>CAXHWN010001586.1:247500-750000 GCA_964020975.1 Hermodice carunculata | reverse complement strand
TACCATGCTAACCATGAAAGTATTTTTGTTAATTTGTTCAGATTGTACTAGGGCTAGAACTACTCAAAATTTGCAGTTAATAAACAACATATATGTCAATCAAAATGTTCCCAAATCTCAAAATGAAAAGAACTGTCCAAAATCAGTCGCACATTTCTGTAATACAATGTAGATGTGTTTGAAGGTTAAGAAGTACATTGTGTAGGGTTCCATATTTTTATATTATGATGTTGCAAAGAAAAAGAAGAAAAAACATTACATGTTGGAGTGAACTGGTATGTGTGACTGAGAAGTATTTTCTTATTTTGTCTTCATTTCTTTAACCCTTTCCCACTTAAACCGGTCAAAACCGGCTGGTGGTCAAATGCCGTCTGCTTCAGTGTTTTCAACTGATTTCAACAGCAATGAAAAACAATTTGACTGAGAATTGAAGATGAGACCTGTCAAGACAACATGACCCAGGTCAACAGCTTTCCTCGGCATGGGTTGAGCACTAAGTGCCCAACTCATGCCGTTGACTCAGTCATAATTCAAGGGGGAAAGCGTTAAGATGCCACTGACATTACTGATATTGTTTACAATATAAGTAATGTTATTATTTCCAGTTTTTTACGGTTCATCCATCCAGATTCCTGCAATTTTTAGTATTTTTACTTTACAAACATGAGAAATTTTATAGATATTGATTTCAATTGGGATATCATCATTCACATTTTTATTCTTTCATTGAACCATAATGTTATGATGCTGGCAAAAATGGGGGTCACATCTCAAAATTGAAAGTCCTCACATGTAACTCTTGAGTTCAACAAACTGTCAACAAGAAACAAATCTGTATGTAAGTTGGTGTGTGTACAAACAAGACTTGATTACTAATTACCCCTGGGTAATGACATTGATAATGTTTTCTTCATGTTTTGCTTCATGGCAGAGTGACTCCTCCCATGTACTGTCAGATGCCACAAATGGACAGCTGGATGCCAGTCTTATACTGCTTGAAGATACCACAGATACGGTAGTCAGTATGGTAAGTTCAGCCACATTAACTGTTTCAGTGCCAAGCATGACTGAAGTCGATCTGCTTAAGTCAAACTTTGTGTTCCTTGTAAAAATACTTTTCATTCAAGTACCAGCATGCCTATAGGTCCAGAGAGACTGTCCCCGGTCAACAGCTTTTCTTGGCACGCATAGGGCGCAATGTGCACCAAGAAAAGCTGTTTACTCAGTCCAAAATTTGGCACTAAGAGAGTTAAGTAGATAAGAAAGGGACCTGGACATACTGACAGGACTAAGTAAGAAAAAAAAGCATGGCATGCATCAAGCTAAGTACCTTAATGGAACATGTATGTACATTAACCCTTACAAAGCTACTATAATTCTGTTGTTGAGCACTCTCAGTGCTGAAATTTTTTTCCTATTTGCGCCATTTTGTGTTTTGCAGCCCACATGAAACCTGGTGTCTTGAGGGAACAAGTGTCATTGGGGCATAAATGGTTGACAAAATGCTGCATTTTGCAGTCCATGTAAAAATTTGGCATTTTTTAAGGGTCTGCCCCATAGGGGAATCCTTTATGTTAACGTGTTGTCCTTCCGAATGTGCACATTCTCATTACTACGATATTAACAGAATGCCTCCACGTACTTGGCTCAGATTTGGTTATACAATGGTACCTGCTGTATGTGGCCATGATCCCTTCTGCCCAAAAAACGTGGTCACATACAGCAGGTGACCTGTCACCACAGGTAAATTTTACAAAGAAATTGACTCCTATGTCCAAGCCTTGTGACCACAAAAAGCAATGCGGCTGCTCACGGCTGTAGTTGCATACAGCAGGTACCACTGTATGATAAATCTTACCTGGCAAGATGAACTGATTAGATTTTGGTGTTACCATGACCAAATTTGAGCAAATGGCAGCCTGATTACATGCTCGTCACTACAATATCTCCAGAACATTCAAATTTGGCAGTATGCTTAACTAGAATGCCAAGATGAAATGATTAGATTTTGGTGTCACCATGAGCTAATTTGAGCCAATGGCAGCATTTTTTTCCTGGCAGACCCGTCAGTCAATGCTTTGCGTTGAAGGTATATCTAGCTACCACATAAAGATGCGGAAAGGCCCCATGAAATAACTTGTAACGGTGACGAAAGTTATTGAATGAAATTAGCCACAGGTTGTTCGCCACTGATGGCAAAACCTTGTTTATGCATTTGGCATGCACATTGGAAGATTTGTTGTTCCCAAATATTCAAGTTTGGACATTGCTTATCTTACCGTTAATTTAATTACCAAATCCAACACTGGGTCTGTTTGGTTTTGTTCTAGGTTTGCTACTGTTTCGGCTCATTGTCAGGGTTATTATGCATACATTGTTTGCAATATACACATATATTAGGTCTGTATTATACCTCTTAATGAAAACATGGCAAAGATGGTAATGTCAGTGGTGATCAGAAAAGGGTGAAAGACGGTCCATCTTTTTTGTACTCACTCTCATTATTTTTACTGATTCTCTCTTATCATTTTTAGAGTATGATATAGAAATTTATGATACAAGTTGTCCCAAAACAAGAAAATAGGTCAAGAATGTTACTGCATTTACACCCCTTAAATGCTTCCATATTCTGGAAATCCTGTTAACACTGTCCAGTCAATGTCCACATGTGCAAGTCCATACATTCATTAACCCTTGATGTTGATGGCTGCAAATATGCAGACACTTCTAGTTTCCACAATCATCATTAAAATGAGCCTCTTCCATCATTAGTAAGGTAGAAAGTGTATTTTTATAAACAAAATGACCAAAATTCCTCATGAAAATATGTTGATAATAAAATTTCTAACATTTTCATGTTTTTTTTTTATGAATTTCAATCAATAAAGTACCATTTATAATAAAATTTAGACACTTTCTGTAAAAAAAAAGTAGTTTTCATTTCATCATCTGCCAAACAAAGTCCGCTGTAACAGCTTCTCATAAAAGAAAGCTGTTAGGTACATGTTCTCAGATCCAATAATTATTTTCTATAAATAAATCATGTGACCATAAATATGAACAAATAAACATTAGTAGGGGTATTGGTGTCATATTTTGCCAAAAACTGTGGATAATCAGCAGACAGAAACTGCAAGGATCCTACATAAAGCAAGATTTATCATTTAAGGACTGGTTTTGTAATTGATGCCTTTCACCCTATAAATAAATAAAAATATACACTTAGCTTTGCTGATACTCCAATTATTAATAACAGACTGCAGGTAAATATCAGTGCCTGGTGAGAGATTCTCTACAGGTACGGTCCCCTAGTTCAAGTCCCATGGCAGGTGCCAAATAGTCTGGTCCAAATCTCACAGAGGCACAGTTTGGTTCCAGTGTGGTACAATTAAACACAAAAGGTACCAGTCCACTCAAAGGCAATGTCCGAACTCCACAGCTACAATGTATAAATGAGTATCTCCGTGGCAGTAGCAATGGCTCAAAGTCCGACTGGCATGATGGCACTCAGCTTCTATCGGATCTCAGAATTCTCCTCACCCAGTCATGAAGGGATCTGCTTTATATACCCAGGCTGAGAACTCTTACCAGTATTCTACAGTTTTCTTATTAATCACACAGCATACTTCTCTGTGATCTTTCTAGACCACATCAGAACTTTGATCGTGTTTACTTCTGTGTATGCATGTATGTCACCACTTCAGACCACGCCATTGTTGACTGATCAGAGCTCATTGACAAAGCAGGCCAACTGAGTGACCTGGCACACACTCAATGGATCCAGTGATCTTTCCATATCAAAGCAAACAACCATAACAGATGGATAAAGGAAAAAGACTTTGTCATGTACATGTACACTCCTATCCACAGCTATACTTCTTATTGTCATTGTGGCAGACAACCACCTTCCCTCTTCAAAGTGAGAAATAGCAATACGTTTAGGACATAGTTCATCATTGATAGGTAAAAGTTTGTTTTTTTTTCTCAGTAGTTTGAAAATTAAATTGTAGTAAAAATCAAAATGGAAAACCAGGTTCGGCCAGCACCTAAGTATGAAATGTTTGGTAAGCTTGAGTCAAAATTAATTTGGAGAAATTTTACCAGTAATCATGTTCACAATGTCTGTTGCATATCTGTGAGATAAAAGAAAAAGAAAACAATCCAGATGGTCTTAAGCCTAAAAGCTCTCATACTTCCTGTCTGTGATAAGTGTTGTGATGAACCACTGCGAAAGTCCCATATGGGGCTTTTCACCAACTTTAATTGCGTGTATTATTGATAAAGGTATGCAGTAGTTTACTGTATGTTCTGATGACATGTTTCATACAGAACTTGCAAGGAAGGATCTCAGCAAGGATGCCAGATTCCCCGCTGGACAGACTGCCACAGATGGTAAAAGAGCGACGCAGAAAAGAGGCAGAAAAGGTACTTGTACATGACACAATGTAGAGTTACATTTTAGAGGCAGGTTGTTTGGTGCAAATTAAATTTTCATTGCAAAGGAGGTAAAGGCTTTGGTCAGTTGCAGTATCTGTGTGACATGCAGGTAAGACAAAACAAAACAAACGAAAAACACCTTTGCCTCTGGTTATCTGACCTACCTGCTTCAAAACTACCTGACTGAGATTTTTTTCTTGTCCTGATGAAAGGAAAAAGGTGTACTTTAAGGTAGAATTGTCAATTTTTGCACCAAAACCTCTTTAGAAATGAATTTGATTATCAAGATATACATGTAATGTATTTCAATGGTAATATATATATATATACATACATACATAAATATTGAGAAAAAAAAATACCAACCTGTACTGCCTACTTGTATTTATTTATAATTAGTATTACAGTGATTTCAAATTCAAATTCCTTGTTAAGAGAACTTGCAATCAAGTACTAAAAGTTCTACATCTGAATATCTAACTGAAAAAAAAGGAAAAGATTGGTCCAGGTCAACAGCTCTGATTGACATGCTTGGGAGTGCAAAAGAAACATGCTGGTTTAGCCTACTTCATAGCATTGAATGGATAAACATTTGAAAAGAAAAAAACAATAAAAAAAGCATCTCAAATTGACAATGCAATGTTTCCATTTTATTATAAAATCAAAGGTAGACTACATTTCTACCATTTTTATTAAAATGTATGATATTATTGTAATATTTGATGTAGATTTGTCGCAAAACAGGAAAATCCTAGATCAGTCTCACAGAACCATGCTTCTGCTTTCAAAACATGGGCAAGGCCCTGCAAAATCCTTGTTCATTATGTTCACAATGAATATGGATTTTCTTCCCCAACAATTAGATTGATCAGACAAAAATTCAAGGAATATTTTTCTTGTACGTTAATCTGTTCATGTTATTTCTGTTGATCATCATGTGCCATCATGACTTCATTGAGTTTAGGTGGCAGCTTTTCATACTAAGAGAGAGGTAGAGCGGGCGCATAGTCAATATTTGAAGCAACAGACCGTGTCCACCGAGGAATCTTTGGAAGCCAAGCGAGCTGTGGATGCTTGGGTTAAGAAACATTCTGTCAAAGGTAACAGTTTTTTCACAGTACACAACTAGTTTTGATTAATTGAAGCTACCAGAGTGCTTAATAAAATATGATCTATAGGATAGCTTATATATGTACATTGGACAGAAGTTCATTGTGAAGTATTGATTAAGATTATATGTTCAGCAATTGTTGTTGCTGAGTAGTTTAGTACTTGAAAAGAAGGTGTCTAATACATGTTATTTATTCAATATGATAAAAATTACCCCCCCCCCCCCAAAGAAAAAAATCCCTGAAACATCAACCTGTAATAGGGAAAGTCAGGATCAATTATTGTTTCATGCGGGTTCGCAATAGAGGACTCTGTAGGGAGGCGGGCTAGGTACATGTATGTGTATTTTCATTAGTTTCCATTGTAATTTGCACCTTTGTAACTTTAAAACCTCTCCACTTAGAAGCACAAAATTTTCTGTGGTAAATATTTGTATATAGTTAAAATACTCCTGTAAGTATGATAACTTTTGTAGCAAAACTATTCAACATATTGAATGTTACTTAAATAACGTACAATCTTATGAGAATACACATCTCTAGCCCACAAGAATTCCCATGTGTTGGGTTGTGTATTCAGCCAAATATACATAAAATTGTAATTGCGACCTCTAGTATTCAAAATGCTTCACTTGATATTTACACTTGTGTGCCATGCATGTTTCAGTTGTTGACAAGGTGCAGCGCAGAAATGATAGTGGTCGCGTACAAGTGAAGGCCAAGCGTAACTCTAGAGCTTCACAGCAGAACAGCGCGTCCACAAGGGAACAGACTTTGACAAACAGTTCTCTTGCACGGGAAGGTTCCAGCATGTCTCGAGACATTCATGTGGGCTATGTTCTTCCTCAGCCTTCCAGAGAAGGGAACTTAACTTCCAGAGTAAATATTGTGACTGATTTTGAGCCAAGTCCGGGAACAAGCAGAACATCTGCAACTGAAGCAGTTTCACCCACAATTGACACAGAGGACACTAACCAGAGAGGAGCCAGCGTTGAGCGCTTTCACTGCCACATACTCAATTGCCAAGCGTACTTTACAGACAAGGCACTTTATGAACACCATGTACAAGAAGTGGAGCATAATCCTTGTAACCCATGTTTGCACGTGGAAAACATGGAGTTACGAAATGCTGCGTGTTCCATGTACATTTGTCCCGTCTGTCATAAACTGTGTACAGTAAGTTCTTGTTTTTTCAACACACAAACTTCTGTCAGTGTCCACCGTGGAATCCCCTCTTACGACCATCTGAGGGATTGTCAGAACTGGTCGTCAGAAGGGAGTGATTTTTATAGGTGTATAAAAGGATGCTTTCATATCTAAATGCGGTCCTACTCTAACACATATTGAGCAAAAGAGGGAGCCACCTGCATCAGGGCAGATCCATGTATTTAGCATGTTCAAAAGCCCTTTATCAACAAAATGAACAGCACAAACACACAATGATATTAAGAAAATGTATTAACATACATTTGAAACATAAAGGATGCCTAAATTGATTAAAACTTGGCTCTCTTTTGGTTGAAAAGATGTTATTTATGGATGTTTATGTTGTATATAAAACAAATCTGCCCTGATCGTGTGGAAGCATCAGTCTGTTGCCCAAGCAACACAGGAAGTGAGCAGGATCGCAGGTAAATATGAATGTCTCCTATTGGATGAAGCCATTCCTGGTCAGTGCACAATTGAGTCGATATCCTTCCTTGGCATGGGTTGGGTGCAATGCTACCTAGGAAAGCTGTTGAAATAGGGTGCGCCATCATTAATGGTCTTGTATGCAAATCTTAGCAATAATGTTTTTCAGTAAATAGAACGTTAAGTGAATGCATTAAGGCAGAGGACAATTTACATCCAGGTAGGAAAGGTTTTTAAGATATACAAAAACGGGGCTGTAAATTGTCATTTTACAGAAATAATTGCTGCTTTGGTGGGCTTAGAGATTCTGATGTGTATGTGATTTGTGCAATTTTGTGTGGACATGATTATAAATCCTCTTTGCAGTGTAGTCACACAGCAAATCACCACACACAAAAATCAGGGACTCTAACCCAGGGTCTGTACATGTCATTGAAAACCTGGAAAGTTAATGGAATTTGACTTGTCTAAAATCCAGGCCTGGAAAATCATGGAATTTGTAAAATTTGGCTGAAAGTCATGGAAAGTCATTGAATTTTGGAGTTACTCATTCCGAAATTGTATTATGTGTACATGTGATTTCTTTCATTCTTCACAATTATTGTTCATAGCATGTAGAAATTTTTTTATGTTGATCAGGTTTATGTAGCTATTTCATTATACATTCCATGAAATTGTAGAATCTTTCCATTAAAGCCCCACACTTGAGTAAAAATATACTCTCTAAGTCTTGATTTTTGAAAGAAAAGTCATGGGAAAGGTCATGGAAAGGCATAGAAATTTACAATCGATTACAAGTATGGACCCTGTAACCTCCATTAAAGCTTAAGTGGTGAGATTTCATGTAATGCTTCGTAACACACAACTGCATTTCTATACAACAGTTCAGCACTGAAGTTGCCCCAAGTAGCCGAGGAGCAACTAAAATGTTACACTCCATGATACACTAATGTGATGGTGACACCCATTAGCACAGCTGACATCTCAGTTGGGCATACCCAGGGAAGCTTGGCCTGTGCTCAACTTGTTAGTCACCCTGGTAACCAGAAGCACGCTTTGTCTTTTCTATCCCATGTAATGGCTAGTTTTTCTGAAAAAATTAAACAATATGGCCTGTTGATGGCAAGCACGAGGAAACTACTAAATAAGCCAAACTTCCCACCATAGCAGTTATTTCCTGTGTTTCAAGTTTGACCTCACCTATGTTTCCCACATTTGCAACAAATCATTTTTTCTGAAAAAATTCAAGGGTATAGCCTGATGATGACAAGCACGAGGAAACTATTAAATAAGCCAAACTTCCCACCGTAGCAATTATTTCCCGTATTTCAAGTTTGACCTCACCTATGTATCCCACATTTGCAACAAATCAAGCAAACTGATCAACATAATAAAGAATTTGACATTGGGTCTGGATCGAAGAATTTTGGAAACTAAATCTCTTTTATACGCCCCATTTTGGAATATGGCAGTCCATTTTGGGGTGGCTGTACAGCATATGATAAAGAAAAAACTAGAAAGTATTCAGTTAGAGGCTGGTCATATTGTTACTGGTGCAATGTATGGAACCATCAATGCTAAGTTATATGAGGAAACTGGATGGTTGACTGGCTAAACGTAGGGAAATATCCAGATTGACTTTAATATATAAACTTGTAAACAATCTCGCTCTGGATTCAGTACGCTCCATCATTTATAGTGTGTCTACTCCAGGTACTGAAATCCATGATACCCGTCAGAGGTCTGATCTTCCTGATTTTTGTGCTCAAATTGACCTTTTTGATACCTCATTTTTTCCTTCCACAGCCAGGCTTTAGAACCAGTCTCCCCTGGAGACTCAGAATTCTCCTTCATTGCAGATATTCAAATCCAAAAAATCCCTTGTCTAATAAAATTCCAGGAACTTTATAACATTGACGATAAATTTCTTTCAGTTCAACATACATGTCTCCATCTAGATGCAAGCCAATTCATTTTGCATTAATTTTATTTAAAATTGGTGTGAAGGATTCTGCTAAATGTTCTTGTGGCTCACCTAGGGAAGATATATGGCATTTTTTTTTTATCTGTCCCAAATATGCTGCCCCACGATCAGCTTTGTATGACTCGATTTTCCGTTTTGCGCCATTTACCTTACAAACAGTATTATATGGCTCTCGTGAAGCTTCGCTTGAGCAAAATGTCAAAAAATTTTTAGCAGTGCAAGAATATATTCCTAGGACGGATCTTTTTACCACCATAGGTATAGGCTGATTCTGCAAATTCTATTGGCATCTGTATTTGTATGCACTTTTTTTTTTAATCTGGCGTCGGTCTAATTCATCTCTGAACATTTCTATGTTCAATGAGAGATTTATCCCTAACAATTTGACATATGGCCATAATAGAGGCTGGGCTTTGAGATATTTATTTGGCTTTTTAGTGTGGTCCAAGTAAAAAACCTGTGCATGGAGGGGTCAGCAGAGACCATTAATCTTTACTGCCATAATTGGTCAGCAGCATTATGAACTTTAATAACAATAGATGCTACATTTAAGCCCACTGAGCTGCCTGTGGTATATTCAACAGTGATCTACTGTCACACCACAGTTTGTTGATGATCTGTGCATTTTGCCACGTGGACTTGCCAGGAGATAAAGGCATCTGGACAGGGCCAGAATTTTGCAAAATTTTGCAAGAATCTATTTGGATTTTTGTCAATTAGTTTTCTTTTTAAAGAAAGCCAAGTTTAGGAGACTGCATCTTTACTAGAATGGATTCTCGGATTCTCGCTGCAATTCTGGGCCTGCTGGAGCTCACTGCCTAGTGCCATAGTTAGCTGCCAAAAAGTGTCCAAAAAATGCAGCATAGTGACAGTAGCAATCATGTGTTGGAGATAAATTCAGTTTTAACTGGATGTTAATTTTCAGTCAAATATAAGAGTTTGTTGTTTTACTCAATGTTTTTTTGTAAAGAATTTTGCTTTGTTGTCCTTTCTTTTCATAGGTGTTTTTAAAACCATATACATGTACATTCCTAAATCAGGACTGTATTTTCCTATGTTTTGCCCCTTCAGAATTACAAGGCGTGCAATGAACACATGTTGGAGTCTGGACACCGTCATCTATGGGAGCCACTGAGGATTGCTGGTTTTGCCTGTCCTCAGTGTCTGATGATGTACAGAGACAGGCTGGCGTGTCTAGAACATATTCAGGAAAACAGCCATCAACAGTATGCATATCCATTTGCAGGTACCTAGAAAAGATTAATCTGATCCACAGGTTTTCTTTGACACTCGCTCTGAAAAATCCCAAATGGTATTATATATCAGAGATTTCTTTTAGTATAAAAGTGCCTTTTTTCCAGATGGCCATGTTTCAAGTTTGTTACATGCTTGAGCAGGCCTGAATAGTGCCTAGATCCTCTCACTGCCTAGTTCTGTGTAGTCCCCTGTACGTGCCAGGCACACTTGTGAGCATCAATTGTATTGACCCTTAAAGTGCCAGTCGCGGTTTTAGAAGTTTTTTCATTACCATTACACATATAATCGTTAAAAGATTCAAATTCCTCATGAAGATACCTTTCATTCAAATACCAGCAAACCTAGTCTAAAGCAACAAGTAGTCTTCGTCAACAGCTTTCCTCGAGACACTTTGCGCACAATGCGCACAAAGTGTCTCGAGGAAAGCTGTCGTGACTCAAACTTAACTCAGCACTTTAAGGATTAAGTAGTGACCCATTTGAAGTAATTATACATGTAGTTGAATATGTTAATGATGGTGAAATGCTGAAGTATTAATAGCTTTTCTGAAAATTCTAGAATCAGAAAATGGGAGATGCAGAAAAGAGCAGGGTCTTCAAAGGAATAATGCGGCAATTCTGATAAGATGCATGCAAATGTACATTATATCTGTCGTGAGCTTTGGCAGTAGCTCAAGGCTAATAAAGATGCCAAGCACTTAACAGCCCAAAACATAAATACCCATTTCTACATGTTACGTGGCAACAATGTTCACTATGAATCAACCTGACTGGTTCTCAGGTAGTGGCTTCATTGTGTATATTGAGGTACTGGATGTGAACGAAACCTTTGCTGTAATGAGAAGGTGTGTGACACAATATTACAGAACTTCTTGAACTGTGTTACATCAATGTGGCATAGGGGGACATCCCACTTACATAATTACATTTCATGTGTCAGCCTTTAACCCTTTCAGTGCCAAATTGTGGACTAATGCGGGCCAAGAAAAGCTTATTGACCTGGGGTATTCTCTCTGGAACTATAAGCATACCGGTAGGTGAATGAGAGGTCTTCTGACGAGGCATACGAATCTGGGATCCTTATGATAATTCAGACTAGTTTGACTTCAGTAGATCAACTTAAGACGTGGCTGGCACTGAAAGAGTTAATGTAGGTATATGTTACTACTTTTTGAGACAGAGTTTGTCTGGTTTCAGATGATGGGTTGGCTAATGTTGTACCCGTGGCCATTCCACAATACTTGTATGAACAGTTCCATGACCGCTGCAGGCAGCAGCCATGGCACCTGGAATGTGTTGACTGTGAACAGATGATCACAAAGGCAACTGCTACTCTACATAACCGGCAGCACTTTGTGACAGCCATCACTAACAGTAACCTGGTAAGGACATCAAGGTTTCCTCCAGTAAAAAAAGGTCACATGCAGAAGCCATATGTCACTGATAGCAGGGTTTTTTTTTTTTTTTGTAAATCCTCGTGCAGTTTCAGAATACAAGTTTTGTTTTTTTGTCCCCCGCCTCCGAAGGTGGCATAGGGGGACATAGAGTTAGTGAGGGTAGGGGGCCTGCCGTCCATCTGTCCGTCCGTGCGTCCATCCATCCAGGAGCATATCTTTAGAACCCTTAGATATAGAATAATGAAATTTATACCAGAGATGCATCATACCATGGGCATGTGCACTGTTTATTGTTTTTGACCTTGACATATTTTCAAGGTCACAGAGCCCAAGAACATATCCATTTTCGTGTAGAGCCTAAGAACATCCATTTACGTGGGTCTGGCAGCATATCTCTAGAACCCTTAGAGATGGGAATAATGAAATTTATACCAGGGATACATCATACCAAGGACATGTGTGCCATATATTGTTTTTGACCTTGACCTATTTTCAAGGTCACAGGGCCCAAGAACATATCAATTTTTTGTGCATCCAGACATGCTTTTTTATGGTAAAGCTTACTTCTGTATTCTCATGCTTTGAATGCTTGCTTGTAGTGGCACCTACCCTATGTGTAGTGGCACACATGATTTTCACTATGTATGATTGTGATATATTTTTCATGTCCCAATGTTATAGCTATATCATTTTCTCCATGTTCTTTGTACATACCATATCATATATTAAGGAACAAACTTGGTATAGGATATCATACATATAATTTTATGCCTAGGTGGTGCATCCTTTCAACAAGTGCTACCGATTTGCAACTGTTTGCCCCACTTGATGTTATATTGTATAGGCCCTATGTGTGGCATTAAAAAATACTGTGGCGGGGGACGTAGATCCTTTGGATCACTGTGCACTTGTTTAAGTGCAAGATGGTGAAAGCACAACATGAAAATCCGGTCATGAACCTGTTCTGAACTTTCATATGCAGTATGATTAACTAGTTGTTTTGAAATGCTAATTTAGATTACCCAAGAAAAATAAATCTTTTTATTGAAAACCAGATTTCAAGAACTATGCATATACTGTTAACTCTTTCCCCCTTGAATTGACACTTGAGTCAACAACTTTCCTTGGCATGAGTTGGGCACTAAGTGCCCAAGTCATGCCGAGGAAAGTTGTTGACCTAGGGCATGTGATCTTGATAGGGCTCATCTACAATTCTCAGTGAAAATTGTTTTTCATTACTATTGAAATTAGTTGAAAACACTGAAGCAGATGACATTTGACCACCAGCCGGTTTTGGTCGTTTTTTTATGGGGAAAAGGGTTAATGTAGGTATCGTAATGCTCTTTAAAAGCTAACAGGAGGTGAATATCCAAGTTTAGTCTAAACCAAAAGTAGTGCACTCCCTCATTCATTGTTAATATGTGACTTAAAGTACTTGACCTACATGTATAATATTTTCTGTGTTATGACATGATTGTAAGTAGAAAATAATCCTGTGTCAATAACGTATTGTCTTTTTACAGATTGATGTGTTCGCCACGTTTCTCAAAAGCTACACGTGTGTGCAGTGCCTGCGTATGTTCAGTGAGGATGAAATATTGGACACAGAGATAGGTGGTACACATCAATGTAATGCTGACACAGTGGGCCTGATTATTGAAAGCGACTGTCAGTCTTTCCAGGAGTTTGTGCTTAGAAGTAGCCTCATTGCCTGGCAACCAAACACCCATTCAGATGCTGTAGGTCCCACTGAGGCCACTGCAGTGTCCCATCACCAAAGATATACTGAGCTTGATGCTTCAGTTTCAGTGGAACCTGATAAGCAGGAGAAAGAGAAGAGAGCAGGGACAACCTGGGACAAAGGTTGCTATGTTTATGAAAATGAGGACGTGGATACAAGTACTGGAAGTAGTGACATTAACGAAGCAAGTTTTGCACATTCTTTTGTCAAAAAATGTGACTTGGTAAGCCCTTCAGAAAGCATAACAAAGATAACAGTTGGGGGGTCAAAAACGCCTAATGAAACAGGTGCCAGTGACGATTCATCTACTGTCAACAGGTGTCGCCAAAGTGGCGGGTCTTCCTGTAGCAGTGATACTTCAATACCATATGTAGACATTAGTGCATCACCCGCTTTCCCTGTAAAACACAGGAAAGAGAACAAGTTAGTCTCAAATCCCAAGAGGGCTAAAAAGCACAAGATTGACATGTCAGCAACACGTGGTCGTAAAAGGCTAAAAGAGGATCATTCTCTCCAGCAGGGAAAACAGCCGCATGTTCAGTTAGATCAAGCATTCGGGGATGAAGATCACTGTTCTTCACCAGAGATAATTGATATCTGTAGCATGTCTGACAATACTGCAAGGAAGCAAAAGAAATCGAGCAAGGTCCAGAGACGGAAGACAAGACCCAAAAAACCCGGTCCACCTTCTGGAGCCAACTTTCGTAAAGGCAGATACAAGAACGCATGTGATGTGAGTTGTATGGAGAAGACCGCCTCAAAGTCAGCTGATGGGAAGGGTGGACAGGAGGCACTGTTTACAGATACAGCCGCAGATTATGTGCAAACTAGTGGGGGTGTGTCACAGTGTAGCTCAATGAGTGCAGGAACGTCACATCCAGCCAGTCGGAATAACTGGCAAGATCCTGATTCTGTCCCATTATTCATGTCAGAGACATACAGTGCTTCTACTTCAAGTGGTGTTAGGCCAAGAACGAAATCTCCTTTCAGATTTACTCAGGCCTGGCCTCCTAGCAGCCTTGTTGGCAATGAACAACCAAAGACTGCATTAGATGCTGTCTCCAAGGCATTTACAAATGATCAATCTACAAGATTGAGAGATCGTACTCAACAGGGGTGTGAATCTTTGGACAATGGACTTTCCAGTTCTGTATGTGGACAGGCTCCTGTGCCACCTTTCACTTTACAGTTGGCAGCAAGTGGTGCGACATCTCAACTTGTGTCAGGGATAGAGTCAGCCACTAAGGGAATAAAAGGACAGTCTTTAATGGGGGTATCCTCTGCACCTTGTAGTGTCCCACCTCCTGTTAGACCGCTTGACCGAAGCAGTGCTCCATCATGCCGTGGAAGATCTGGACCATGTCGAGTTGCACCCTCACTCTCAAAGTACAAAATTCCTAAAAAAGCTGTTGCAGTTCCTCAGAACTCCTATCCAGGCACCCAGAGAGGTACCACCAAATCCAATGTGTCATCTGCGAATGAGTCTCCGGGAAACAAACTACCTGAAAATTTAGATACAGTATCGCATATTATATTCCTGGACCTTGACAACTGGGGTGGTTTCTTCAGCCGATTGCCAGAGGCACTACCAGACAATACCTTTGTGTGGGCTTTCTACGGAGGAAACAAGGAGTGGAAAGAACCGTTGGGGTAATGCTCATGTGTGACCTCGGACCTATTAGGAAATATCTCCCGATAGACGAGGAGAGGTCATACATCAGCACAAGAATAGATCACTTGAATAACTAGTACAAGTAGAGGATACTGCTAATCAAGATACCTGATCCAACGTCCTTGTAGTAGCCAGATATAGCACTTTATTCCCACTTTAAATATAATTACATGTACCTTGTGGTTATGCGTGTTATGTACCTCCCATGTCTAGGTCCGGTAAAAATTATTTTATTATGCATGTGCAGTTACTACTTCACTGCAGCACTCAATATATGTCTCATCTTCAATCCATACTCATTATAACAATCTATCTAATTAATGTAATATAATTTATATCTTGCTATTTTCTTATAAGATTAATATGACTGTTTGGGAAATTATTAGAATATTGCTGCCACTAATGGTAATGTTAAATTTACTGGTTTGTTTACCACATTGCTAAAGACCAAATAACTGTAAAGTACATGTAGGATTAGATATTCATACACGCTACTGCAAGTTCCATGCACTTGACCAAGTTGAGTTGTGATGGTGGGCTGATGCCTTTTCTAGTATTTTGGCAACTTTCCACAACAAAGAATGAGGTACATGTACATGGGAATAAATATAGAACATGGCTTCTGTGGAGAACAATAAAGTTTATATGACATCCAAGGAGAAAAAGTTTTGCCAAAGTTATCGCCTTTGGCAATTAGTCGCTTCAGCAAAATGTTTTCTCTTTGGATGTCTTATAAGCTTGATTGTTCTAGCTATGTTCTGTTATATCACAGGGATCAGAGGGACCTTCATAACTCATGGTACCATACAGTTATTAAAAGCAAAAGAGGTTTATGCCATTGTTACTGATGTGATATTATGACAGTGCCTGCATGCATGGTAGATGTACTGTAACTCTAATCAAACTGAGTGAATGAGCTCATATACTCATGATGCTAAAACCAAATGGCTCGAGGGAGTGAAGCTGATACAGCCAAAATTATTCCTTTTCCAAACACAGTAGCCTTCTATGGTATAAACGGGCAGGGTGTGTATGTATTTATGTATTTGTACATGAATATTATGTCCAGTGTGGTCTTGTTGGGCAAATTGACAATCCAGTTGTTGATTAGTAACACTGTTGCTAATGTAATGGAAGCTCTTTGCAGGCTACACTACAAGAATACTGGTACATCCATGATGGTGTCTATTTTTTTTTGTTTAAAATTGTAAAAACTTAAGTATCTGAAAACATGTGGCCAATTACTTCAAAATTGAACAAGGACACTCCAGAGACCCATAGCAATAATTTATAAAAGAAGGTGCTGTGATTTTGTCAACTTTTTAGCTCAGTTGGCTTGTCAGTCCGGTGAGCTTATGTGATGGTTAGGCATACGTCTTCCGTCAGCATCTAGTATTCACATTTTCAACTTTTTCTCCAAAATCGTCATCAGCCAGATTCACTTCAAATTTGATGGCAATGTACCTTGGGTGGATCTCTACCAAGTTTGTTCAAATGGTCATGCTCCAGTCATTTTGGGAGGTTTTTAAGGGTCCTCCCCATGGGGGGACCTATTATCTTTTCGGGTAGTCCGTCTGTCGGGATTTCCGTCCATCCAGATGTGCACACTCTTGTTACTGCGATATCTACAAAATTCCTCAAGGTATTTTGGTCAAATTTGGCAGGATGTTTATCTTACCTGGCAAGATGAACTGATAAGATTTTGGGGGTCACCATGATCCAATTTGAGGAAATGGCCACCTTCTTATGATTTTTTTTTTTTCCTGGCAGACCTTTAGTCAATGTTTTGCGTTCAAGGTATGTTTAGTTTATAGTCTTTTGTTCTTTTTTTTTAGGGAAATTTTACAAAAACTCCGAAACTGATCACCCAATTGCTTTAATATTACGCAGCAACACTCTTAGGGACTCCTAGTTCTTAGTTGGTTCACTGGGTGGTGCTGCTGTTTTTTTACAAATTTCTTGGGTATTTTTTGTGTGTTCTAAGTATTTTTGACTTCTTCTCCAGAACTGTTACTCAAATTAAGCTGAATGCAGTGTACCTTGGGTGGGTCTCTGCCCGATTTGTTCAAATGGTCATGCTCCATTGTTTTTTTGACCCCTTGGCCTTCTAGGCTGAAGGGGTATTGTCATCATTTATGCATCCGGCCTTCCTTCAGAAGAACCAAAATAGTCATAGGCATACCAATTCTCTTTTTATTTCTTGCAGAAGTAATAAAATTTGGATTTTGAGTGGTTGGGCCTATACATAACGGAAACACTATAGTCTGTATTTAATGAAGAATATTTCAAAGGTTGAGAGGACCGGTTTAAAACCACCAGTTGCCTTTTGTGGGTGACTGCCTGTCTCATGTCAGGAGTTAAATTTGTTTCTTCACTTTGGTATACGAAGAGGAATGTTGATGCTTTGGTAACTCGGGAATCTCTTTGCTGTCATTGTTGGGTTTGATATTTATGAATATGGGTCATGTTTTTCTACAGAAGTGTATCATACTAGAGATGTCTATGACTTGTTTACCCTATATCTCCAAAAATACTCACTTTCCTGAGACCAAATTTTTATCACAGGGGGATAATGAGGTGCTTCAGGTGCTTATCGAAAAGTAGGTCACTAGGTCATATATTTAGGTCACAATAATACATTAAACAAAAACGCCATTAACACAATATCTAAAAAAATATTGAATGTAGCTTTATCAATTATTTATGACAGTTGGTCCTAAGGATCCCTCAGAAGGCTATCAATAACTAGGTCACTGGGTCACATATTTGGGTCACAGTGCTGCATTTTAAAATATCCTTGCCATGGTATCTCTAATCATTGCATTTTCATCAAAGCTATGTCATTAGGTCAAACAGAAGTAACCCTGACCTACCCAAGGTTATTGTCACTACCTGTGTGTCTGTCTGTCCGTCTTGGTCAAGGGGTTTTTGGTCACTGCTCGGCTTCTAGTTGGATTTTTAAGGGTCTTCCCCTTTAAAGGGACCCTCTCTGTTTTTAGGTTGTCCATCTGGATGTGCACACTGTCGTCACCGCCATATCTGCAGAATGCTTCTGTGTCTTTTGCTCAAAGATGCCAATATGTTTGCCTTACTTTGCAAGATGAACTGATTAGACATTGGTGTTACCATGACCTAATTTAAGCTAATGGTGGACACCTCAGTCAATGCTTGTGTTGAAGGCACGTCTATTTTATGAATTTTTTTTATTCTTCTTTGGGGCAAATCTTCAAAAAATAATAAGGATATGTACATGTCAGCGGAGCACTGGACTGTCATGTAGTCCTCTTGTTTTTTGTTTTTCTTTCAAAATCAAGCATCAGCGAGGGTACATGTATATGATTATGGTTTCAAAGAAAGGTGCATGTCCTTGATCCAATTCGAAAGGTCACAGGACTACTTTAGTTTGTGCACCCAACATCAGCTGAGCACAGTCCTCCTGTTTATTAACTTTCTGGATCACTTTCATAATAACGATTGAAAGAAAAATATGCAGGTATGATTAGGCAAGATCTCACCTCAAACAGATCTGTCTATCCATCATTTTACGCTTGACCACGGTATATTCTGTGTCGAAGTGGGAGAAAGTTTTATGTAATGATCTGCAGAGAGGACAAAGTTTGCTGATCATGTTCAGCAAGATGCTGATTCAGCTTATGGGAACATAATGAGAACTACAGATTGTGTTATTGGATAGAAATGTTTCTATGATAAGAACCTCACAAAACTGTTTATCTGTGTGTATGTGTCAGTGTCAGTGTGTTTGTTCGTGTGTACAGTGTATGTGAAAATTAGTATCTTGCATATATGGCAAAAATGCAGCAACGTCCCATTCTATTGGGTATGCAGTTATTGTTGCATCTGTAGTGTTGTTAAAAGAAAAAGAAAAACAAGTATAAAATGTCAAGTTGAGTTTGAAATCCACACTTGATTACTTGCAGGTGCAGGGCTTACCTTCAATGTAAAAGGAGCAAAATGTTTTATCTTCACAAGAAGTGTGGCCGAACTAAAGATGCCGCAGACTTTGCCCTCGTCATGCATGTAAGTGTGTACAGCCTGAGAATACATAAGGGCCTGCTGTATTAGAATGTTTTGTTATATAACTGTAAAGGGAAACTTCTTTATAATGGCACTCAGATATCAAACATAGTCACTAAATGACACAAGATATAAAGCACTTACAATCCAATACTTACAAATTTATCTGACACATTTTCCAGGGAACAGATGGTGTCATTCTGATAAGGTTTCACTGTCGGGAACAGATGGCGTCTTGTAATAAGGTTTCACTGTAGGGAACAGATGGTTTAATTATAGAAAGGTTTCACTGCAGGGAAAACGGTGTACTTATAATAAGGCTTCAATGTAGATAACAGATGGTGTCATTATATCATGATAAGGTTTCACTGTAAATACCAGATTGTGTCATTATGATAAGGTTTCACTGTAAATACCAGATGGTGTCATTATGATAAGGTACAAAGGATCATTTTACCATGTGTCACTTTTAGACAGTACAATGACCATATTTTCAATTTGGTTCTTTATTATACAGGTATGCACCTTTCTGATACCCAAAGACTATGGAAAGACAAAAAGTGAAAAGTTAATGGGCCCATATATTGAGTTGTACATAACATCTTTGATTTGTTTTAACCTTTTTTCTCTACTGGCATGCCAGGGACGACTTTTTATTACAAACTCTTATTCCAAAGCTGAAGTGTAACCTCGGAGACCTGCCAAATTTGCATCAGAGAAATCTGAGAGTTCAAAAGGACGGATCATGTTTTACTCAGTTCATGTTACATGTTTTCATGATGTGTTAATTCTTTGTCTCCCTTTATACACAGGTTGGACGGATGGACGAGAGGCTGCCAAAGCACATTCCATTTACCATACTGTCCGGTGACCGAGGTTTCTGCGAGGTAGAAAAACAGATGGAATTGTCAGAACGTCGGACAGTTGTGATAAACCCACACCATAAGACGGAAGTTATGGTGTTTGCGCTCATCAAAAGTGTCGGAGAGGCATGATTGAGGCAGACAGAAGGAGACTGTGAATGTGGCTGTATGAGGGTGCAGGGCAGTGTCCATGCTGCTGGTATAAGCCTATCATACTACATGTATGAAAGAACACAAGCCTGAGGGTATCCGTGTAACTACGGCAATCTGCTTGAAGTGATAATGTATTAAATGTGAAACAATTTATCGTTTGTGAAATTTTATCATATAGTGCAAAAAGACACTTGTTCATGAGTTATAAATATTTGCCACTGAAAAAGTATGAAAAGTCACAAGTGCCTTATTTGGTACTGTAAACAGGGTAATGAGTGCAAGTACAATGTCAGCATCTTTACAAACATCTTTTTTAAATTTTAAATCAGTGTATGATATGAATTGTTATTTTGCACACATGGAAATTTATGAGTGTATATCCACTGGGGGTTCATTTTGGTGCAAATTTTAATAGGCCTTCGATGAAAATAACAACTGGGGGGGGGGGGGTGTAGATGCACTGGATAGGGGCTGGAAAAGGTGTTTGAAAATGTTGACTTATAATATTAAGTACCCCATGGTTCCTGTAGGCAAAATGTCATCCCACTGGTGCATGTCGTTGTGTTTAAACATGGTTACTGATGTGGCAATAATGGTCCTAATGGATCTGAAGGAAACAGAGTTTGTCTGATATACATGTCCATATTTTCCATGACATCAATTATTTATGACAGTTGGTCCTAAGGATGCCTCAGACACCTAGTGAAATCTAGGTCAGTGGGTCACATATTTAGGTCACAGTGCTGCATTGAAAAAATTTGGCCTTGCCATGGTATCGCTGCTCATTGCATTAGCACCAAAGCTTTGTCATTAGGTCGAACATAACTAACTTCCTGGTCTCACATGGAGGTACATGGTCTTCACCTAAAGTTATCAACCCTGGACAAGGATTTTTCACTCTCTGACCGGCTTCTGGTCCACATATGTAATAACCTATGTAATGTAGGTCAAGCTATATGTTGCTTGACTTAAATTGGTAATAAAGTGACATTTTACCATGAAATCGTGCACCCAATGATCGCAGTGAGTCAGCCATAGTCTGTAACTGGATTTTGAAACATCTGTTTAAGTTACCCAACTTAAGCTTTCCCTTTGGGTTGTGGCATACTATGAGGTGGGCTTTTCGTGCATTGTATTTCTTGCAATACTTCAGAGTCATCTTTTTGTTTTCTTTAAGATTGCGCCTCCACTTTTTTCTGATTCCTCAAGCCATTTTTTTTTTTCAATATTTCATCTGAAAATTGTGCATAGTGTTACAAAGGCCACATTTTATCTCTAGAGCAATTGAAGTATTCCTTATCAGTAAAACCAATGCCCAGCTTCATGTCTAGGGTTTTGTCCGTTCATTTGTATGTAGCAGTATAATTTTCCACTATGTTGGCAAAATAGACCTCAGTTATTTCTGAAAAAATGTCTTGGCAAAGTGAAGAATGGAAACGATGATTATGTTTTAATGTTGTGCAGGATGCAGAAGTATTCCTACCAATGTGAATGGTAAAATGTACATTGTGGACAACTCTCTGAAGAAAAAAAAACTGGTAGTCAATTTACACAAGCAGATGTCTTGTCGTTATACCTGTTTCAGCACATATACAGTAGTATGTAACTTACATTTTGTAGGTTTACAATATACCTTCAAGCTAAGGTCACCAAGGCATTTTAAAGTGGACACTATAAATACTTTTAATTTCACCACTTGATCAGTGCCATAGCACAAAAGTTGTGCATATCTGAATTTCTAAGTTGTTTGAGAACCAGACTACGGCCTGGCGACTCAAAAAACCCAACTGATTTTTTTTTTTTTTTTTCCTTTTTTCAAAGCGAAGTTCTAAGTTAACTGCATATTCCAGTCTGCACATAAAGACCTTTTTTTGCAAGTAGCAGCATGTGTCCAGTTCCACGGTCAAGTTCTAGCGGTCAAGCTCAACAGCTTTCCTTGGAATGCCTTGTACACATTGATTCCAATACGGAATGAGTTGAGCAAAACTACGTTTCTCTAGGAATGAGTGCTATTGGTTCTCACTGGGACACAGGATGGGTGAGGGGACTAAAGTTTGGTACCCGATTCATCAGTCCCTGCCTCATGCCATCTAAAAATGCTTGTCTGACCCATATCTCTGTAATTGTACAGACCACCTTGCATGAGAGACTGCATTAATTTTTTAAGACTGCCCTTTCAAGACACTGGATTCACATTTCTTTGTGTACTTACGTGGAATTTTCAAGATCACCTGCCATATGTGACCACTTTTGGCTGGCAGTAGGGGCGGTCTTAAATAGCAGGTACCACTGTAATACATCCAGATACCAACTTCGTGTGTGGTTGCTTCTTGGGATATTGTTCTGTCACCTACTAATATTAGGCCACCTGAACCTCTGACCTCGCCATAGAAAATTCATGTATGAGCCATATTTCCTATACTATGGTATATACAGTAACTCAGTATGCAGACACCCCAAGGAAAGGGAGGCTTATTTCATGCAATTAATGAAGTGCTAAAGCACTCTTCTTATTTCTTTTTTTTTTTTTTTTTTAATGTTTCAAGGTTCTTGAAGATTTGCACACTTGCCATCTACATTTTATGTGGTTTATCATGCTATTGACATGACATATCAGATCCAGTGTACCAATTTCACCGTGTATGTATATGTGTGTGTGTATATATATATATATAAATTTCATTAGCATTTGAGCCAGAAAGTTTTGTTGCACACCATTGGTTACAACTTATAATGAAATGTGCAATTGATTTCAGAAATATATTTCTTAAGAAAATGACTGACTATTTATTAGAACTTGGCATTCAGTGATTATATATACATGTAAGCTAAATCATTGTCAATTAAATGTGACAGTTTTTCCTGCCACAGGGCTTGAGTGACAAGTTTGTTTTCTTACGTCGCCTCTGTAAGGGGAAGAAATATATTTTGGGTTTGTCTGTCCTTCCTTCCTTCAGTTCTTCTACTTGATGCTTGTTACAGAAGTATCTGATAACTCCCAGGACAGATTTCTCTCTGATTTAGCATAAATGTACTTGCAGGCTAAAATGAATTACTTAAAATCATTGAGTTGTCAGATGTGGGACAAGACAGTTATTTACCGTGGTACCTGCCAGGTAAGATTACTGTGAGAAATGTTGCCAGCATTGAAAGAAAAAAATATGTCAGTTTAATGGTGTCTTAGGTAGGGGCACTGCAAATTGTGGATGAGGGAGATTTTTCTAAATGTGGTCTGCCACCATAGGCAGAGAAATGTGAAAAACAAAGTTAAAATTGATGCATTGATGGGGATTCTGTATTAATATTTGATCCTTCAATCAGAATAAAACCTACACCTTTGATATTTTAAAAGACTTGTTTCAAGCTCCAGAAAATATAAAGATACATTTCAAAGCTTCAGAGATAGGCAGTTTAGCCCTGCTGACCAAAGGTCACAAAGCTTATGCAATTACTCATGTCCGTTCATCCATAAACTGTTTGCTTGTGAGTGCTATACAGTCCAGTTTTTAAGATAACTGCATAAAACTTAAAGACTTGTTAAGTGTATGAAAATCTAGGTCAAGTTTGATATTGGTGTTGCCACCTGCAGTATTCTGTTATTATGGGTCAAAATGTGAAAATACTGTGACCCCTCTAGCATCCTTAATGTTTGATAGATCTTTATGAAATTCACTGGGATTGTAGAGAAGGTCAAAGTCTTGAGTTTTTTGTGATGCTAGTGAAGCCACCTATAATTTGATGGGAATTATGAGCCAAAATATGTTAAAAAATGTAAAATTCCATGTCTGGAAAAGCAATTGGATTAAACTTGCCAAATTTATACCATATATTGACCATGTTTTAATCTATGACCTTGCCCAATTTTTCTGAGGTCACTAGGCATTTAAAGAGGTAATTTTGTAATGGCTGGGGTCAGCTTGGGCATTAACGGCAGGTAATTGAGCCTGCATATCAAAATTACAATTGATTACATGGTACATAAATCTGTTTGGTGACCTACTTCTTTGGTCACATGACCCAATCATTATGTAGTTTGGCACTTGTACAAGTTTGTTTTTCTTCAATAACTTTAACAAAATTATTACCAGATCTAAACAAATAGACCATGTGTGGAAAGCTGGATGCAGGGTGCACATTTTGAACAGTAACTATTTTGTAATCCAAGTTGAAGGTCAAGTTCATGTGACCAGTTGGAATATATGGGTCACCTTGTGAATGCACTGCACCCTGTAGTTTTTGAGGTAGGACCATAGAGCAATCAGGACTTCTCAAGTTTATGAAAATTGTGTCAGTGTCACTGTTGGTGGCACGTAGCATGTAATATACAGGTCAAAATTTGAAAATTGTTTGACTGGTCCAGCATCCTTAATTCTTTATGGAACTTCATGAAATTAAGTGTGCAGAAGAGGCCAAAATTTACGTTGCTTATCATACTGGTGGCTCCACCAGAAATTTTACGGTAATTATGAGTTAAAATGTCTTGAAAGAAACAAAATCCCTTACCAAAAAAAATAATTGTATTAGACATGCCAAATTTATAGGATATATATAAACATTTAAATATATGAATCATGTCCAATGCTAATGTATAAGATCAATAACCTTGGCCTATTTTTGTAAGGTTATCAGATCCGATAAGTTGAAAGAGGTGATTTTGTAATAGTAGGGTGTAGTTTGGACCTCAATTGTGAAGAGAATTGAGCCTCTAGATCCAAATTGCACTTGAGTACACTGTATATAAAACTCTACGTGGTGCCCTATTTTTCAAAGTCATTTAGCACTTGAGCAAAGGACAATTCAATATCTTGATAAAGAATAGGGCAAATAATGCGAAATGTATCACAAATCTCTTTTGTGGATGTTTGATATTGCATAATATGGCTAAGGTTGAGCAATTTTCCAAGGTCATGGATTGAATACATTTCAGAAAATGATTTTTGGGTGATGGTGATCAGCAGAGCATTAGGTCCTTGGGCCACTGGTTTTCTTATAACATGAAAGGAACACAAATTGGAAAAAAAGTCTGATACAAAAGTTGCCAAATATGCCCTTGCAGCCAGTGTAAGTTTGGCCCTTCTCTGCAGTTTGTTTTGTTTTTGTTTTTTTTTTTTAATTTTTACCAGCCAATTTTGCAAGGATGGGAATTGTCATCTCATCAGCGGATTGTCAGGTTTGTGTGTGTGTGTAAATATAGTAGTGCTTTTCTTAGTTAGACACTTAAATATCAGTGTTTTGAATGTCATTTAAGATTTTTTTGCAAAAATGTATTCTTGTCTAAGATTTGGACAGATGTCTATGTGTTCTGAATTGACTGTGACTGTGAATTCATATTCTTTGTAAACCAAACTTTTGTTGTACTGCCAGCGTGCCTGCAGTTGCAGAGACGCTAAGAATGGTCCAAACCAAACAGCTTTCTTCAGCACACGTTGGCACAATGTACTCAAAACATGTCAGGGAAAATGTTTACCAAGTAAAAACTTGGAACTGATAGAGTTAAAATGCAGGTACAAGCTATATCAGCATCTCAGCTGAGCATGCTCAGGCACAGTATGACCCTTAATTGGGTCAGAGGTCATTAGATATAAATTCTGATGAATTACAATAGAAAGTAACAGTAGCCAAACCATCAACAAACAGGCATTTGGAAAGGTTTGCCTCAGTTGGAGGTTCTGTTGTATTTGATAATAGTATGTTAAAACTTCCATGGGATTATTTTCAGGAAAATGTCCACAGTTTTCCAAGAAAAGGGAAGGAGTTATGCTTCTTGCCTTAGGAGCATTAGTGAGTAAATGGGAAAAGATCACTTCCTGTCTGTAATGACCTGTGACTTGCATTCTGCCTGTAGCTGGCTGCTCTGAGGTGCCACCTTGGCTTGTCAAGGTCCAAGGGTACAAAGAGGTGTCCCTGTGCAATTTCAAAAGCAATTGGCTATTGTTGTTGGCGTATTCTGTACAGATAGAGCTGTGGGTCCTCAAACAGTAGAACGCATACTGTATATTCTGAGAAGGAGGTGATGGGTACAGCAGGTACCAAGGTAAATAATTGAAAATTCACATCTCTGGGTACAGCAGGTACCAAGGTAAATAATTGAAAATTCACATCTCATAATAATGTGATTCAGTGTAAAATGAGAAAAACTATTGTGGTTCTGAAATTAAGTGCTTAATTATGGAGAAGCAGTCAACTTTTATTATGCATTCCGTTGCACACTTCTTTCATTGTGAACTTCATTTCTATTGGATTAATAAAAACATTTGGAACACTGTATTTCTCGCAGTCTTAACTCCACACATATAATTTCATAATTATGAAAATATTATTTCCACAGAACTGCTGCTAATACAGCAATGTTTCATCTCTCAGCCAACCTCATGATTGACTTCTCTGGGTTTTTAGGTCAGCTGACTTGTCAGTAGCTAACACTAGTAACTTGTTTCGGCGTTAGTGGGTGCATTTCGGCGTTTCAGGGCGGTTCCCGGCGTTACACAGCGTTTGCCGGCGTTAGACGGCGTTGCAAACGCCGACTTACGTTGGCAAACGCCGAAATCCAATTAAGCCTTTTGGGGCTCGGCGTTTGCTGGCGTTAGTCGGCGTTTGCCGGCATTAGTCGGCGTTCGCCAGCGTTAGTCGGCGTTTGCCAGCGTTTGACACCCTTTCAAAGCCGGCAAACACTGTGAAATGCCGGCTAACGCTGGCAAACGCTCAGTTGTCCTCTCAACAAGCAAACTCAATGGGATACATGTAAAATTTGAATTCAGTTGAACTGGGATTAGAAGGATCCATGGAAATTTGTGTCTTGTACTTGTACTAATCATCAATGTACTTTTATTTTTTATACTCATGGGCAATACAACATAATTATCTGTAGTATTATGATGATGATTTATCCATTGAGGTGTATGTGTAATGAATGACTTTGCTCATGATCACTGATATATATATATTTTGGTCACTCCAATCTTGGTTGCAAAGTAAAGACTAACAACCCTGTTTTCAATTTTATTTAAACACAGCACAGCAATTTTTTATTATTTGTACCCCACAAGTCAGCAATGCATGGCTTCGTGCTAGCATAGATGTAATCCCTGTGAATATAATACATGGAATTTATTATTAAATCCCATGTATCATATTCACCCGGAATCTATGCTAGCCCATACCTGTCAACATTCCACACCTCAAATAGGAAGATTTAAAAAAAAAAATTAAAATCCATGGGGGAGATTTGTATTTTAGAATATAATAGAAAATACTAAATTTTTATGCAGGAGATTCTGCCAAATTTGCAAAATTTTGCTTGTAAATAAAAAAATTGGGGTGAAAAAGTGGGAGATTCCCACCTTATGGGGGAAGACTTGACAGGTATGCTAGCCCAAAGCTATACATTACTGACTTCAATATAATACCTGGAATTTAATAATAAATTCCATGTATTATATTCACAGGGATTCACATCCATGCTAGCACAAAGCTATGCATTGCTGACTTGTGGGGTACAAACAATAAAAAATTGCTGTGCTGTGTTTAAATATACTGAACCCCAATGAAAAGTATCCACATGCCAATTTTGAAGTATTTTATTGTTTATACTTGAAACATTTCATACCTAGACGTGCTTAGAACTTAACAAAGCATTCACTTTTCTGGCGTAAAAATAATGTCACGCTCTACCGACATTAACGTCACTTACAGGCAAAAAATGTCATTAACTGCCCTAATTGAAAGTCACACAAATTTTTCTGTTCAATATGGGATGTGGCCACCTCGAGCATCAACACATGCTATACATCTGCGGCGCATACTGCTGACCAGGGTTTGAATTCTGTGTTGGGGAACATTATTCCATTCTTCCTGCAGAGCTTGGATCAGCTGGTTTCGGGTAGTAGGCCTAGGTGTCCTCCGTTGAATACCTTGGCCTAACTGATCCCACAAATGTTCAATAGGGCTCAGATCGGGTGAGAACGCTGGCCATTCCATGACATTGATGTTGTTCTCATTGAGAAAGTTCATTGTTAATCTTGCAAAGTGTGCACGTGCATTGTCCTGCTGAAAGATCGCCAGATCTTGATGCTGCTCCATAAATGGGACCATGTGCGGCTCCAGCACCTCATCAATGTACCGCCTAGCATTGAGGATCCCTTGAATGACCACTAGGGGTGTCCGGTAGCGGTTGCTGATGCCTGCCCACACCATGACAGAGGGTCCACCCCATCGATCTGCCTGACGGACACAGGCATCTGCATATCTCTCCCCAGTCCGGCGCCACACACGTTCTCTGCCATCTGCTCTGCTGACACAAAAACGGGACTCGTCAGTAAAAAGGACGGTATTCCACTGCTGGCGAGTCCACCTGGAGTGTGCTCTACACCACTGCAGTCGTCTTTCTCTTCTGGGTTGGGTCAGCAGGTTACCCCTGTAAGGTCTTCTGGCTGTTAGGCCACTGCTCCTCAGTCGCCTCTCCACAGTAGAACTACTGACAGGACGGTGATTCACCCCTTGAGTCTCACGGGCTGTTTGGGCTGCTGTACGGAAACGGTCTCGCAGGTGCATCAGCCGGATGTGACGGTCTTGGCCAGGTGTTGTCACTCTTTCTCGGCCAGGCCTAGGCCGATCATCTACGGATCCAGTTTCTTGTTGCCGTTCAATTAGTCGTTGGATGGTGCGCCGAGTACACCCCATTCTTTGTGCGATTTGAGTGATTGGGACTCCACCCTCTGCAAGCCCCAAAGCATGGTGTCTTTGACCTTGGCTCAGACGCGGCATGATCGCCTCAACACACCTGAGACCACTGGCTTTTTTCTTGGCTGAACATCCCTTTTTAAAGCCACTGAAAACATCAGGTCATTTTAGCCATCCAATAGGAGTGGTGGTCAGAAGCCATATTCGGTGCACAAAAGTCACATGCATTATGTAACAACCCAGCAAAAGTTAAAAAGTTGTCCTGAATGACCCTGATGTAGGCTCCAAACCATGCATATATGCACACACAGTACTTAGTAACTTACAAAATTAATGTGTTAATTTTTTTATGTGGATACTTTTCATTGGGGTTCAGTATAAAAATTGAAAACAGGGTTGTTTGTTTGTCTTTACTTTGCAACCAAGATTGGGGTGACCAATATATATATATATATATATATATATATATATATATATATATATATATATATGTATCCCATTGAGTTTGCTAGTTGAGAGGACTACAGAGCGTTAGCCGGCGTTAGTCGGCGTTTCACAGCGTTTGCCGGCGTTGAAAGGGTGTCAAACGCTGGCAAATGCCGACTAACGCTGGCAAACGCCGACTAACGCCGGCAAACGCCGACTAACGCCAGCAAACGCCGACTAACGCTGGCAAACGCCGAGCCCCAAAAGGCTTAATTGGATTTCGGCGTTTGCCGGCGTTTGTAACGCCGGCAAACGCTGTGTAACGCCGGGAACCACCCTGAAACGCCGAAACGCACCCACTAACGCCGAAACAAGTTACTAGTGTAAGCTTATCATATGGTCCTTCATCCGATTTCAACAATTTACATGTTCCACTTCACAAAAACCACTCAGCAGATTGACTTCAAACTTGGTGGCAATGTAACTGGGGGGAGTCTACAAAACCTTTGTACAAATGGTCACACTCCAGTGATTTTTTCATTTTTTTCTGAATTTTTTTTCTTAGGGGCAAATCTCAAAATCTCCGAAACTGCTCACCCAATTGCCTTGATATGAAAAAGGAACACTCCTAGGGACTCTCGGTTCTTAATTTGTTCACCAGGTGAAGCTGCTTTTTTTATCTTTTTTTCTTTTTTCTTTTTTTTTATCTGGGGGTGTATATTTGCTATTTTGGACTTCTCAAAAACCGTCACTCAGATTAAGCTGAAACACGGTGGATCGGTTCCGTGTGAAAGGGTCAAACAAAGTTGGTCACTAAGTGGCACTGCTGTGGATTCCTGATTTTTTTCACCTTGGGTACTTGTCAGTAAATGCACATTTTCTACTAATTACTATGAAAGTCAGTGGGCAGTCTAATGCTGATTCACATTTTCGACTACTCTCAAACTGTCAGCCACATTCACCTCAAACTTGGTGGCAATGTTCCTGGGTAGGTCTGTACCTACTTTCTTTGAATGGACACGGTCCAGTGATTATCTGGATTTTTTATGAATTTATTGTGGCCAAATCTTAAAAAATCTCCAAACCGTCCAGGCAATTGCATCTAAATTGCACAGGGACATGCCCTAGGACCACTAGACCTTAATTTGTTCAACAGGTAGATGCTGCGATTTTTTTTCACAATTCTTTTTGCGTTGAGGTCCTTTTCGGCTTCCCTAAGACCATCACTAATTGTTCTGAAAGTTGATGTCAATGTAGCTTGTGGGAGGCGTTAACAAGTTTTTCACTAGATGAAGGTACTCTTGATGCCGGATTTTTAACAATTTTTTCAATTCTGGTACCATACCTTTAAAGTGACCTTTTGAGGTTTTGGTTGCAGAATCGAAGTCGTTCAGGCAGCTCAAGAACCGAGAGCGAAGCTGTTGCTGCATGAAAGCCCTTCAATATTCTGCACAAGCCTCACAAAACCACTAATATTTCCAAAAAAAAAAAAAATCCTCGAAATGTCGTCCATGTTTCGCCGCTCATTCAGCTGTTAAAAAAATTGAGCAAATCCCGATGTTTTGCAGAGCCATTGTGTGATTATGTGCGCAAACTAACCGGAAGGCCTAAATTCGGTTGATTTAAACAAGATTTATTACTGTTTTCTTATGTGTCCTTTGTTTAATCATCGCTAAATACCATATATTAAAAAAGTATACTTTTCCGAAAAATCATGTCAATGAAAAAAAAATACTAGTCAATTGCACAATATTCTGCATCAACAGTAGTAATTATGGATGGGTGTGGGTGTGTGTGATAAGTAGATCTGCAGCACTTTTTAGACCCTTTGAGTCCTATCAACTCAAACTGGTAACAATTGGTCAGGTGAGCTGAATCCTGCAATGTCATTGGTCACTCGCTCTCATGCCTCCTCAATCATTTTAGAATTGTTGGTTGATGCATGCAGTCTATTGATTACGATGCAAGTGGATGAGGATTGCAATGGAAATTCACATTTTGACTTCTCCAAAGCCACCAAACAGATTCACTTGAAATTTTGTCCGGATGTACTTTGGGTGGGGCTCAACCAGGTTTGTTCAAATGGTCATGATCTAGTGAATTTTGGATTGTTAATTAATTATGTTGTTTAATTGTTTGGCAAATTGTTAAAAAGTTATCTTGGAAACCGCCCAGCCAATTGCATAGGGACACTTTTGGGGACCCCTAAGACCTTAATTTGTTCAACAGGTGTTGCTGTAAATTTTCTGTATTTTTGACGATCGGCAAGGGAATATGAACATGTTAGAAACAGTGATCATTATCTGAAACAGAGGTGACCACAGGACCACTTCAGTCTGTGCATGTAAGTTCAGCTGAGCACAGGACGGTCACATTCCTTTCTCTCTCTCTCTCTCTCTCTCTCTCTCTCTCTCTCTCTCTCTCTCTCTCTCTCTCTCTCTCTCTCTCTCTCTCTCTCTCTCTCTCTTTCTTTTCGATTTTGATCATGAGTATCTTGGGCCCGTTACTTCGTTAGATGTGTCTGCGAATCCGTTCAGATTGCTTGATTGTTGATTTTATTGCGCACCAAACGTCATGAAAAGTATAAAAGCGGTACCACTTTGGGACCTACAAATATGAACTAAGCCCAGGTAGCCTTCCATTCAAAACCAAAGCAACTGGCCAAATGGGCCCTGAACTGAAAACAAAAACAGCTCAGTGCAAGCACACATCTATCATATAAAAATATTTACATTCGGAGTTTTTGTTAGCATTGAAAGAATAGGGACACATTTTGTTTTCATCAGTCGATGGTAACATCGTGTACAGCACGGCACGTGCCAGTGCCTACTTGCCCCTACGTAACAAGCGGCTGGCCACAACCATAGCTCCTCCCACTGATAAACAAAAGGTCCTTCGCAGTGGCTATCAAAACTTTTACGCACAAAATATTCATGACAAATTTAATTCTAGTATTAATGTTAATATGAATATAAATATAAAAAATGAAGTCTGTCTCTGTTGTTGTCATTGGGATGTAACAGCGCGGTATGGTAGGCATTTTTTTCATGACGTCGCTATGGCGACGTCATGAAAAATGCCTACCAAGAACCGCGCTGTTACATGCCAATGACAACAACAGAGACAGACTTCATTTTTATAATAAATCCACATGGAAATACATATTCCCAAACTTACAGAGGTTGATGTTGTGAACACTTGCTGTCGACCACCAGTGCTGTATCCTCTGATCGCAAGTTTTGAGACTGTGTGTGTCCATTGCTGTCAAGCTGTTGTTCTTGCGTAGAGTGCTGTCCACCAGTGGCAGTAGCACAATGAACATACATGTGGACATTTTCCCCTACGCCTTAAGTAGCTTCTCTTTATGGTCAGCACTTTTGTGGGTTCCCAGAGTTTGCACAAGTTGTACAAATGTTTGGATGGTTTGTGGTATCTCCAGATTTTTACTCTTACGATTCATTTGAGCTGTACTTGACTTCTTCGGTTGGTTTCCTCAAGGTAAATAGTGTGCGTAAGACTTTATCGTCTGCAGCTAAAAAAACAAAAACAAAAGAAAACAAAGAAGAAAGTGGATATGGCTGCGTCCTCTCATCGTAAAGAATGTTGCTTTGTTTCCATATTTCAAAGGCCATCTTTTGGTAAAGTTTGATCAGAATACCGTACGCTGGTCATGCCTGCGGGCTGTAGGCTTGTGCTCTTGTCAGCAAAGTTTTTAATGTAACACATTTTGAATCATGTATATTAAATTGTGATATTCGTGACTTGTATAATAATTCATGATGTTCTATATGTATGTGATATATCCTTCATGATATACTTCAATTTGATTTTTCCCAAAAATGTGGGTTCAATAGAGTTCAACAGTGAAAACTCGTTATAGTGACACCATTTGTTCCCTTAGCAATATATCGGATAACTGAATATGTCAGATAAATCAATCAAACAACAGTGAAAATGAAATTTTGACATTCAAAACTTGTGTCATTATAATGAATGCGTTGGCTACTTGAGTGTCGCTATAATGAGGTTTCACTGTGATAATAATTGCCTAACATTAGTACTGGCTCTTTGGAGATGTAAGTTGCCATTCTGGCCCATACATGTTTCCTGTCAAGATCTGCTGGTCCAGGGGGCAGCTGCAGACCTTGCCTCAGCCCAGGGTGGTCCAGTGTACATGTTATACCGCTTTTGCAGACGGGTTGGATGTTACCCAAGTTGTCACCCTATTGCTGGTATCGCCAACGCCTGTGGCTATACAAGGCAAATGTCCATGGTTTTAGTGATGTTGAATCTGCCATGGCCGCAGTTACATCCTTTTGTTCAAGTGCATTCTGGTTGTTCTGCAGCAGTATCTGTCTTGTGAACCTTGTGAGTCTAAATATAAATCATATCGATGTGAGGTACTTTCTCACATTGGAAGTTATAAGGGATATTTATAAAGTTGCTTTCTTCACGCAAATGAAGACTCTGGCTATGTGACCACTTCAGTCTGTGTACGTAAGGTCAGCTGAGCACAGGACTGTCACAGCTGTTTGGTATGGGATTGTCTTCATGGTCTAAGTATTTCTATACGAATGCCGAGGTTTGAGCCTATGGTGCAGCCAGTGGCCTGAAACATGTCAATGTCCTCAATAGCAGATATCAATATTAATCAGGGTCCTGTGCTGTGGCATTGGCTGCTCCAGCAAGGAACCTGGCCGGAAGGGTGGCAGATCCATGTAGTAAACAGGACCATATCTGCTTCTATGATAAAAATAACGACTCAAGAATGAAAAAAGTTTGCAAAAAAAGTTATTCAATGAGTTTTAAAACTCAAGATGCTAAACACATTTAGAAAATTCCATCTGTTTGGCGGAGACGGTGTTATTCTGATGGTCAAGTTGTAGGACTAGTACGAGTGCCCGCATCATGGCTGAGGCACAGTTCCATTGCCTACCAACTGAAGGGACCGATGCAGGTGTGCATTTAACATGGGTGTGAATATCTCCAATTAGGAAATTCCATATTGGTTGAAACATATTTCATTTCGAAGAAATACCATTGGGAAACAGGGCTATGACCTATATTAATCCCTCTTGCAACAGAGAATTAAGACGTTGCACAACAATCAAGACAATGTTCAAAAAGAGTTGTAAACAACACTTGACATAACAGATATAGTGGTTATACCACACAAGTTAAAGATTTAGGCCAGGACAGTACACCACAGATAGTAAAAGAGTCTGGGGGTAATATTTAAACTGAAATTTTCTCATAATTGTGTATAGTCTCAAGAGACAGATATTTTGGGTTTAACTATGCGTAGAGTAATATGAATAATTATATACTGCTTAAGTTACGGCCCCGAGTCTTCCTGTGTCTGTAATATATTCTTGAACGGTCTCGAAAATTGTTGGATTTTGAATAAAGGTACAGTTTTTAGAACCATATGGTAGAGTGTGAATTTTAAACGGCGCTACGCTGATAACGGTACTTTGTAATTTTTCACGGTGCAATCTGTATCTGGTACATTCGCACAAATAGTGGAAGGCATCTTCATTTGCAGTACCACAGGCACACTCAGGGGAGTCAACCAGTCCTTTTTTTTTGAAAAGATCGTCGTGCAAGCCACTGCATTGCATGCTTAATCGGGCGTGAATTATGGCTAATTGACGATCACCTATATAATATAATCTGTTTGGTTTGTCAACATTACTAATACGGTGGAGTTTGTTTTTAAATTCATCAACAGATTCAGCATTACGAATAGTCCGAGGCAGTTCGTTCCATAGTCTGATCACGGAGGGAAAGTATGAGTTATTGAATAGATTTGTACGTGCGCGAATATTAGAAAGACTATGGCCCGATCAGACGTTATATCTATTGCGTTCAGGCACAGTACTTGGGATTAAATTCCGTAGGTATTGCGGTGCGTAACCATGCATTATTTTATAAAATAGGATCAGTTTACTTTTCTTTCTTCTTTCTGATAATTTTTCGAGGCCTGTTTCTTCATAAATTAAAAGGTGGCTTGTGCACCTTGAAGCTCCTGTTATTACACGCGCTGCACTCAGTTGAACATTTTCGAGCTGTTGGGACTCCTGTAAAGAACAGCCATCCCAAACAACAGAACCATACTCCAAAATAGGGCGAATAAACCCGAAATATATGATTTCGAAGGACTATCTGCTTAACCGATATTGCAAGCATTTTATTATGCTAACTATTTTCGTTCCTTTGGTGACCAAATTATTGACATGGCTTGACAAAGTCAGGTCGGACCTTATAATCAAACCTAAGTGCTTGTGTTCGTTTTCGTTCTATAATAATTCGCCCATGAAAATTAGATCGGGATAGTTCAGGGGTATACGCTTTTTAGATATTATTATACTTTTTGTCTTTGATGGATTAAACGAGACCAGCCACCTATGCGACCAACTCTCCATTTCCTGTAAATCCAGGTTAGGAGTATCGGTCGCAGAGACGGCGTCTTCTACCTGAATATAAATGGTAGTGTCATCAGCAAACAATCTTATTGATGAGTTTACTACATCATTTATGTCATTAATGTAAATCAAAAATAACAAGGGGCCTAATACAGATCCCTGAGGGACACCTGCCCTAACGTTTCTCCAGGAAGACATGGCACCCTGCAAGACAACAGGCTGCACTCGACCTTCCAAGTAGTCCTCGAGCCACAGTAAAAGAGAGCCATGGATTCCAGCCTTTTTAGTTTTATATTGGAGACCTGGGTGCTAAACACGGTCAAATGCATTTGTGATATCGCAAAAGACCACCCTAACGTCTTTTTGTAAATCAAATAAATTCCATATTGAATCTGTCCGTTCCTGTTATTGCCTATTCCTCACGTACAAGTGAATTAATATTGATTAATTTTGTTTTTAACAATTTCGGCAATTAGGATTGAAAACAGACCAATTTCAATCAAAACGAAAACTGATTTCGTGTGGGTAACTTTCCCAGTACGGTGCATTTTATAGCCTGAAATACGCAGAAAAGTGCCCCTGACAGCGCCCATTTTCTTAGTCAAATATTTAACACTTTAATTGCCAATATGGACAAAAGTTGCTGCGATTTGATTGCGCCCAGTGCACGCCGAGAAAAGCTGTTGACCTGGGTTATTCTCTCTACAACTATAGGCATACTGGTACTTGAATGCAAGGTCTTTTTATGAAGAATACGAATCTGGGATCCTAATGATAATTCAGACTAGTTTGACCTAAGTAGATCGATTTTAGACGTGATTGGCACTGAAAGAGTTAACATAATGATACCGGATTATCGTTTCCTGTAAACATACCTTTCCAGCACCAGCATTTCTGATTGCAGAGAACATAAGAACATCCTAGGTCAACAGCTTCCTTGGTGCGCATTGAGTCAAAACTCATCGAGGAAGGTTGTTGACGCAATCAACACTCAACAATAAACAAGTAGACCAAGGAAGGGCATATGACAGAGAAAATCTTTACATACGATATAAAGGTATCTTGGACAAATTAAATATGCAAGAAATGTGTACTTCAGTGTTTCTTGTTGACGATTCCAAGTTAATCTGAAAAATGTGTGAAAGGACTTGTTAGAGGGAGTTTATGTAACACGGTCTCTCGTTTTTAATATTTACTCATGGCACTAGCTATGATCAGGCCTTTCTCATATGTACGCACATATGTTAAAAACATGAAACACTGAAAATGTTTGAGTTAAGTATTGGACTGCGATCAGTTGTGGATATTTCCTCAAGGTGTATCTATACACAATTAAAGAGATTTAAGTTCTTGTCAAGGTATAACGTTTATTGACTCATGATAACATACATGCGTACACACACACACACACACACACACACACATATATATATATATATATATATATATATATATATATATATATATATATATATATATATATATATATATATACGTACGTACATACATACATACATACATACATACATACATACATACATATCTGGGTTTAATGGCATTGATAATGTAGAAATGATTTTCTATCATTTTTAAAAAGTAAATTGTAAACCAGTTCTACCGTGTTACTTCTTTAAAAAAGAATGTGTGGGAGAAATGCTGCATGTTTAGCAGCATGTTTCTTTTTCATAAGCACTCAGGGTAGTTGATGACATAAAAAGCTAAGTCTCTGACACACTCCTATAACCAACAACTGACTGATGATTCGTGCACATAGACATGAAACTTCTAAAATATATCGCATAATATCTTTTTTCCCATACACTTTACAGGGTGTGCTCAATGCTACTCATAATGCTTCCAACTCTAGTCTGATTTCGTTTATACAGTTCATTTAACATTGGTATTATTCATGAAAAAAGTCACATTTCTCTAAATGCAGTTGTTCATAAAGCTAATTAAAGTCTTAATATAATCCAGTCATACGATATAAAGAATAATAGAAGGTAATCTGGTTTTTAAAAAAAAATGGACAAAATATTTTTATGGAAATCATTTGATGTCTCTACTGCTTGTGCTGGTATTTCTTTTGATGGAAGATTTCCTTACAATCGATACAGGATTAGAGCAAGTTCTTCGGAGGGGTAACTTAGTGAGAGGTGATGCAGGCGGGGACTTGCGAGGACTGGCAAGGGGGGAATGTATGCGAGGCACAGGCGGTGAATCAATGGAGATACTCCTCATGGCCTTCTCCTTACTGTCCCTCATCCGTCGACGGAACCAGATGCTGCTGTGGCTGGGGTCCTCTACACCACCGCCACAGGCCCCCTCGCCACTACCAACACTGTCTGCCCAGACAGTAGACTTGCACTCGGGACTCGTACTTAGTGCCTGTAAACTCGGGGGCTTTCGCCGAATAAACGACGGAGACTGGTTCTTTTTCGCTGCCGAACCTCCATCGCAGCCCCCCAATGATTCATTCAGACATTCTATGCTTTTATGCAGATTCGTACTCTGGCCATGAAAACTTTGAGAACGAGATAAAGGGTTGCCTCGCCTTTGCTGAACCACTGATTTCCGTGGCCTCCGAACTGATGATATTGCTTCCGGCTCACCTACCCATAACGAGAAATCCTTATCGTGATCTTTTGGATTTGGACTTTTTATGTTTGAAACGGAATCTGTAGCAACCAGCGGCCCCAAACGGGGAAGGGATAGCCGTATCCCCAGCCGTGACTTCAGGGGTGGTAAAAGATTCCCGGTTGAGGTGTGGACCTCTAAATCCTCGAATTCAATGGACATCCTTCTCCTCCTGTGGTGGTATCGTCGCCCTGTAACAACAAAGAAAATTCAATGCACGAATCAGTCTGCACTTGTTGGAAATTTGGGACAAAGCCAAATTACATAAGTATACCTGAAGACATACTATTCTGAGGGCATACAATTTTCTTCAACCTTCAAACCAGAAGTATTTTGCCTCTAAGAGATAGCTCTGTGACTTGAATAAGAAACTGTTGAGGCTGCTTGCAGTCAAGACACGCTTCAAATTACACCAGAGTTATGCGGATTCAAGTTAAGTTAGTTATGCTCAGAAAATGGGAAACCCAGACAAAAATTGACTCTTGAAAATAAAGGTACCGTTGGTTTAGCTACAATGTTATAGCTTTGGATTCTTGAGGAGACATCCGCTGAATCACTGCAATTCACGATTTAAGACTGTTTCATTTTCCTGATGCAGTGTTCTATTGTGATTCAATACCATTTAAAGAAATACATTACAAACATTATTTTTAAAGACCGCACCACTTTCACTGATAACATGTTGATGCTGTAGCGTATTTCGTAATTTAGAGGCGTGCCTGTTTTGTCTTGCTTTTCCCTCTTTACTTCTCAAAGTTCTTGTAAAGAAGCACATCAGAAGTGCTACATTCAAAGGCTGTAAAACTATCTCGCTTTTAACAATGAGAGGCTGTGCACGCTGATCACGTTGTGCCGCTTTTGCGATCAAAGTTTTTTTTTTTTTTTTTTGCTTTGTTTTTGTTTTTGTTTTTAAATGATTCAACCTGTGTTGGCCTGCTTGAAATATATTTCGTTTACGTATAGTCGATCAGGAAATAACGCAAAATGTTTTCCTCTGACCTATGATACCGTACAATATTTGTTCTCAACATAATAGGAATGTCCACTTTACTGCAGTTAAAATCTTTAATTTGTGTTCCCCCATTGATTGCTAAACTTTTGAATCAAGCAACAATTAATGAATATGAAATGAAGTAATGACAACAAGAGGGATTCGAACAGGAACTGAAACAAGATGACACTTTATGTTGTTCATCTCGCATGCCGTCACATTTTATGGAGTTTATTTCTATTCAGGCAATTGACTATTTAAACATACATTCAACGCTGTCTTAAAAGGCGTTTAGTAGGTAATTGATGGGAACCTGTTCCAGTGAATCCTTATTAGAAATTTAAATTGTTGATCTATAATTGTATCGGTGAGCATCTGACAACCGGAGATATAAACTTTAATTCAAAACATTTGTTCAGGCGTAGTCAGTCTCTCCAATGTCCTTGTGATATGCTAAAAAAATGGCTTCCCCGTGTACAATAACTACCGGTTTTGTCTCTGCTCAGAAGTGACCTCGCATCTCAATGCATACTTAACTTCTTCCTGACCATAGCTTCCCTTCATGTAGCTCCCCTAGTAGGGTAAGAATTCCAACGTTTATGCAGATTTTGTCAACTCCAAGTTTTTATACAAACCCCAGGCAGTTTCTCAACAACATACAATGGAGTGAGCTAGAAGAATAACTGTTTAAAATGCGTAACACCTACATCGCTCTCAATACTGCCTGCTGAACTTACTATATTCCATATACTCTCCACGAAAGGCCCGTCTTCTCAGAGGGAAGATAGAAATGGGTTACGCTATATGTTTTAATTACGGAGAGCACAAACGGCTTGATTCTCACATCATCGAGGCAAGAAATATCGTAGAGGAATCAGATGTAACTGAGGTGGACGTTAGCGTCGACGACTTTTCAGCGGTATAATGTGACGGTAGCATGTATGCCTTTTCAGCGGTGTAATGTGACGGTAGCATGTACGCCTTTTCAGCGGTATGATGTGACGGCAGCATGTGCGCCTTTTCAGCGGTATAATGTGACGGTAGCATGTATGCCTTTTCAGCGGTATAATGTGACGGTAGCATGTGCGCCTTTTCAGCGGTATAATGTGACGGTAGCATGTATGCCTTTTCAGCGGTATAATGTGACGGTAGCAGCCCGAGGATCCTGGATAACCTCCAGACTCTCACATTCATCAACTTCCAAGGCACGTGTGCACTATGCTGCGGACTTGGGAACCACGTTAAATGTGAATCATTCAAATGTCGAGTTCCAGCATTGAACATCGCTACCAGCACCGGTATTATATATCTGGAATACCTTTTGTGATGTCGTATTAAGGAGCTGAAACATCATAGTTATTTTGGACTTCCCTAATCCATGTCATTACGTGGACATTCATTTTTACGGTCCGTGTGAACTCTGCAACATGAAATTTCACTGGTGTTGATATTCAAAAATAGTACAATTTACCAGACTGAATAAGTGCTGTCGTATGATACAAGGAGGACAGATTTTTAATCTGCATCTTCTAAACATTTGGCCTTTTCCATTGGCGTCAACGTTTTTCGGTATCATGAACCTTGATTTGTATTTAAGGTTCCCTTTTTGTTTGTTGGTTAGTTCCAACTGCAGGTGTGACGATGACGTATACGTGCACGTTCCAAAATTATTAGTGAAAAAAATTGTGCTTGTAACCAGGGAGGTGGAATTCTAAATTCCACCTCCCTGTTGTAACATAAGCAGTACTTGCAGTGTTATAATGTCTGCAAGGTGTCAAAATTAACCTTTGAGGGACGTGCCAGACCGAGTTACATTTGCTCAAAAGTAGGTTTACTGAGGACTACAGTGCTCAATATAGTCGTCCATTCGCAGTTGTGTGCAAAGAGAGCTTTAAGTTCTAAAGGAGTGTGAATTTTAATCGGGAAGGGCGCACCACCGCTGCCGTTTGAATACCGCAGTGGAGGAGAGCCTCGTCGTGACAGAAAAACCGCAGCAATGTTTGTTTGCTCCAAGGGTATATGCCAACTCCCCGCATGGCGGCAGAGGATGGGAAAATGTGTACATTACTACTATAGTCGTAGAAATCATAACTATCGAGGCAATGGAATATATATTACACATGTTGAACATTTTTGTGAGTATGGGAAACGTAATTTGGGCTTATTACAGCTTCCGTGTGTCACCAGAAAATAGTCAATAATCAATATAGGACCTAATAAATCTTGCAGTTATACGTTTTCACTAAAATATTATCATAAAGTTGTCAGCCGTGAATATGTGAACGACTATAAAACACGAAAATGGACTCTCAGCAGAAGAACGACACAGGTTTAAATCGGGAACAACGTTCATTTATCCACAACTTTACCAAAAGCTTCAATGCCATCGACCCCCCCCCCTCCCCTGCATGACACTAAATGTGTTTTTATTTATATTCACATGGATATATATTTCAAAAGCTCATGAAAATTTGTACTCCTATTAATTTCTATAGCAAACAAAAGTGGTTAATGTGCCTTTTTGGGTCTCTCTCTCTCTCTCGTCTCTCTCTCTCTCTCTCTCTCTCTCTCTCTCTCTCTCTCTCTTTTCAGCGGGTTTTGACACATCATTGACCCAGTGTTCACATCATTTCATACTTAATAGTCAATTCGTTCATGACACCAGCAACTACATGCGATGTAGTGTTGTTGTGACCCAACCGACGTTGCCAACTAGGGGCATAGGTAGCAAGGGCTTTGTTCCTCAGGATGAAGGGAAAGGAGTGTTTATGGCCTATTTGCAGCCTCACTGGCAAAAAGATAACCCAACAAACGTACCACGATAAATCGTCAGTTGCATTGGTATCTATTGTTAGCAGTAAAAAGAAATAACATCAAGTCAAAATGGAGCTTTGCTCTTCGAGGAGTGTGTCAGGACGGGGTCTGTGCGCGGCGTATGACGTAGAGAGAGAAGAGAGAGATTTATATGATTGATACGAATTGATCTTATGTTTTTATATTAACATGGCTAATTACTGTTGTCCAAGTATACACTGTTATAAAGTAACATGTGGAGATTGATTATTTTAACTTTTAATCCTATCGATTGCTATCATCTCAGTGTAAACAATTTTCCTGGGTGCCATATCAGATTCCGTAAACTGCAAGTGGCTCCATGGTAACGATATCGTGTGTCAATAGATGGTGACGTCACTCATGGCCACATGACCCATATACTCAGAGGCATGAAATTAACAAATTTGTAATGTAGATTACACCTATGTAAAATCACGAACATCAGCGCCGTGACAATTTTGCCCAAGCAGGTCAAACAGAATCATGCGGCTAAACTTGGATTTAAACGAGAAAATAATAAGGAACAAAACTCGGCAACAAGAGCTGAAAACAGCAGGGCAACTTGTGCATTTGAATATGCTGTGTGCGTGTGTATTTTTCTCGACCAGCTCATTAATTCTGTGTTTTAATAGGTGTCATGCAACAGTTCCAGATATAACGCCTGTTATTGCGTGTTATGACCCCCTCCCCCCCCACACACGCTCACACACACAAAAAATCACAAAATAACTTCTAAAACGTAAAAAACAACAACAACAACAACAACTAATAACTCCTGAAAAAAATCTATGTTGCCCGAACCCCTCGGATACATTGTAATATATATATATATATATATATATATATATATATATATATATATATATATATATATATATATATATATATATATAAAACCTGTCCTTGTGGACATCTGTAGAATGTGAACACCTGTATGATGCAGACAGTTATGTCCAGTACTGAAAGGTAAATTTTATTGTTAAAAACACCTGTCTATTGTGGACACTTTTTGCCATTCCCAGAGGTGTCCACAATAGACTGTGTATATATATATATATATATATATATATATATATATATATATATATATATATATATTTATATATATACTTACTTCAACCCTGTGGTGACCAGCAGTACTGACAGAAATCAGCATAATTCTGCCGTAATATGATAAAGGTATTCTTCGAATTGAGCGGATGTGCTTTTAATGTGCAATACAAAAGGCTGGCCTAAAAGTATGTAACAAGAGAATTTGCCTCCTAAGCAAACCAAGCTGCGAATTATCTCTGTTGCATTTGAAGTGCACAAACACGGAGTGCGGTCTGTTTACCAGGTTAAGATAGAATGGTCAATTCTGTAAACTTTTCAACTACAGTAAAACCTCTCTAACCGAACACCTCCGTATACCGAACACCTCCGTATACCGAACACCTCTCTATACTGAACACCATTTCTCGGTCCCAAATATATACTTTCAATGCTATCAAACCTCCCTATACCGAACACCTCACTATACTGAACACTTTTTTCCGGTCCCAAGGGTGTTCGGTATAGGGAGGTTTCACTGTATATGAAACAAATACGTCTTGCAACAATGATAAAAAGTCATAAAGTACATTTCGATTGAAAACAGGACATTTCCATAGTGCGCCATACCTTCAATATCCGAATCCTTCTCGAAGGTAACTTTAGACGGAGCGGAAATTTTTCGGGATCGTATCGTAACTGGATATGGGTTGACCACCTCATCTGGACCTGGGCTGAAGTCTTCATCCTCAGAATTGTTTTCTGAATGCAACAGTCTGTCTTCTAAAACAAACGCACAAAGATAGTCCATTAGCGAAACAAGGATCATTGTAATAAAATGATATGTTATTCATTTATAATGTTGAATTGTCTTTCCGGCAGCTAAAAAGAATGCAGATACATGTAGATATACAGACAGACAGACAGACAGACAGACAGACAGACAGACAGACAGATAGATAGATAGATAGATAGATAGATAGATAGATAGATAGATAGATAGATAGATAGATAGATAGATAGATAGCATTTTAGTTGAAGGATGCTGGTATGATTGTAATGTCGGCCTTTTTCCTGCAAGACACTATATTCGTTTGTTTTTAATCAATTTTACTCCCTTGCTTGTTGTCGAATTCATTCAGTAGAGAAGTTTGTATCTGATATATGTGCGAATCGGCAAAAAAGCACAAGTTCATGTGAAATAGATTTAGTCTAACAATATGTTTTACCTCAAAAATTTAAACCTATGCCATCCTATAGTTTTGTATCAAAGATAAAATATATTTGAACAAAATGTTCGCTACAAACTGATTCAGCAAAGAACACCATTGTAAGTGGACAATTGTTTGAAATGAGAGATGCAAGGGCAGTGCCTGAGAAATGAATGACAGTTGTAGTCAAATACTTTTCGTTTTGCCTGGCCATTGCCATTAATACCTTCCTCGAAAAAAAAATAAACAAACAAACAAACAATAGTGATAAACGAAAGAAACCACATACATACAAAAAGAAAAGAAAAAGAACTCTGGTCAGCAATCTACCTAAACTCGTCTTGGGTCTCAAGTATTCAGAGTGCATCAGGCAAAATAAGACCAAGCTTGGGACAAACAACATGCGCTGTCCGAGCTCTGGATGTAAGCAGGTAATGGGTTAAACCTGGCTATTTGACAGTTACACAATTTGAAACGTAAGACAAAATATGTAATACCGTATGTTATAATTATTGCAATGTATATGAACAGTATTTCGTTGGAAAACAAAATAACTTGCTGTACCTTCAGTATTGTCCAGCTCTGCCAGGATTTTCTGCTCTGTCTGCAGGCGGTGGAGCTGCTGGCGAAGGTCCTTCTCCTCCCGAGATAGCTGCGCGTGTAAAGATCGCCTTTGTACGTCCAGCTCCTTCTTATGCTTATCGCAGGCTGACTTTTCCTTAACGTTCTTTTGTAAAACATTCTTCATGCTTTTGCTGGCCTCCAGTACAAGCCTGTTGCCTTCTTCATCCTCCGTCATATTATGATTTCATGCAAGATGTTAATTTCAGAGGCGACTCCGCTGGTTTATGCTGCCCACCAGTCCATAGCGACTCCCCAGTAACGCGAAAGCCTGACACAGGTGTGACCGTACGGAGAGCAACAAATGTCCCAATAATATTGCCTATATGGGGGAAGAAGGGTTACAAACGATTTGTGAGTTGTAATCAGCAAATGATCACCCTGATCGTGGATCCGAAAAAAGGAGCCGCATAATCAGTTTGCACACATCTTTCTTGCAGGGAAAATGCCCACAACAAATTAAAGTACATCCCGTCCGCGCAAATAGAGGTTCAGGTAACAAATTGAAAAGTTGGACGTCTCTCGCGTTGTGAGGGGACCTTCAAGAATTATTACAGCATAAGTGTACAGCATAGTGTGGATGTAATGCGATGCGCCTCATTCAAGAGCACCATCAATTAAAAGTTTAATTAAAACAGTGGGTTGGGTAAGTAAGATATCCAGGCTTTGGTTTCTGAAATTATGCAGCGCAATCCGTGCTGTTATCTGGCGGACTGCCAATAGTTTGGTGTCATCTAAAATTGATTTATATACAATCCCCGCAGAAATATACCTGGGCGCACACCCTTTGTAAGTACAATCTGGGCGCTAATGGCTGCCCAGTGGAGCCGAGAAAAATTCTTGACCGGCAGCACCTGTCCACCTGGCCGGGTCTGGTCAGCGGCTCTCCACCTGGCCGGCTCTGGTCAGCACCTCTCAACCTGGCCGGCTCCGGTGCACAAAACGCATTTTTTGTCTTCGTGTGGTGAAGATCAAAGGTTGTTCCTGTTGCCCCACCACTCTCTCCACCGCATCTACTAAAAAATGTCACCGTAATTTTCACTTCTATATTTAATGAAAACATTTGTTTGTTTGTTTGTTTGTTTGTTTATCTAATTTTATTTTATTATTGTTTTTTTTTTGGGGGGGGGGGGGGCTCTCAAAATATTGTGGCGCCAGCAAGAGTCAGATGCCAGATGTCCATCAGTTATATTTTGAGTGTTCGGAAGTCGATATGCTCGTAAAGTGTCATGAATTACGTGCCGGTTCGCATATTTTTACCTTAATTCTCCCGGGGATGCCACTGTTAATTCCTTTAAATGGCTATAAAATACAATCATATGTGCTGATATATAAGTTACTCTCAAATTTGATATACATATGTTAATCACAAGGAAAAAATCACATTTTATTCCGAGATATATGACCCCATTAAATCGTAAAAGGCAGTTATTTTGTTCACAACATGTATGGCAAAACATCTACACAGAAGCTTATGTACATATAACATTTTGTTTTGTATGCCAGAATTTGAGGTACTGATATCACATGATAGTGATAATTATTCTGTAGTAATATTGGCATCGATGTGATTCTCACTCTTTCAGTGCCACAATATGGACTGAGTCAACAGTTTTCATCGGCTCCCTTCGTTGATAATTTTTCACCTTATATTTAAGTATGAGTTGGCGCTGCAACTGAATGATGAATATGAATCATTGCAAACTTCAAATATTCTTCCTCTAGCATAACCTTATATATATGTATATATATATATATATATATATATATATATATATATATATATATATATATATATATATATATATATATACACACACACACATATATATATGTATATATATATATATATGTATATATATATATATATATATATATATATATATATATATATATATATATATATATATATATATATGGTTTTAAATGGCTTTTGGCTCTGCACCCAATGGACTGTGATATACTGAAATTAATAAAGCATGACCACGCTAATCTCTATCTGACAGGTTTGCTGTGACGATCATTCACAGCATGACCAGCGGGAGGTGAAATTGTTGCATTTTCAAGGCCTTATGTGTGCTCGAAAAAATGGTGGATGTTACCTGCATATGGGTACTGATATCATTTACATATTGTAGCTCTTGCCTGCAAAAATACGAGAGGTCAGGTGGAAATTATTATTGCAAACATCAAAAATTGAGCTTTGCTGATGATGCAGGCTTGTCTGTGGATCCCAGTGAACCACCTTTTCAAGGGATTGACCCGAAGGACATTCCGGACAGAGCGCACCGGATTACTGTTATTTGCGTTAATTTTGCTGTACTTTTATTTTCGCCATTTCACTGATGGCACAAAATCGTGAAAAAAGACACAGACAAATAGTAATTTAACATTGTTTGAATGGGAACTATGTCCAACACAGTGAAATTAAAACCACAGTGAAATACAAAAACCGTGACAATTTATTCACGCAAAAATAAAGCAATTTAAAGTATTTGAATTTTGCAGAAAAACACATTTTATATATATATATATATATATATATATATATATATATATATATATATATATATATATATATATATATATATATATATATATATTGTATTTCGCTCTGGATAGATAAGTAGCAAGTCAATTTAATCTCGCTGACCTAATTAGTAGGCATAAGGGTTCGTTTAACATGATTACCGATGGATATATATATATATATATATTATATATATATATATTATATATATATATATATATATATATATATATATATATATATATATATATATATATATATATATATATATATATATGCATATATATAATACTCATCTTGTACCTGTTACACAATTTAAATCATACCAGAAACTTGATTATGATAATTATTTGAATTATCCATAGCGAGCAACCACTTTACGCTTAATACAATGTAAACTGTCATGCACAGTGGGAATTCTACAATAGACTGCACCATAATTTCAAACAAAAGTTGTTGTATTTTTTTAGTTTGTGGTATTGGTGAATAAGACATGAAAGAATAACAATGATATTGGCGTGTATCTGCTTACCATTTCAACCAACTTGACTACATTAAGACAAAGCGTTGCACGATCCTTGATATTGCAGTCATTGTACAGATGGGTATAGTGATGTAAGGGTACATGTGCTGCCTGATTGACATGGTTTAATAAAGATCGGTGTTTCTGGTTGGACTGGGAAAGACAGAAGAAAAGCAAAATGTACTTTTAAGGCATGGTACGTTTATACTGACATTTGGAAACTTTTGACAGAACTTGTATTTCCTCAGCAGCCACTTCCACTTAAACTATGACCAAGGACTGTTGGTGAATTGCAACGCCATAGGCTTTCAGTTCATATAAAAATACCTCATGATCCATTGTGTCAAAGGCCGTAGATCAATAAACAGAGCACCATTCAACTTTCCATTCTTGATGTTTTTAAGAAGTTAATCATAAAATTTAACAAGTACATTTGTAGAGTCAAGTGTCTATAAGCTGACTGAGGATCTGTTAAAAGATTGTAGAATATTTGTAAAAAAAAAAACAAAAAAAAAAACAACCTATCATTCACAAATTTCTATAAAACCTTGCTTATAATAGACATAGCTGATATCGGATGGTACTTATTTCTGTTTTTGTGGTCCCATCATTGTGCATTGATGTTACTTTAGCCACCTTAGTCATCTTTCTTTCTTTCTTTCTTTCTTTCTTTCTTTCTTTCTTTCTTTCTTTCTTTCTTTCTTTCTTTCTTTCTTTCTTTCTTTCTTTCTTTCTTTCTTTCCTCTTTACGACCAAATTTGTCTGGAGTTTTTATCGGACACCATTATTCCGAAAACCTCCATACTTGCCATGGTGACTGACCTACCAGTGAAATTGTGCATATCGTATGAAATAGTTTTGATGGTTAAAATAGTTAAAATTCAGGGGCAATTGAAGTGTTAATAGCCCCATATCGTACAAACTATTGCAGATAGATACAAAATTTCAATGTGCATGCATAGGTTTGCGACACCATCCTATATAAGGGACAGTGAATGGAAGTTGTGGAGTTTTAGATCATGCTAATTAGATGCATTGAATAATTTCAAATTTTAATACCTCCAAAATGATTATAGATAGGGGTGCCATTCCCAATACAACTTTTTGGTTTGTGGCAAAGCCACATCCAATGACCCATGAACCAGAGTTGTAGAATTTTAAACTATGCAAATTAGACGCATTGAAAAAACTTCAAAGCTGAATATCTCCAAAACCTTTAATGGATAGAGGTGCCATTCTAACTTAAATTTATAAGTTTGGGACAAAGCCACATCGAATAAAGCATGAACCAAAGCTGCAGGATTTTAATTTATGCAAATTAGGTAATATACAAAATTTCAATCTTGAATAGCTTCCAATCTATTTTAGATATTGGTTTCATATAAAAACTTTAGTTTATAAGTTTAGGACATGACCGCATCCAATGAACCAAGAACTGAAGTTTTAGCATTTTAATTTATGCAAATTAGACTAATACACAAAATTAAGACTATGTTGAACAATGCCAAAGTGTAGCGTTTCAAACTGTTCTCATTTTGAAGGCACCCAGAGTTGCTGTGAAGCAAATATTCTTTTCTAGTTTAATTTGTTTTCATATTTTTTGCTTTATGATTTTTTTTTCGTTCTGATTTTGGATTGTTGTTGGTTTTAGTTGGCTTACCGCATTTGTTGTTACATATAGAGTTTTTCATTTGTAATTGACGAGATTTTTTTTACATATGTAATCAGTAGTATTTCCATTTGTGATTAGAACATTTTATATATGCAACAAATGTATTTGCACATGGCGTTGATTTTTACACATGCGACCAAGGGTTTTCTTAACATACAAGGACGTTTTTACTTATCGTAGAATTTTTATGAATTTGAATATATGAGGATGTCACAGTTGCTTGTCTTTCTCTCGAAGAACAGCAGTCTTTAACCGATAGGTACCTTGAGACCTCGCTGTCTTGGGAATGCGCACTTGTTCAAGTAATTCATTTGGTTGCCCTTGCCCTGATCATCAGACTAGCAACGCCTGTACCGACTGTTGTTTCGGTCTTTTCGTGTGGGTAGACGGTTAATTGTGGTTTCGTGTTGGCAATTAGTTGTTCTGGAACACTGAGCTACTATTTTTTTTTTTTTTTTTTTTTTTGCCAAATAAAGGCTAAGGTTTGCAGTAGAATTAAACATAATTTAGAAAAAATTTGGTAAGTAAAAGTAATGGGCGACAATACTACGTAGACCTACGCAGGTTCCTGTAAGCGTTGTAAACCAATCAGGATGAGCGTGTCACAATAAATAAACAAACAAACAAACAAACCAGCAAACCAACCAACCAACCAACCAACTAACAATAAATAAATAAATAAATAAAAAAAAAAAAAAAAAAAAAAAAAAAAATAAATAAATAAATAAATAAATAAATAAATAAATAAATAAATAAATACGTTTGTAGGTGAGTAGATAAACCCACAAACCTACTAACCAACCAACCAAGAAACAGTAAATAAAGAAAATCATTACTGGACAATGATAATTAGTCAGTTGAGATAAGCTTTGGGCATGGGGAAAAACAAACTTATCACGAAAACAGCCAAAGAAATGATCAACGTGTGTTTCATTCGTACAGATTAGTTGCAACTTTTGTTTACAGATGGCGCCATGGATAAAACCCATGTAATTTCGCCTCATTACAGTCCTTTTTCCGCCATGCTCCATATCCTTTGGTATTTTATAAAGATTATATTTTCGCTCGGCGTTGGTCATTATAAAGTAAATAACTCGTGTTCCTATTCTCCACATTCACGTAACGAGAGATAACATTCAGCTTGCAGAAGCCGGGAGGCTTGTTCAATCCACGGCTATAAATGGTAACAGTAAGACTCTGTCATCGGACTTTATACTCTGTTAGAGAACATAATAGGATAGGAAAGGGCGGGGCAGGACAGAGAATGATAGGATAAAACCTCCTCGAAAATCTTTAATTCCAAAGGTAAGAATGCCTTTTGATAGCCCTGAAACCCAAAAAGGCCGCGAAACGTCGTAATCTTGACCTAGCAACTTTCGGCACCTTTAGCCTGGCCGAAATGGTAAACATGCACAAAAAATTGGCCACTTCGACATTCATAGGAAAAAAAAAAGTTCGGTGAGGTAGAGATGGCCAGAACACGACATGCAAGTTGCAACATTGTCCCAGAATCGGGGATAATAGCTTTAAAGAAATACTTGAGAAATAAACGTCATTTGTACATATAGCCTGTCACTTTGCCCGCACGCAACATAAGCGCATAAACGCAATGTAAGTGAAGTTCTTGGCTGACATTTGTATATTCTGCTTTGTTACACGATAAAACGTGAACATTTTGACTCCACATCCTTCGGAGATGTGCCTAATGCTAAAACTTGTCACTAGATGGCGTAAAGAGTCACACACAAGTCAAGAAAATAGTTAAAAAATTCATTCAAAATTCATATTTTTTTCTGCTCCATAAACATAATGTGTAAACCAGACGTTTACAATGGCAACAACAACAACGATGATGATGATGATGATGATAATAATAACATGATGATTATGTTTTACAACATCGACAGCATGATGAGCGCTAATTTTGCTTTTTATCGATCGATTTTGACACTGGAAGTTGGGGAATCATTCGTGAGATGAGAGAAGTTCACTATTTTAAGCTTGTTCGTAAAATTGGCAAGGTAATACAAGCCGGCAAAAAGGTTCCTGGATTTTTCACCCACAAATAATGACTCTCTGAAAATAAAGAAGATTCTAAAAGTGCGTGGGCGTTACCTTGACATAATTACGTAAATATGAAAACAGTTGTCAGCATGTTATTGCTTATGCAGCCGTGGGAAAGTGGAAATAGTACTAGGAATCATTGCACATCGTGAAAAGGCCACTGAGGCACACATAAACTGCATTTGTTGTTCCTATTCTCCTTATGATGAAGACTTAAAACTTATATATAAGTATAAGTAATTATACCACCCCCCCCCCCACACACACATGCTGATGTCATGTCGTATAACTCCTCTGTATTTTGGATGCGCTCGTAGTAGTTTATTTTTGTCATATGAAGTCATACTTTATAAAAGATTTTGTTTTGATTTGATTTATATATATGGTAACAGCATATAAACAAATATATACATAATGGTGATAATTCACGCATGTTAACCTGCAGGGGTGGCCCTTGAAAGTCAGTGCAATGACTTATTTCCAAAAGACTCCCTTTTAAATAGTTTCTGCCAAATGCCAAGGAACAAGAGCAGGTACATCAAGGGGGATAAAACAAACGAACTTTAGCCTCCTTGGGTATATTGAACAAATAATATATATATATATATATATATATATATATATATATATATATATATATATATACATATATCAAAATTAAATTATAAAATCGTTACATTTAACGTAAGTAACAAAATCATTGTGTCAAATTCTTAATCAAATGATACACAATATGCACTGGGAACTTTACAGATATTACAAACATGCATAAACTAGAAATTTGTGCAAACATAATTCCATATTAAAAGCATTAAAAACACACTTCATGTGGTGGAGCCAGGCTCCCAAAGGGCCGAAATGCTGTGGAATATACCCACTATACTTGATTAATGCTAATCGGGAAACTCAGTGAGGTTTCCCAGCCGACACCCACACCAACAAACAGAGTTTACTGTTCCAGTTAAAATTATACTATTCTATTTTGGAGTAAAGATGTGACTTGATTTTGGATTTAAAATTGGGTTTGGCTTGCAATAATTTTATCACATGACGTAACTCATCCCAATCCATTATAGTATTGTAAGAAAAAGTAGTTTCACCCACAAGGTTGGTCCTGTGTACTAGAAAATTCATATGACTATTATGATGATGGATGGCCTGTGACATCACAACTTTTTCTATGAAGTAAGTGAATCAGTATGAAAATATTGAAAATTGGTATTGTCCGATATGGCAGCCAAGTAAATGAGTGCTTAGCAGGCCGGCTGTCTGTAACTCCTTTAAGTTCACACGGAGTCCCGGACCGAGGTTAAGTACATGACGAGCCAGTTTATTTTGGAAAATCAACAGTTTATGTTTCTGGTTTTGTGACAGTGAGACGCACCAACTGCAACTGAGTAGTCAAAATGGTTAAACAAATGTGTGTCGCAACATTTTACGCGTCTCAAATTTGAAACATCGACCTTGTCCATAGAGAAATTTCAGAGGTGAGGTATTTATCGTCACAATATTGTTTACCACATTTGAGCCCGACAATGACTGATCTGGGTCCAATCCAAGGTACTTTACGTTTGCTGTCGATGGTATTTTTGAATCCTGGTATTTGACACTGAAATCATCTACCTTTTTAACATTCGTTTTGAGCCAATCAAGTCAAGCCTGGTGTGCCCAGAGGGCTGTACATACAATTCACGAGGAGAGATGCTTGCTGTTCCATTGTGCACACCAGAAAACAACTGAAGGGGTCGGGTCTTTCCAAGTAAATAAATCAGATGCAGTATCGCTGAATGAAAATACACTGGTAGCGCGGACACATGGTCATGAGACGGCAAAGTAAAGACTAGGAAAGATGATTTGCTGCATAGCAAATCAGTGTGTGTGTCTTCAAAGCATATTGGTTTGGCAATGTACAACTATTCCATAAAACAGGAGTAGAAGTTGGAATGGCATCTGTATCTATTATAGCTTTCAAGTTATTCAAGATTTAAAATTTCTAATGGTGGTATTTAGCAATTTAAATTGCTACAACTTTTATTTTTAATTCATTAGGTGATTAGGTGCCAATGGTCAACAACCCCCTAGTAGAAGTTGGAATGACATCTCTATTATACTGTTGAAGATATTCAAGATTGAAAATTTCAAATGCCCCTAATGTGCACAATTTTAAACATCTTCATTTCTCTGTATAAAACAGTCAAACTCCTTCTATGGAGGTACAATCATGTCAAGTTTGGACTTTCTATGTATAATAGTGTCCGAGAAAAGTGTCGGACAAATTTGCTGGTATAGAAGAAAGAAAGAAAGAGAGAGAGAGAGAGAGAGAGAGAGAAAGAAAGAAAGAAAGAAAGAAAGAAAGAAAGAAAGAAAGAAAGAAAGAAAGAAAGAAAGAAAGAAAGAAAGAAAGAAAGAAAGAACAGTATGTCTGTGTTGGCACACAGACATGATAGAATGCATGAGCAGGGATCTTGAGCATTTCCTGGACTGTGTAATTGTATATAAATAATGAAGCCCAAAATGTTTTTTCTAAGAGCCACTGAACTGACTGGTGTCCAGAAAGAAAACATTAACTTATAATTAAATTACCAAACAGACATAGCCATTCAATCAATACAGCCAATGTTTATATGACAAAATTAACTCATTCAGTGATGAACCCAAAGGATATGCTCTTTGCTAATTCTTTCAAATTTGCATTGCTAAATACAATGTGTGAAACAAATAAAAAAGGTCAGAATATCACAAATTATGAGCAGATATTATATTCTATTATGATTGTCAGAAGTTTAAAATCAGAACCCCCTCATTTAAAAGATAAGAATACTCAGTATATCCCTTTGATACAAATTTTACTGACAGTAAATGAAGACTTCTGTCCTGAATGAGTCCAGGGATGCCGCATTTTCAAAGGGTCATTTTGATGTCACATCTTGTAAAATATATACCAGGATTATGGCTTGTTTGCAGTTTAATTGAGATGTGACACCCCTGTAAAAATATCCCAAAGGTCTTACAATGTTGATAAAGGCTCTAGATTATGAGTGAAATCTATTGGGGGTAATAAAATACACATAAACTTCAGAGGAAAGGGTAGGGTTTATTTTGATGTGGTTACCCTTGCCAGGACTTTGGAATAAGCTGGCCATTTGATACCAATCATTCACTGTCACTGGTCATGTGTGTTTGGTGGGGTGGCAGACACATAGCAGGGCCAGCTCCACAGTAAAACGGTGTCCCTTTAGCCGGATTATTTTGTAAAAAATCCAATTATTTGAGGCTACAAAAGTGAAAATAAAACCCATATATAATGTCTACAGCAGCACTTATGTGAACCTGTTTACAAACACCACTAATTATAGCAGCCGAGTTGAGTGGCAGGGCAAAGAGGTCAGTGATAGGCTGTTTGGCCCACCGACACTGTGGTCACAACTAATGAGACGGACCCCAGAGCTCAAGTTAGGTGGAATGGACTGTATACTATATAACATATTGAAGATTTAAAACTTTAATTAGCCCTCATTTGCATAATTTTGAAAAGCATGACCTCTCATTATAAAAAGGCCAGACTTTATCTATAGAAGTATAATTGTGCCAAGTTTGGAGTTTCTACGTGTTTTTCTTTTTAAATGAAATGTCGGACAAATTTGCCTGTAAAGAAAGAAAGAAAGAAAGAAAGAAGAAAGAAAGAAAGAAAGAAAGAAAGAATTCCTAGAAAAACAGAAAAGTGTGTGCTGACACACACACTTTAATAACAAAGGAACGAAAGGTCAGCAGAGTCCACTATGGTCAGACCCTTGAACAAATAATTGGCACTGCACTTTTTCTTGTTATAGTATTTCCGATTTCTGACAGCCATGATTGCGCAGGAAACTAGTACCATTTTTTTTTCGCAGTTAACACTTTTTGATGCAATACTCAAGTGTCATCTGCGTATAGCAACATCTTGCAGGTGACACGGATATGAAGGTCGTTTACATAACAAAAGCACAGCGGCGGGCCAAGAATGTGACCCTGAGGGACACCGCAAATGACGTCATCAAAGGCGGATTGGGTATCATGACGTAATTCAGCTGGCGTCTCTCAAATGGTTACAGACTACAGTTGTGATTGGAGATAGTCCGTAATTGTGAAAATACTGTTTTCAGCATGCTGTAGCTTCTGTTTAAATAAAGTTAGCTAAGTCAGGTTTGCTGCATCGCAGAGTTGCTTCATTGGTGGTCATATAGGTGCACTGTCTTCCAGGCCAGGTGGGAACTTTATGGTGGGGAAGGACAATGATGTGACCCTGGCAAGAGCACAGTTCATACACCTGTATAAAGCTGACATCCAGGTGTTGTTTCGTATTTCAATTATCACAAATTAACGAGCTGGGAATTGTATGACAAAAATCCGTCCATATTTTTCTGACATTTTTATCTGTTAAATGCCGTTCACGGAATTTTAAAATAGCAAAATGCTGATTTTTTAGACTGAAAAAATGCTAATATGAAAAATAGAAGGATTTATAACTGTAGTCTGTGGCCAAATAGTTAAGGGCCGAACCAATCGACCGAGCCCACTGCCCTTAGTTTGAGCATGGAGGTATACCTCTATGGTTTGAGCTTCACGCAAAGTAAAATGGTATCTGCTGTGTTAAGTGCTGTTTTTGCGTCAATGAAAACCAGTCTGGTTGATAACCTTGTGTCCTATTGTCTTTGATAAAGTCACTTAAATGGAAAAGGGAACAGTCTGTTGAAAAACATTTACTGAAGCCAGACTGATAGTAACACAGTCAGATATTCTGAGAGCTGGACGTATGCTGCCTTTTCAAGAATTGTGAGCTTTATAGATACAATGGCAACGTGCCGGTAATTTTCGACATCAAGTCTTGAATGTTTTGTATGAGGGCTTGACCCTGGCTATTTTAAAATCTTGAGGTAACACTAATTGTAATGGATAAGTTGGCTATTGCTCTGATGGGTATGTCGATAGCTTTGACTTTATTATGGGCAAGAATTGCAAAGTGCCCATTAATGTGCTGATACGATCGTTTACTGATCATATGTGCCGAAATGTGCAAAATCAGTTCATAAACACTGTTTTGGCCAGCCATCTTTCAAAACAACACAAATCCCTCCCATTTAAATGGCATAATGGATTGTTAGGTTTGTCTGCCAGGCGACCATCATGGCCGTTGATCTTTTAACAGATACCACAAATTCCTGCAATTGAAGAATGGCATAATGCATTGCGAGGTTTGTGTGAAAAGCGACATTTCCTTTTCACTTGATTCTCACGTGGACACTTTTTCTCCTCAGCGAAATGACAGTTGTCGGCCTGTGTTCTTTACCAGACGAACTTCAAGGACACCGATAAAAGATTAGGGATGTGTCAAACTTGTTATAACGATAAAAACATGGCGCTGTGAAAGAGTAGAAAGACAGAAGACACGCAATAACCATTTAGCAATCAAGGCTTCACGCCATCAAGTTTTCCCAGGGGCACCGAATTTGCTGACAATTTAACTCTTTTGCCTGTGTGACAGGGTGGACATTATTACTGCATGTACGCTTTTCAAACTTTCATCGCGCTGAACGGTTTGCCTCAGGAACACGCCTGTAAATGCTGAAAACTTGGGGAATATTTTTCATTGTACATTTTTATAACACTTTTTTTTTTCAAAATTCCTTTTAAAGCACACAATGTCGGGAAAAAGTCGAACTAAAAGACTCTTAAATTCACTAGCAGTTATTAAATGTATCGTGCGTGAAAACATGAAGGCTGCGGGCCTTTGACTTCGTTGTGCTTGTGGATCATGTGTGTAGCTAATAAGAACTTTGCAATGACCAAATTTTAAGTCTCCCCGGAGAAATTGAATCACGAATGCGGTGTTTTTACAATCATTCAGTGGAAAAGAGCCTACCATGATTTCGTGCGAAACGTTGGAATTTGCAAACACGGTGCTTGCTTTGTCGCTATGCATGGATACACAAAGAAGTATGTTTTGCTGTGGCACTGTCTACTTTGGATGCATATTGTTGGGAAGGGACATTGTTTTCTTAAACAAGATCTAGATGTTGACGCAATGAACGCAAACTGCCATGTTGAAGGTTCTATCCTGGAAAAAATCCTATTGATCTAATGCCTTAGTAGCTGTAAAGTATTTGTTTTTCTTGACAGGGTGTGAGATACGATACAGAGTGCAGTTATATCAGATCAACATAGGAACACACGCTCTTGTGGAAAGTGCAGAGGTATATGTTAAAGTCTTTTTCATAGTCCAGTTGAGCAAGGAGCCTAGATCCAGAAGGAGGAAGCATTTTCTTCTGATACGATAAACTAGAACGGGTGTCATTTCTTTCCGATTTTGTTTTTTAAATGTGGACAAACTTGTGCGGGAGCAAAAGGGTTTATGTACCTTGCACATACCATTCGTGTTTGTGGCTGCAAAATAAGAGAACATGTAAAGATTTTCAAATGGAAATATATTTGTTGTCAAGAATATTTTGTCTCCTGGAAAAAAAGAGTGCAAATTTATTTCTCACAATATATAACTTGTTATACAAGCTTTCCACTAAGTGGGCATGTAACATGGGAGGGAAGTTTATAAAGAGACGTAAACTTTGTACGTCAGAATGCCACGTACGCAGAGCAGAAAGCAAGATTTGATCCACTTCCTCTTTACCATACATTCGGGATCATCAACTCTTGTTGTGCCATTGCTGCATGGTGTTTAACTGTTCACGTAGAAAATGGTTGTAAACAGTTGTTAGCAAAATTGCCTATAAATCGTACGCAACACGCTTCATTGTTTCCATTTTCGCGTTGTCCGTCAAAGTTTAAGTTCAAAGGCTCAATATTAGTCATTCGTTGACATGACACAACACAAAATATACAGGTACAGCTGCAATGTATGAGTACCCTTTCCTTTCATATCCAGACTCCTTGAGCTCAGTAAGACGGCATTATTGTGTCGTCTGAGATGATCTCGTAAATCTTTTGCGTATTCAGAAGAATTCAAGGTATGAAGTCACCATTAAATTGGATTTATTGAGAAGATAATGTGGAACTGGCAATATATGATTCTTTACTAGCTCAGATGCCCACCCAGATGATGTTATTTTACGGTCTGTCGCAAACGAATGTCGTCCCGTGGTTCGTCTGTTTTCTTCCTTCTTCTAGTTTTTTATTGTTTTGTTTTTTTTCATCTGCAGTAACATGTTCTTCTGCTCTAAAATCGTTGGTCATAACCTCATCCAACTCGGTGGGTTATTATAATTCGGGCAGACCTCTATCACAGTGACTGTGAATTTTGTTGCTGTTTTAACTGGTCACGATTTTGACTCCCAGACCTTCATGTGTTATGTTCACCGTGTTGCCCGGTATTGGGTCGTAACTTTAATTCTCCGGGCTTTTTCCCTTTTTCAATTTCTCATATACTCCTGGTTTAATAGTGTCTCTTTGGCAGGTATCTAGACTTAATCTCTAAGGACTGAATGGATTTTGCCGAGGGAAATTTGAACTGCCTGAGTAATAATATATACTGGATTTGTGTCTGTTCGTCCAGAACCACTTCCTGGTTGCCGTTACCCTATTCCGCTGTCTGAACTCTTTACACTTCATAAATTAACCTGTCACTGTGTAATCTATATAAATATAGAAGTACTATTGTCCACATTGCATGCGTTCTTCTGCAGAATTTTGACATAGGCTGCATTAGCCCAAATAATTTAAAGTGTCTTCAACGGGTTACTACTCACTCAGAACATATTTCGGAGCCAGTACCCGTACATGTCTCTCTGAGTAGTGGCTCCTTGTCTAGACAACCCTCATAATAAAGAAAAAATTGAACGTGTCAAATGATGCATTAGCTAAATAAGTGAAGCTTGGCCTGTAAATGCAGAGCATCAATATGAATAAAGAAGACCTGTCAAACCAAACATAATTACTAATTTTGTATAGCACAGATAAGAATAATTTGACTTCCCCCTGAACCAGTTTGTACCCTTTCTAGCTGGATAGCTTACCTCAGGTCAACCGCCTGTCAGTGTATAACTGAAGTAGAAACAAACTGGGACATTATATATGAAGATAGGCATTGGGGTTTAAATGCACATTTTTGTATTTTTCTTTTCTAACATGCCACTGACCACATTATTGTCAAACATTGAAGAAACATTTTTGGATATGGAGCAACTTAATTAAACGTTTGTGAGCGCAGAGTACCAGCAAATCTGTTGATCGGGCACATTACAGTTGCGACGAAGGATTAGCCATCTAAGGTACTCCTATTGTCGGTCACAGACAATGGTTAAACAGGACATAAAGAACCCGCACACATGCTGCATGGTTAGACACCAGGCCAATGGGATACCTGAATATCCATGAAGGGAAAACGGAATGAAAAGAGACACTTACTATGGAGGAACGACAGTGAGGCTTACTCTGCATTGACCTGTAGGGGTTATTATATTTGAACTCTTTCAATGCTAACTACGATTAAAGTCGAACTATATATATAGTTAAGAAGAAACACTCTCAAATATAACAAGGACGCTAGACTCACATTCCTTGCGAAAAGACCTTTCATTCAAGCACCAGCATGCCTATAGTTCCGGAAAACATAATGGAAACGGGTCAAGAGCGTTGAGCTCTGCGCCCAAAGCATACCGAGGAAACCTGTTAACCCAGTCCAAAGCGTGACACTGAAAGAGTTAAATTCATGATTTCACCAGGAAATAGGGTTATCAACAATACGATAGAAAAATGTACGATTCATAGATACTTCAATAACACATCGCACAGGGAGGACGATATCATCATTGCATGTCAGAAACAAAAGCGGCCTGTTGATAGATTCTTTGAGCATCCCCGATTTGACTGTTCCGCGGGGGTCCATTAGATAAACGAAAAACAGAGAAACAAGTTACAGCACATTCCACTTTGCTCCAGTTTAGGCAATTATCGAAAAACTTTGCTAATATTCCACAGGAAAAGAAAAGGCTAACCTTGCCTTGCTTATCAGCGGAAGACATAATCTATGATAGAAGATAAGCGACTGACAAGTAAAGGAATTACTTGGTGTAAAGTCGATTTGATATTCTGATAGTCAAAGCTTGTCCCTGAAAAATCTAAATTCCATAATTAAGATATAAGATAAGCGATTAACAAGCAATAGAATCGCTGGGTGTAAAGTCGATTTGATTACGTGATCGTTAAACGTTGTCCCGAAAAAAGTTGATCAATTAACAGGGGAGCTCTATTGTCCAGCAACAGGAGGCTGGCTGGCCACCACTGAGGCCCGTGTTCTGCTTTATTCTGGACAGGCAGTTGAGTGAAGACTGTTCTCACACAGTGGTTTGGGCCCTAAACTACTTAATCATTGGCTCCGTGTTTGATTAAAACTTCAAGGGTTAGCAAATACATGCTCTTGCCTACAATATGAACTTAAGGATTTACAGGCCCATTTTAATAAATCAATATTAGTTTGATCCAACATTTAATCTTTTGATCCAGGATTAAAATCTGGATTAAATTAAGATTGATTTAATAAAATGGAAACTTTAATTCCAAAGTTCATATTACAGTGGAGAAAAATTAATCCTGCAAGTTAAGATCAAACATTAGGCCAACGATTCAGCACAAAGGCACATTGACTTTCATTTTAGGATTAAAGTCAGGATCAGATTAAACTCTGTGAATACGACTGGCCCCTGAAGATCACGCGTACGGGAACTTGATCTGATTACCGGATGGCGCTCTAACCATGTAAATGTGTAGTACATATTGTGAATTTTTGCTTTTTTTTTTGACAACATATTACTACTTTTTTGCTATTATTCCAAATCACAAATCATTGAATTTTGTTGAAAGTTGGTATGCATATGTATACGTTGGCTTAGTACGCATTCTTATCAGTCAGAGACGTTGCTATCCTTTCCCATGCTCTAAATAAATCAAGGTGAAACAATAACGTAGATTATTATTATTTCTTTTTAATTATCACTATTTTAATTATCGCATTATAGCCCCCCTATCTGTGCTCTGTTTAGTCGGACAATATCGATGTAATTAGTGACGCATGGGGCGAGAACTGTTTTTTAAGTTGTGCAAAAGATAGTATTCCTCATAAGCAGGTTACTATCAGACCGCACCATGTACCTTAGTACACAAACTCTCTTCGTGCTTTAAAACGCACGATTTTTCGAATTAACAAAAAAGACGAAGGAAAAAAAAACACCTGTGGCTTTATTTTCGATAGTTACGAAATATACACATTGAATAACTGAGATCGGCAGAGAAAGCATATTACCAGTGACCCGAAAATTCTGTAAAGTCGGTAATGCAAAAGAAAAAGAGTTGGTGGCAGACTGTAAACTTCGATATCTCGTCACTCGGCCACGGAAACAAAACAGTAACGGAAAATTAAGCTAACTTTTAAACGAGTTTTTTGTATCCCAGTGTGCAAATTTATTCAAATGGGCGTGCTCCGATATTTTTTGATATTTATAATGATTTTATTATTATTATTATTATTATTATTATTATTATTATTATTATTATTATTATTATTATTATTATTATTATTATTATTATTATTATTATTATTATTATTATTATTATTATTATTATTAATTATTTATTATTATTATTATTATTATTATTATTATTATTATTATTATTTAAATCTTAAAAAATCTTCTCCAAAACCGCTCAGCCAACTGCTTTGAAATTGCATTGGGGCATTTCTGGAGACCCCTAGATCTTCATTTATTCAACGGGGGCGCTGCAATTTTTCTACTTTCATTTTTTTCTGTATGTTTTGGTTATTTTCAAAATCATATATGAAAGCGTCTCTCAGGTGATGTTAAAACTTAGTGGAAATGATCCTTGTGAAAAGGCCAAACAAATCTCATTATGTTTAACATCAAAGTCCTAGCTGAAATAAATTTTAACTTATCAACGTGTGTGTCCCTAAAAGAGGAGCATAGGCTCATCAGAATTTCAAACACCACCGGGCAATGAAGTGACTGAAATAAAAACTAATGATTTGGATAAGTTGATTCGCAATAAATAAATGTGACTATCCCACGCCAGTTGCGCAATTTTCGTTCATAAAGTTACGTATGCGCTTATCATAGAGTTTCTTCTTGAATAAACACCAAGATTTCAATGTCTCGTCACTCGGCCACGGAAACGAAACAGTAACGGAAAATAAAGCTAACTTTTAAACGAGTTTTTTGTGTCCCAGTCTGCAGTGGATTACTCCACTTTTCCGTCTGAAAGAAAAAAAGGAGACATATTGCCAATTTAAAAATAATGTCCGAGTTCGTGTCACAGCCACAGACCTATTTCCTTGCTAAATATTGTAAGCAAAGTTTTGGAGAAATTAGTTTTTAAATAGTTTTTTTACTTCTTCCTGGAAAATGCTTTTTTGTTTTGTCAGTATTCATTCCTGGGGATAGTACGGTCAATCAACTAATTAACTTGCACCAACACTTTTGCGAGGCTGTGAACATCCAAAACGAAGCTAGAATAGGATATATTCATATCTAAATGCGGTCGTACTCTTACACCTATTGAGCAAAAGAGGGAGCCACCTGCATCAGGGCAGAATCATGTATTTAGCATGGTCCAAAGTACTTTCTCAACAAAATGAACAACACAAACACACAATAATCTTACGAAAATGTATTAACATATATTTGAAACATAAAGGATGCCTAAATTGATTAGAAATGGGCTCTCTTTTGGTTGAAAAGGTGTTGTTTATGTAGTATACGATACAAATCTGCCCTGATCATGGTGGAAGCATCAGTCTGTTGCCCCGTCAACACAGGAAGTGAGCAGGAACGCAGTTAAATATGAATGTCTCCTATTGTATTCCGTGAGATTACCGAGGCCTTTGATCGCGTCAACCACCCAGGATTATTGTTCAAATTACGCAAAGCAGGTATCGATGGTCCTCTACTAAGCTGGTTTGTGGACTATTTAGAGGGCAGACAGCAATGTGTTATTGTAAGGGGGGGGGGGGCTTTGGAGCCAAATCAATGCAGGCGTCCCTCAGGGATCGGTACTTGGTCTCCTTTTATTCTTAATATATTTATGATATTGTTACTGTTGTAAATTTCTCCCTCCCATTATTTGCGGATAATACGGTTCTTTTTATCACTCTCGAAGATCCTGTTGGTGCAACAAATTCTTTGAATTCTTACTTACATGAAGTAGAAAATTGGGCGTACAAATGGTTAGTGTCATTTACTCCTTCTAAAACCAGTAGTGTGATTTTTTTTCAAGGAAATGACTTCCACGTCTTCATCCGGACTTGGTTTTTATGGACAAATCTTTGCAGAATGAACCAGAACATAAGCACTTGAGATTATTGATACGATCTGACTTAAGCTGGACAAGTCACACTCATGAGTTTACCACGTGAAGCACGGAGATGGTTAACATTTTGAAACGTCAACAATATCGATTAAGCAGAAAATCTCTGTAAACGCTTTATTTCTCCTTTATACGGCCATTTTTAGAGTGCGGGCTGTCGTGTGGGGTGGGTGTACAAGTGGCAACTGAGAGGATCTAGAAAAAGTCAATCGAGCAGCTGCAAGAGTCGTTACAAGAGCGACACCTGGAACGAGTCAATATCTATGTTTAAACCGAGATATGGTCAAAATATCAACTACAAGTTGCAACACATCGTATGATGAATAAACCACCGTTTAATTTCTTTAACCACACAACCTACCTGGACCCAACATCCGACGTTCCTCGTCTGCAATCCAGAACATAGTCAACAGTTTATCTAACGCTTTGTCGGGATAAAATTGACTGGTGGTCCATTTAACATTAATATGATCAGTTTGCTGTCATACTTATATTTCGAACTTTAGATAAAGTTACATTATTTAATTTAAACAAACAAACAAACAAACAAACAAACAAACAAACAAACAAACAAAAAGTGAAAATACAGGTCATTGTGTCTTTGTATCTTTCCAGACACTTTACGTTTTTATTCTCTCTCTCTCTCTCTCTCTCTCTCTCTCTCTCTCTCTCTCTCTCTCTCTCTCTCTCTCTCTCTCTCTCTCTCTCTCTCTCTCTCTCTCTCTCTCTCTCTCTCTTCCACCAAATCTTATCCAGTTTTTGTTTCGCACTATAATGACCAGAAACTGAAACTTTTACTGTGTCATGTGGATGCACCTAATAAACATATGCACACGCCTTTTTCTTAGAATTTAGTCTAAGTAAGGATATTTAAAACTTTGATACTCAATGTATCTGAGAGGATTGTACATAGAGATGCACTTCCAAATATTACTTATAGATTGGTGGTGGGTGTGCATATGATCAAATCATGACCCAAATCTTCAAATTTACGCCGAATAGGAGCAATTACAAGTTCAAATGTTCAATGTCATAAATTCTAGATAGAAATACCATTCCAACTTTGCCTAGCTGGTTTGTCATAAAGATGCATCCAATATACAGTATGTTAAAGTTGGAGCACTCAAAAATAAGCTGATTTAGTGAGTTTTTAAATTTGAATATTCAGTATCTTCAAAAGTCTGATAGATTTATTTGTTTTAATTTCTTCATGCATATTATTGATAAACGTCACTTACATAATCGCGAAGAGTAGTTGTAGCATTTCAAATGAGGCAAATTAGGCAACTAAAAATGAAAATATCTGATACACAGTGCCTTCAAAAATAACGGATAAGGACGCTCTGTATATCTTAATGGCACTATCAATGCATGACTAGCTAGCTGGTACAATTCGTAAACAGTGCTTCCTTTTAGACAGAGAAATGTCAGTCTTGAAAGAAATTTTCTTTTCCAATTTTTCTAATTTTGAAAACGTGGGGAAGATTTTGACCGATTTTCAAATTTATTAAGTACTTACGTAAAGGACACTGAATTCTATATGTTGACAAAAAATTAAAACTAGTGATACTAAATGTACAAATGTGTATCTTGTGGAAGTTTGATGTTGCACAATCTGGATGACATTGAACTACTTTCTCAAGAGCACAGAGAGAATGCATTTCAGGAAATTATTTTTTTCATGGTCAGGTGATTGTGTGTTAGCGTCGCATTAGGCCCATGGACTTTTTGGTTCGTACGCATGCTTGTTCAATCATTATTTTTGTCGTCCAATTTTTTACCACGGTCTGATGGAGATTCATTACGCTGTGGTAGACTCGTTGTCAAGTTTTTGTTATATAAGTTTAATGAATTGCACACATCACGTTTTCATTTGGGGGTATTTAAAATATTTTTTATTAGTTACACTCTCGCTATAGCCTCTTTGCACTCTACCCCCCGTGCATCACTGGGATCAAATGTTTCATTTCTCCATCTCTCCCCGCATATTAAATGATCACGGGCTTTTCTCACTTAACAAATTAAATCAGGACCACAAAAGTAAATCTTGTCCTAACCTCCCGCTGTTTTCTCTTTACATAATTGCGTGGCTCGGCATGCACCAGCCCGGGTCATTTGTCAAGGTGAAAACTTTCATCAGACTCAAAATTGTTCTTCTATTCTAGTGAGAACAACCATTTTAATTTTGGTCCATATCCTGCGTTCAGACACCACTAACTTTTCCTGCTTCCAAACGCGCCAATCCGTAGCCCCATCACTGCTGCCCGCCTTATTTAATGTATCCTGCCGTTAAAAGGCCAGAGACAAACACGGATGCCACATACTATTGACTTCAAAGTGAAGAAAAGGGGAGGTGGATCCAAAATACGGACGTTCTGTGCTATTGTCTACTGTGACTGGGTACTTTGGCAAAATCACCAGTCATGTTACAGATTTATAGCCCACGTTTTTTGTACTTCGGGATGTGCTCTGTATTAATACGTTTGGAAATGATCCCAGTTTTATCGCTATATTTCAGAATTCGCTCCATGTTATGGGCAGGGGCCACAAAAAATATCAGTTTTTGGAATCCGAACCACGGAAACGTCAATTTGGTTCTTTCAAAGACGATTTTATCATGTCGCACTTAAACTGGTTAACAGGACGGCAAGTTTGTAATTTATGTTTTTTTTTCACATAAAAAACCAATAAAATCTAACCATTTTGTTTGCCTTAGTTTTGACACACAGTTGTAGGTGTTCAAAATAGAAATATGGGTAGTGCATGGATAACAGAAAAGTGTCGAATTTGGCGCCACACTGTATTGCCTGCTTTAAACTTAAATGTCCAATCCTATATTTTAGAGAGCGCTGAGGATATTGCTCACTGAAGTGTCTTCTCTGATAAATGATGGGTAAAACAAGTGAACCCAGGTCACCAACTGGTGCGATTGGCCAAAAAACGACCGCTTAGCTGTTAAACTAGTCACAACCCAGCGGTGTCGTTATCCAGGCAACCAGCGTGTGGGAATCACGAAAACAGTTGCAGCTTTCTCATAGATACGGCGTTTAAATTCTAAGCGGCTGAACATTATTTTGTGAGCGAGTTCAACAAGATCAGCGGCGAAAGGTGCCGTGATTCGTCGATACAAGCTTCAAAAGAAGCTTATCATGATGGCGGAATGAGTTGCAAATCTTACAGTCCACTGAGGGGAACTGAGGGTATTGGCACAAAATCTTGTTTGATGATTTGTATTTGCTGTGAGCTGTAAATTCAAACAGGCCAAACCATTTGTCGTGAACCATAAAAGGCCGTGCATGCTGAACGGTACATTGTATCGGAATAAATCGTGAAGGTTAAAATTATTAATCCAACAAGATTATCATGATGATCACGTGCTTTGCTGACTGGAATCTGCTTCTTCTGCGAATACAGACATTACTGAACAATACATGTACTGTACTATTGCTTCCCAATTGTTGAGCAAGAGTATCATATAGCCAGAATAAAGCCAGTATGCCAGTTTAGCCTTTAAATGTCACTCAAGATCAAAGTTAAGAACACTAAAAGAAACCCGTAAGTGCTTTACTATTAATACTCAATAGTAACCATGGGCCCAGGATCCATCGTTGCTAACATATACCAATATTCATGTCAAAAGTTGCTTAGTCAGCCAAAAAATAAAAACTAAAAAAGCTTGATTTTTGCGAAACAATATATATGTATGCATCTATGTTAGGTGATCCATAATCATTGCATTATCGTCTCCTTTACAAATCTGGTGAAGGTCTTCATATGTATAAAAACAGTGGTATTCCATGGAACATTTTTTAAAAACAATATTCCAATACATGCATTATATTGTCATCTACATGTGTAATAATAGCACCTGCCAAAATATGGTCCCAAAGTGTGACATCACATGATTCTGTCACAAATTAAACATATGCTCCGCATTTTAGGAAAGTTTCATCATGTATAGTAAGATGATAATCGTTCAAAATTTCAGATAGTTATGTTGAAATATTATGGAGAAGAAGTAAAAATACAGTTAACACACACACACAAATCACCCAAAATTGCAACGCCATCTGTTGGCCAAAATATGAACTAGATGAATCCAGGTGACGCTTCATGCAAAATGAAAGCAATTGGCTTAGAAGTTCAAATGTTTAGAACCAAAAAAAAAAAAAAAAAAAAAAAAAAGGGGAAAAATATCTTACATCATGAGCTCCTTTGCAAAGTCGTTACAGGTCTAGCTGGGAAACAATTTGAAAAATCAGAGCGTTCCATACAACCGTCTTACCGATAATATTGTAATATATGCACTGTGTTGCTATATCAATGTGGAGTGATAGTACAAGCCTGCACATGGTCTCACACTTTGATATCCAATGACTTCGCCAAAAATTAACGTATCGTCAGATTTTTCGCAAACTTTCATTTCGATTATAATTAAAATAATTCTGTTCAGCCGGTCCGGAGAATTCAAAAAGAGCCGAAACACACACACACACACGCACGCACGCACGCACGCACACACACACACACACACACACACACGTATGTATGTGTGTGTATACATATATCGTTTATATGTAGTATATATATATATATTGTCGCTGGAACACCTGGTGCCCAAATATTAACTGTATGAGCCCAGGTGACTCAGTACGCAATATCAAAGCAACTGGTTCAGTAGTTCTCGAAAATACAAAATTTTTATTAAGATATAAACAACTTGGAAATTCCTAAAACAGAAAATTATGGCATAATCATCATCTCCTTGGCAAAGTTGATAGAGATTCGCTTGGGGCTCATCTGTGTGCAAAATCAAAGCTTTCCATACAACGTTTTTTTTCAAATGATATTCGAGTCTATCGCACAGAAGAGAACAGGACGCAAACGGATTTTATAAGCTGTTCACTGACAAGTCAGCAGAATTAAAAACTGAAATTAGGACCGCTTTTTATTCCTATCTGAGAGCTGAAATTTTGCTTTTTGATGGAAATATATTTATTGATGTTTGTTCTAGCTCCGTTTAATCTCAGATGGTAAAAACAAACTTGAACAGTATTCTTTCTTAATTTATATATCATAATTTAATTCTTTACCCCTATTTAAATATTTATTTAATACTTTTTAAATGGGTACTTTTATTCTCCCAAATAATATTGGTGTCACTGAAGACACGGAGCACTTCTTCAACATGCCTGGTACGACAAAGATATCACGAGATAGGCCCCAAGTAAGTACACCCCCCCCCCACCCGCCAGAAAAAAAAAAATTGTTCAGACGTGAATCTGTTTTCCCGCTTCTAGAATGATGAACATAGTCATGATAAGATTGTATCATTATATACTCTAAACTTGCTCAAATTGAATATTTCAATTTTTACTGGCCCCAGTAACTATTATTTAGATTGCAACAAAGTTTGTTCAATACGTTATACACGCATATATATAAATATATATATATATATATATATAGAGAGAGAGAGAGAGAGAGAGAGAGAGAGAGAGAAAACGAAAGACAGAGACACATATGCACACAACATACAACACACACACGCAATATATATATATATATATATATATATATATATATATATATATATATATATATATATATATATATATATATATATATATATATACAGCATCTGTTGCACATAAATCACTTCAGTCACGAGTGCTGATAAAAATAATATACTGGTGCAACCATGCTATGACTAATTTACTACCAGTATATAGTAATTTCCGGGAATAAACTTTCAGAGGACCATTCTCTCTGCACATATCCCTGAGGTGATTCCAAGCACTATTGGAAACGTACGAAAGGATCGTATACCAAGTATATCATTTTTAGCTCAACTGACTTGTCAGTCAACTGAGCTTATAGTTTGGACTATCGTCCGTCCACCGTTTAGATGTTCACCTTCGCTAAATGCACTGGCCAGATTCACGTCAAACTTGTTGGGTATGTACCTTGGGTGGGTCTTACCATTTTTTTTCAAATTGGCGTGCTCCGATATTTTTGATATTTTAAATGATTTCTTTTTTTAAATCTTAAAAAATCGTCTCCAAAACCGCTCAGCCAACTGCTTTGAAATTGCATTGGGGGCACTTTTTAAGACCCCTAGATCTTCATTTATTCAACGGGGTCGCTGCAATTTTTCTATTTTTATATTTTGTGTATGTTTTGGCTATTTTCAGAATCATATCTGAAAGCGTCTCTCAGATTATGCTAAAACATAGTGGAAATGATCCTTGTGGAAAGGCCAAACAAATGTCATCATGTGTAACACCAAAGTCCTAGCTGAATTAAATTTTTAACTTATCAACGTGTGTGTCCCGAAAAGAGAAGCATAGGTTCATCAGCATTTCGAAAACCACCAGGCAATGAAGTGACTGAACTAATGATTTAAACAGGTTTGTTTGCAAACAACCAATTAATCAATCAATAGATCAACCAACCAACCAACCATTTATGCAATCAATGGTGATCGATGAGCATTGAAAGCGTTTTTTTACTACCAACAAATTTATCATCTGGCCCATCAAATAAATGAGACGATATATGTTTTACGTTATTGTGTATTAATATTAATGTAGTTAGATGTACTCTGTGAATTTTGTTTTGGTTTCAGTGCAATCGTTGCACAGCAATGCTGAGTCATTCACTCAGGGCAAGGAGCCTTGGTCAGGGCATAAGTGAATTAAGGTATTAATCAACTCAAAAACAGAGTGTCTTCTTTATACTTCTTCTTGCTCACGAATAGGCAAGGGCAAGAGCAGAAGGTTCAAGAAGTGCCTAAAAGAGGGCACTTCAGCCAGTGGAGGGCTATGGTTGTGTAGTCCCATTTCTTTACATTGTAATTTGCCACTTAATAACTTGAAAACTACTGCACATAGAAACACCAAATTTCAGACAGTAAATCTTGATGCACAACTGAATACCCCACAAAAATCATATAACCACAGCTACATAAGTGACAAGTTTATTCAAGGTTGCTTTAACATACAAAATAATGGGAATACTCAGCTCTAGCCCTCCAAATGTTTGTGTATTCAGTTGTGTGTTGGGGCGAATACACACCTGAGAGCTAACCCTGACCTTTCCTATTAATCGACCAACCTTGAAGCCATGTGTCATCAGAACGCTGAACGAATTGCCCATCCATCATAGTGCATATTACGCAATGATTGCCCATTTGCTATCCGTCACGGTCAACGGGTAATATATCATTACTATGTCAGACTGCATTAGTCAGGGAATCAGATGATCCGTCTCACGGCAAAAATACGCCGTCAAGGTAATTATGCAGCTTTGAAAAAAAAAATAGCAAGGACCTTGTGTTAGTAAATAGTTTTCTTATATAAAGTGCGCCCATACAGAGTGGCTTGTGTGTTTGCGATTGCAAACCCCAGCTGGTAATGGACCAGGTAATTAAGCAAAACTGCGGGGGTTGTTTCTTATGTTCTAGACTCATGTTGTTCTTGAACACCTGCAGCTTGTAACGAGGGGCAAAAGGAAGGAAGATTGGTTTCACACCTTATTTGTCGGTGTGGCTTCAAACGTTATTTGTTCACCTGAACCATTTCATTGCCGTAAGAAGTTAGAGGAAACGTCTAATGAGAGCGAAAAAGAGACAGAAAGGCCCCAGGGAAAGAGAGATGAGAGCAATAGAAAGAGAGGAGAAGTGGAGGAAAATAGAAGGAAATCACAAGACAGCAATACAGACAGGCCGCGGTGTAGGGCTGATTTACATGAGAGGTCAATCAACAAAGGTAGTGACATTTCTCCGATAAATGTGCCCAGCTACCATGTCAATCACAGACGTTCTTTAAATACGTTTAGGATAGCTTTAGTGATATCACTCAGCCTTTGAATACAATAATACATACCCAGAACAGTTCTTTCCATAGCTTTAACTATGACACTTGATATATGTAGTGAAATGTATGTTGTGACCTATGACTAGAATAATGGACCTAAAGATCACTGAACTTGCTCACTTGACATGCTGGTTTGGCTAAGGCAGCCTGCAGAGTTATTATGAACTGTGTAAACCAAGGCAGTGCATCTTGGTTTAAACATATTTATTGCAAAAACAATTGGCCAACAGGCAATGCCTATATGAAGGCCTCTTGTACATAAACAGACACACAACAAGTAAATGGATAACATCTACATAACGAATAGATAACAAACCAGTCTGTGAGCATTACGTAAATTGGTAACAAGAGTCAAACATTAAATCTTCCAGTTGCTTTTATGTAGTAGTGGACAGCATTAAAAATTTCCATATTCTTTGAGTTCATTTTTGTTGATGTTCCAAACAGAATTGTTTTTATGTTGAATGAAGCTAAAGGTGTAATTTTTGTCTGTAGGTCATTTCTTTGCAAGACATATTTGTTACACTGGAAGAAAAAAAATGCAGTGCATCTTCACAGGAACAGTCACGGGAAAGGGTGTAAGACCCAAGAGACAGGAATTTGCTCCACACAGACTTTAAGATCGTTCAGAGTCGGAAAAGTAGTGGTCCAGAACAGCTTTCATTATGGCCGACTTGTACTTCACGAGTATTTGGCATGAAAATTCATCTGCCACGCAATATTCGATATGCAACTTCCGTCGATGTATTCATCAAAACGACATAAACTGACAAATAAAGTGCATCAACAATTGTTATGAAATTACAATCACGAGTGCAAGTACTGTGCTTTTACAATCGTCCTCAAGAGAAGGATAGAATTGCAAGGGGCTTTTACCACCGGCAGCATCACACAATCTTATGGTCTTTTGTCCGCTTCTTTGATACCAGCTAATCAAGTTTACGTACGTTTTATTCCCTAATATATAAACATCAATAGCTTTCGACATCCCTGTCGCGTGGTTTAAATTTACGGACAATAAACTGTCTGAAAGTATATAATTTGAGGCTGCGTCGAGCCGTAAAGGCTTTGAAAGGAAATAGACTTAATGGAATGAAATCCACCTAGCATAATTTAAGCAACTGCTGCCTGTCAACACTGATTGACGCGTAAAGACTATTATAAACGTCACGTGGCTGTAAGGTTATAAACCAACCATATGGCATATGTGAACTTGAGAATCAACTCTTTTTTCAAAAACATTATTGCATAAACAAAATATACGAATTGCTTGCAATAAAATACTGAAGGTAAGAATCATCTTGAATGAAAATTTGTACAGTTTCAACCATTTCATATTCATTGAACAAAATTCGTCAAACGATAAGGTTAAAGCAGTTACCAGGTTTATTTTTGTCAACTGATTTTGGAATTATTACTAACTAAAATGCACAATCGTGTGGATGCCTTCATATTTGAAAGACCCAATATAAAAAAGATATAGAATGAAGACACCAAATAGCGAAAAATTATGCAATTTCTGTTTGAGGCTGGTTTCTTGTTACTTTCAGATGTTCTCAAATTGCATAGGAAGCTCTCCCAATGGTGTTGTTGCTGACGTAAAGGGAATTTTTAGCGGGAAGGAAAGCATGACGCGTTTTACATGGATGCAAGTTTTGAATGTATAAGTGAGATGCTATCTACCTGTAAAAGTAAGAAATTCTGCTTTGAAAACTTGCATCTAGGAGCTTCCTGCATGTTTTACTGAAAACGTGTGTTTTCACAATAAAAACTCAGAACGTTTATTTTCGCCATTATTTGTGAAGGGCTTTTGTGGGTCAAAACGCTGAAACAATATAAAAGACGAGACAGATGACTAAGTATATTGTTTAGACTGCAATGTGTTAAGGATATACGTTAGGTTAATGCCTTCAGATGGATATTTTCGTGAATTTTCACATATGCTGTAAGACCTTTTCAAGTTTCACATGCACTGGTTAAATTTTCTCAAGCTGCAGTGCAAATAGTCAATCTTAGAGTTTTGTGGTCGAGTAGTGTGTGTTTGGGTTGGCTTCGGCCCGGCACTTGCAACGCTACTTGCTGCTGACACAATGAGGCTCCCGATGGGATGCGCAGTCTCAGCTAACCACTGGTTTGGGTTGTAGAAAGAACTTTAGTACGCGGCTTTTACTTGTTACTTGTAGGCCCTGCCGCTACGTTCGAGGGTATTGCCCTAATCTACTACTTTTTTCTTAGGCATGTCTTCTGTAACTGAAATGAAGATCTTTTAAAAGCTTTTAATGATTTTTAGACTCATGAACAGAGTATAAATCTTTCTAACGAGACCCCTAACTTATCGGGCATGCTTACCTTGTTGCCAAGCACACTGCTGTCTATCAGGCTTAGTCTAAGCTTAATGCTACGTTGGCCAATCAGCGCCAAGTTGCGAAACCAGCCGTCCCGTGGCCATGACCGGGCCATGCTGACGTTCGAGATACCTGAGTGTCAAATCCTCCAAATTTAACCTGTTCTTGGAACTTTTTATCATGGTATATGTAAACACACTCAGTGGGCCACTACAGATTAGCCAAATGTCATAATGATCTAAGGCCACATGTGCGCCGAGAACCCTTTTGAAGTCGGTCAACCCTTGGAAGGCGATTTTCTATTGTTTATAATTGGGAAAATACCTCAATTTAAAATTGAGAATCCTCAATTTGAAATTCAATCAGCTTTTTCACTTTCGTTCCTAGAAACACCAGGTTTGAGTCAAACTCATGACAAAAGCGTGTCTAAGATTTTTCACCTTTGTAGAAGTTTTCTCGCCAGAACGAGCTAAAGTCGGGTCCATCCTTTGGTGCCTGAATGAGATGTCATCCTTTCATTCTCGAATGCTGATAAGTCCATAACGGGACCGAAATCAGGAAAAATGAGACATTATTTTTTCAGAAATGTATGTCTGCTGAATACTTTCACAAAGAGTAAAACATTGCATAAAAAATGTTTATCCCACATTTCCATGAAAATTATGTGTTCACTTTGCAGAATTGCTGTATAAACACAGAACTATTGACACAAATGACAATACAAAAAAACCCCCAAAAACTCCAGCTTGTTTGTTTTGCAAAAATATATACTTTACGCTACCGTTTGTGAGCATTATATGCTTTATAAGGCAATTTGTAGAAGTCACTGCTAACCTAACGTAATGTATATCCTTATATACCGACAACAGGACACACAATCATTGTGACTTAAAATGCCGAGAGGGACCAAAGAGATTAAACTGCAACAAACAGAATGCATTATGCTATAAAAAATACCCCTGAGGAAAAACTGTCCATTTCTACGAACATGATGCTAAAGGATATTTCTAAAAGTAAAAAATATGCATATCTTCAGGTGTCATGGGAAGTCCAAGTCAAATATTTGGAGGGTAATTACTTTGTGGCTATCCTGAGGGTGTTGTTGCTGACTCGAACGGATCTGTTTGCGATTGGTCGAAAACACGATGCTTTTTACACGGGTGCAAGTTTTGAAAGTACAAGTGAGATGTTATCTTCCTGTACAATAAAGAAATGCTATTAGCTTTCATCAATAGATGTTTCTGCACATTTTACTGAAAAAGTATATTTGTAATGCCAGCGTGATTGTATCAACGGCACCGTAGTCACAAGGCTCTTTGTAACTTGTCGTAATATTTTATGTCCCCCTGCTTTGTACTGTAGTGACTCAGCGGCAGCTTTTTTTTCTACATTTGTATAGATATTATTTTTTTTTATTTCATTACGATGAGATGGCGTTTTGCTGCACTAAGTAAAGACATGAAAAGTAATCTTATGATCTTTACTTGCGTGAATACGACAAGACTGCGAAATGAAAAGGTATTTGTGACTCGCTGCCAGTGCACATTTACCCCATGCAATAGGGTATCCAGCAGCACAGACTATTCTATTGTATTTCAGAGCACCCGACTAGACTATCCTAAATGCCGAACTACCAGTAAAGAGAATGGTGACGGAGTGCATAGCTAACATGTACCTACCCAACGGTATGGAGGCCATTCTCTCAAATATAAAGTAAGCCGAGAACTAACTTTTAGTAAACGTACAACATTAAAATCTAAATATCGGTACGCAGTTACTGGGGAAGCGCATATTAATTAGAAAGATAATTACAAGTTTAAATTATTCAGAGCATTTTAGAATTGCGCCCAATTAAATGAAATATGGTGAATTCGAAGCTATTGACCATTGTGGAAGTGTGTGAGAAAAAAATATGCTATATCAGACGTTTCGTAACTGACGCCTTGACGACAATTGGTATCACCTTTGCCTGCTTCTGGCGTGAAAATTGATGACCATTTGAATTATATTAATATTACCGTATTTCTACATTCAAATTCCTTACACAAAACACCTTTCCTTCCGGTTGCAGATTGCCTACGGTACAATGAATGGTCCCACGGTGGGTCCAGATTGACAGGTTTACTCGGAGGGCGCCTTGATGCGGCCAAAGCTTGAGGGGGAAAGCTGTTGGCTCATTGTGCGGCATAACCTGCGATGGGTTAACCAGGGTACGCTTGGCGTGCAGTGGTATCTCTGGGAATAAAACAGATTGATACTGTAAGCAATGTGCAGGACACCCTGAAGCTTTAAGAGATAAACAGTCGAAATGAAAAATGATAGAAAATAACACCTGTGGTGAATCTGCCAGGGTCACTTTTATTGACATGGCAGAACAATGCAGCGACATGGACAGTCTGAAGTTTTCAAGGCACCATAGGAGCATCATAATAACGTCAGTATATTGCCCCGTGATTTAGGGGCACGCACACCATGGGATTAAGTGACCCAGCTACGTTACCCCTACACCAAGCTGGTATAAGAAGTCCTATCACTGGAAAGACCTGTTGGCTCAGAAAAACCTTGACTTGACCTTGTCCAATCACTGATAGTATTGCCGCAGGCACAACATAATTCAATGTTGGCCCCACAGACGTGTGGGTCATGGGTTCAAGTTTATCAATCCACAAGATATTGGCAAATTGTTCATGATATCGTTGATGTTAAGATTTTGAAGACTTCTTTACGGGCATATAAAATTTATGTCTCTTACAAGATTTGGGATGAAAAAAAATTTCTTCAACTAGAATGTTTATGTTCCTGAAATAAAAGAGCCCTGCATATGATTGTGACCTGACTTCACCCCCGGATGTCCTTCGGTCATGAGTAGAAAGTTTAACAATATTATGTAGATATCGGTTGTCAACCGAAGTCTTTCAAACAACCTAGAAAAAAAAGTCAAATTAAGTTCACGGAGTACCTCTGGAAGGAAAGCAGTGTTTATGTTGATAGCGTCAAAGAATTTGTATTGTCTGCTGATGAGAACATCTTCACATATGTCACATGTCTTCTCTAGCATAACAAAGAGAAACTTAACACCTGTTGACCGTCTGCATGTAGAGCTATGAACATGTCAACTCACCCTCTCGCCTACCATTATAACAATTCTTGAGAGGAGCTCCCACACTCTTATCACGGCTCTGCGGTATGATAAAAGCGTTCTGCAAAATCGGATCATAATTCATGCAACAAAACGGAAAGTGTAATGTGAAGGGTGTTTGGTACGTTCCTTTTCCTGGGCGACAACTTGCATGTTTTAAATTTAAACAGTTTATGTTCCTTTACTCACTCATGCAAAGAAACAAGAGTCAAGAACTCATGAGCTCTCCGGGCGAAGTTGTTGACTTTCAGGATATTGATACAGACGCTCAGAACGCGCCAGGAGAAACTTTAAGAAATGGGGATACTAACCTTGTAGGTTTCTTCTTTTACCCTCATTGAAAACTTTAATGAAAGCGTGGCATTAAAGGAAAAAAAAGAGACATTAGACGACCGCTTTGAAACTTCTGGTCACTAGCGAATGATTGGAGCTGGGATGTGTGTCTAGTTTAGTTGCCGGACATATACATTGGTTTAAACATATTTTATTGAAAGAAAAAAAGCAATTAGGAATCAGAACATAGCCCTATATTAATCCCTCTTATACATTAAATGATGTTAAGATTATCGCAAACAGCTTCATAACGGGCAGCATTACCATTCTCATTAAATATCGCAGTTCTGTGTGCGATACCCTGATATTCTTGTACTAAGAAAGCAAAATCGTAGTTACCTACTTGTGCCAAATAAATCTGCAGTGACGTAATATATCTGGTCGTGCAAGAAAAAAAAACTGATCGACAGAGCATTATTCACCCAGCTGTTTTGCCAGTGGGATTCGGTTGTGCTTATTTGCCCAGCTGTTGTACAAGTAAGGTTCGATGGTGCTTTATTTGTCTGGCTGCGCCAATAAGGTTGACCATGCTTTATTTGCCCAGCTCTTGCGGCAATAAGATTTCACTGTGCTAAATGTGCCCAGGGTTTGTGCCAATATGATTTTAGTCGCAGCATCTATCTGCCCACTTGTTATGGCAATAGGGTTCAGTGCATATTCGCTCAGCTTTTGTGCAACAGGGTTCAAAGATGCTTATTTTGCCCAGTTGTTGTGTGAATAGGGCTCAGCCTAGCATATTTGCCCAAATGTTGTGCCAATAGGAATTAATCACTGCATCCAGGCGGCCACCTGTTGTACTAATGTAGTTTGGCACCCATCCATATCTGCCCAGTTGTTGGGCATATTGCTATTTCTATTGAGCAGGCGCGCCGGCCCTGGGCTCTGTCTGTCCATAACGGCTGAGCTGCTTCCACTCTTGCCACAGATTTTAGTTAGGTGAACTGGCTATTTAATACTCTGCTCTATATTTCATTGTATGTGTATATCTTACATGACTGCGTATGTTAATATTCTTCTCTGATTGTGAAGGTAACTATGTATTAATCTGTATTTCCCCGATATTCGGGGGTTTATAAAATTATCATCATCATCATCATCATCATCATCATCATCATCATCATCATCATCATCATCATCATCATCATCATCATCATCATCATCATCATTATCATTATCATTATCATTATCATTATCATTATTATTATTATTATTATTATTATTATTATTATTATTATTATTATAGCCTGTACTCTCCTGTCCTTCAAAAAGGGGTGGGGTGGGGTGGGGTGAGGGTTGCAAGAAGACGGACAGTTCCAGTTTTTGGTGGTTGAGCTAGTCTGTATGCTTGGCTGCTACTATGTTTCAGTAAGATAAAGCAAGAGGAAAATTCCATAATGATCTTTTTTTTTAGTAAATCTGCCATTTTATATCGACGGCAGCGGAGGCCCAGAGCAGGCATCCTGAGCTTTCAAGGGAAAATTATTCAAACAGATACAAATAAATACATTTCTTAAAATAAATCAACTAATTTCTAGTTGGTATCGGCTGCTCTGCGACATGCCTCAAACTATATATATTCACTAAAACATATTAACAAAATGTTATCGAATATAGCTTGCACATCCTTACTGTACAAGGAATCATGATTTTCTGGTCATAGGATTTTTATTTAGGAGGTGATGCACAATACTTTACAACAATTCTACTTCACTCAATTTTTAAATTGCAGTCCAATTTACTATAACATACCCGACATCGTTCAAAGTGGGACGGGAGAAGACGCAGTGAACCAACTATTCTATTACTTCTTTACATGAGACACATTCCGAATTACCCACTCTTCCAAATTTTTATTTTTACCAACTGTTCATGAGTCTAATGAGATCACCAAAGTAAAAATAAAGCATGATTACGAGTGTTAAAAGGTTAGTATTGACGATTTCTAACAGTCGCAATTAAGTTTTTTTTTTCGTTACTACGCGCCATTAGTCGTAATAACGAGGATTTTGCTTGTGAGTTTTATGAGTCGTGACTAAGACTTACTCTAGTGGTTAGGAGTTTTGAAAGCCGATGGTACTATTTGTCTTGTAATTAATAGTTTTAGAAGTCGCAATCACGGTTCTCGTCTCGTAATGAAGAGGTTTTGTGTTAATTACGATGTTTTACAACACTATACCACTAAGCATACACTTCTTGGCGAACAAGATATACAGGGTACATTATGGACAACATTTATTATAATTGAATACAATACACAAGACAAAAGTAATACAAATTGAAATATATGAAAAAAAATTAAAGTCAGAGGAGAAAAGGATAGAGAAAGCAATTAATTTCGACGCAAACGGAAAAAATCACTGATTTCTAAATTTTATTTTTTAACAATTACGCATTTCATTTCAAAATTTCTCTTTACATTTCTTCATCGTCTGTTGACAAATATTAATGATGAGGACGACAATGATTAGTTTCCAGTGTATTTGACAATTTAATTGTCACTTCCGAACGTGTTTTTAACTCTTTTATTGCCAAGTTTTGGAATGAGTCAACAGCTTTTCTCTACGTGCATAGGGCGTTATGCGTCCAAATGCGACCCGAAAAATAGCTCTTGACCTGGGATATTCTCTTTGGGGCAATTATAATTTTAAAAGCTCTATATCTTCAAAATATTATAGACCGACACAAAGTTCTAACTTACACATATAGGTTTGAGACAACTGGCCAATCGAATAGCATGCAAACAAAAGTTGCGGAATTTTAATGTATGCTAATTTCACCGAATTTCTCCATAAAGCACAAATGCAGGCCTTTAACTGCTTGTGACCTGTGCTTGACTTCCGCGGTGCTAGGCAACCATTTTGCATCCACAATTAATTTCCTTGAACCTGTATCATAGGCAGCCTTCTAGCCATGCATGCTTTGAGGTTTATGGGGGTGCAAGGTTTGGGTCTTGTAGAATATTGGGGGGGGGGGGGGACTCCCAACAGCTGTGTACTGAGGCTCTCAATAAAATGCAGAGAATCTCTTTCTGTCCATGCAGAAACAGATCTCCATGCTGCCATGTCAACCAGGCAGGCTATGAGCTGTCAGTGCACCATGACTGAGACTGGTATTCTAGCTGGTCTGTTTTCCTGAGGCTATGTCAGTCTGCTGAGCCTATCAGTACCAACGGAACCAGCCAGCCTCTGGACTTCTAGGCAGAATAAGCCTGGGTGTACCCTCTGTTAAAAATAGACTACTTGTCCAGACCCAGCATGTTCTTCATAGCCAATACTGAGACAGTATAGTGCTTGTCTCGGTTCACAGGTACATGTACATGTAGTTTCTTCACACCTTCAGTTAAAATTTGTTTATGTAATAAAGGAAGAAAGGCAGTTTTGTTTTGCATGTATACACCTCCCCTTGAATTATAATATGCATACACTACACTGTACATGTATATGTGCATGTGTGAATAATGTACACGTACATGCACAGATACTCATCCATACTGCCCAGAAAGGCTGACCCTCTCAGGAGTGGGCACTTTGCTCTGGTCCCAGGGGTGACTTTTCTCTGGTCTCAAGGGTGCCCACTGTAGAGAGGTCTAACTGTATAAGTAAACACTGGAATTCCATCTACCTTTCTTTCTTTCTTTCTTTCTTTCTTTCTTTCTTTCTTTCTTTCTTTCTTTCTTTCTTTCTTTCTTTCTTTCTTTCTTTCTTTCTTTCTTTCTTTCTTTCTTTCTTCCTTAAGACCAAATTTGTCGGGAGTTTTGCTCGGACGCTATTATCTCGAAAACCACCAAACTTGCCATGGTGACTGACCTACCAATGAAATTGTGTATATGCTTGGGAGTAGTTATAATGTTTAAAATTATGCTAATTAGAGGCAACTATAATCTTAAAAGCTCCATATCTTCCGAACTATTGCAGATAGACACGAAATTGCAATGTGCATATACAAACTTGCGACACCTACCAATATATTGGACAGAAACTGAAAGTTGTAGAATTTTGCATAAAAGTTGGAAATCTGCAGAACTATTATACAGAGTGATGCCATTCTAACTTCAATTCGTCAGGCTTGTGGCAAAGCAGCATTCAATGAACTATGAATCAAAGTTGTAGGGTTTTAATTTATGCAAATTAGGTCAAGGTACAAAATTTAAATCTTGATAAGCTTCAACAGTATTATAGATACAGGTGACACTCCAACTTCAATTTAAGGTTTTGTGACATAGCAGCATCCTATGAATCATAAACCAAAGTTGTAGAATTTCTTCTATGCAAAGTAGGTGAATATGCAAAATTTAAATCTGGAAGAGCTTCAAAACTATAGAGGTGCCATTCCAACTTCAATTTGTAGGTTTGTGGCATAGCCGCATCCAATGAATCAAAATTGCAAAATTGTAATGTATGCAAAATTAGGTGAATACGCAAAATTTAAATCTTGAAAAACTTCAATACTATTACACATATAGGTGCCATATAAATCTCTGCTCGAAAAACAAATCGCCAATTTGAAATATTTGTCAATGTCAAAAACAAGATTTCAGTAAGAGAATCAGCCCCAGAATATGTAATAACGTTTATATACTTAAAGCAGAAAAATGCAAAAAAAAGGAGGCCTTGTTCCGTATTTATATGTAAATATCTCACTATTTTGATCAAAAGCCAATGCGGTACAACTAAAATGCATTTATTGCCAAATAACTGTCATTTTTCCTTGTTAAGTGACCATAGTCAGTTGTGAAGCGCTCACGACAGATGCGAGACCCGCTCTGGGTGCTTTACTGTTCACTCTTCTAACAAAGAAAGGATCTCCGTTCTGTAAGTACACGTCCATAGATTTTCTTAAAAATACAAATAAGACAGGAACATGTCTAAAAGGAAAATGCATATTTTTCATGTTGCTGTCTGTTATCGATGACGATAAGTTTTGTATTGGTACATGGCAATAGTTCGTCTGACAAATCGTAGGGCATATGATACACGGTATTTCTAATTAATGCTTCCGTTTTCTCACACCAGGTAGCATCCTTGTTTTAAAGTTCAATAAGTTTAAGTTTAGTCAGGTGTGTCATTTCTTGTCTAGTGTGCGAGGTTGATTCTTTTTTAACCATCTGTCAGCCGAGGTTATCCGACAGGTATCGCTGTTGCGTCGTTCAGCTATGTCGCAATGTGCGGAGAAATCCCATAAAACACACTTTGATATATCAGAGTGAACAAACCGAAAGCAATGCAAGGCAGAATGACTGAGGGCTTTGGTTCGGGGAAGCTGTATGTTATATGCATACATTTGCCCAATTTGTAGGTAATTCAAGGTCACCAGTCATACACAAACAGGCAAGTCTTGCTTGTTTGTGTATGCACCAGGTTGTGGTCCTTTTAATGTATGCTTTGCAAGTGTAATTTTGCATTAAGAGTTTATTTATTGAAACATTACGACATTACCCGTATTCAGTATGTAAATTTTAGGATATCGGCATTTAATATAACGTGTAAATGCTGCCTGCTTTTCAATGCACTTTGGTGTACTTGCAAATTGCCTGGAAGCAAGAGGATAACATATTTAGCTGACCAATGATTATTTATACGTCTTGTCCCTCGTGCGGAGTTTAATGTCGACGCTGACAAAGTTTGCCTGCATCTTGGTGGTTTGCCTGCATGTAAATGGCGAAATATGCTGAAGATGTTTGCTTACATATACATTGGCGGTCCTTTACAGCTACGTTAGTGTTGCAATACTTGCCTGCCAAACATTGAATGATTGTCTTTTGTAGTTTGTCTGTACGTTATGACTCAATGACTGTTTTTCTTTTCTTTTCTTTTTTTTTTTTGGGGGGGGGGGGGTTACGCTTGTGATTCACTTGTACAGTTATGTGTATCGAATGCAAAATAAAGGGTTAAAACACAACCATCGGCGTCGGTGCTCTGTGTTGGCACACGCATTCAACACTGTCATTCATATCAAATGTATACGCTTTCTGGATTGATTAAAATGATAAAACATGATAACCCTGATGACTTTGAATAACCTACAAAATTTGGCAAATGTATACACATAACAGACCACCCACATTTGCCAGACGAAAATACAAAAAAAAACTAGCATAGTTAAACATTAAAGGTGGGGGACACTGCCGGAAAGGTACTTATTTTCCACTTTATAATTTTCACGGTGTTCGCATTCAAGTTCTAATTTCGCTATTTTAGACATAGTTCTTATTAACCCTGTTTAAGATACTGTTTCGTTTAGTTTAATTTTTGCTGTTTTTTTGTCCATTAGCAACACAATTATTAGCACAAATACGAATACAGCCAAATTAAGCAAATGGATCATACGATTTCTGAATATTAAACATTTAATTATTATGTTGGTGCAGTAACATGTTGCGTCTTTGGGGAAGAATCGTAGGCGTTAAGCGCCATAAATACAAAAACAAGATGGAAGAAAAGCTTTGGTTTAATCATATCTAATTTCGAAAAACAATCGGTCAACAGGCACATTGCCTGTATGAAGACCTCTTGTATAAGAAAAAATAGAAGCTTTAAAATAACTAAATAAAAGATAGGACATTAGTCAATAGCAATAAATGCAACTACATTGCATCTTAAGAGTACATTGACTCCTGTTAGGTCTTGGACCAGTAAATACGCCGCGGTGCAGGTGTGTCAGACCTTTCAGTCACGCCATGAATACAGGGCCTCAAGTGACATGCTATTAAAAAAAAGGGAGCTGAGAAACTCTTATCCATTTCTTGTCAAATAAAGGGACCCCCCCGGATAAATATGCCTGATTATCCCTTTGGGTTTGAGAAGGGTGTCACTTCAACATTTAATCCTTGAACCAGAAGTCTTGTTGGGCTATTATTTCATTAAGGTTTGCTTCGCAACTGTGACTATGGCGGTAAGCGTAAACAAATGCACGAGTAGCAACAAAAATAATTAGCTTTGACCCCATTTTTTATTGATAATATTACTGCCACTGAAGTAAACTTTGAGCAAAATGACAGGCACATTGTTAAAGAAACTTTTAAATGTGAGAGACAAGGCAGCGTCTATAGCCAATTTAACACATACCATATATTATATTAGGTTTCATTTACTGGTTCAATACCTATTAAAAACTGTCGTAAGATACATTTGGCTCAAATTCGTGAATCGGGGTATAAGCATAACCATTTTTACCAATAACCTTTAATGCACAGAATTAGGATACTAAGGTGTGGTGAAACTATTATGCGCTCTATCATGACAGAAAAATGATAAATTGCAAACTCATTGCACCCTGCTGCGAAAATATAAATGACTTGATTTATACATCAATAAGCAACCGCCTTTTTTGGACGACATCAAGGTGGGATCTTGTACATTTGCTTGTGTCTGAGATAGATAGATAGATAGATAGATAGATAGAGAGAGAGAGAGAGAGAGAGAGAGAGAGAGAGAGAGAGAGAGAGAGAGAGAGAGAGAGAGAGAGAGAGAGAGAGAGAGAGAGAGAGAGAGAGAGAGAGTATTTAAGTGCATTGTTTCGTATAATTTTCTGTGATAAAGAAGAGAATTTTCCTCAGATGCAGATGCAGCTGTGTCTGAAAAAGGGTATTTGAAAACTTTCGGCATCGCCTCATGGCGGAGGAAAAAACTATTAAATATAGACCCCCAGGTAGGGCAACTTGTAAAGCCTTAGTGTATACATTGCAACACCCGCAGACAAATGATTCTTAGGATCAAAGAAATTTAGACCAGCAAAAAATCCCAATGAGTTTGAAACTGATTTAGTGTTTGAGGGTGCAGATTATATCTCTATCTGAGGAACTCTACGTTGGCGTTGGAACACAATATCACACCTCCACCTAAGGCATTCTCCACACGCTGAAGTCCTTGATGTCATAACACAAATTATACGTATAATGGCAATAAGGCTCTCAATGTAAACTCGCTCATCACAGTGTAAAGTATTGTGAAGTCCATTAGGAAAATTTGAAGGCTTCCACATCAGAGCAGGCATCGGCACGGAGGAAGACCAGCACGGTATGACCCGTTAAAAAGCCCCTTTCCCAATGCAAACAAGTCTCTTGGTCGTTTAAGACGAACTTTATTTCATGAAACAATAGATATTCGGTTATGTTTAGATTTCTTTGATAAATTTATTGCTCCAAATTTTTTTTGTGGATCTGAATCATGGGGTGGATGCATGATGTCCCCTTCGCAGTGCATTGGCAGTGATGGTATAATTGGTAACTTTAAGGTCGAGTTTGAAAAATTGAATTTGAGATTTAAAAAATTTATATCAGTATTAAGCATATAGTTTATCAGTACTCAGCGAGCCCGGAACTTTTCCATATGCGTTGAAGGTATCAAACAACGTTTGCAAGAACTGGTATCGAATTAAAAAATTCTGACCCTGTTAAAATATTGTATGATGTTCACAAAATAATGCAGTTGCAAAATTCTGTCATTGGACATGTCGAACTGGATAAATAACAAAAGCTACTTTTACATTAATTAACTGCGAAGATGGAACAATGGTGGTAGTGAATTCTCTCCAAAATTATTATAAATTTGTTACAGGAAAAATTCCTAATCCGATGACAGAGTGATATCTCCAGAAAAGCCCTACCTGACAAAAAGTTAAGAACATATTCAAAATTCAAATCAGTTTTCAAATTAGAAAGATATTTGACTGTGTTAAAGAATGTAAGCAAGAGAAAAAATTTTAACTCCACTGAAAATAAGTGGGCATAATTTAAACATTGAAAAATGTAGACATAAAAGGCCAGTAAAAGTTCATAAAGATGACAGAATTTGTGACTTATGTTTGGAGGCAGAAGATCAAATTCATCATGTTTTGAATTGTCTTCAGTTTAGAGAAGCCAGAAAAATATTTGGTACTCTGAGTGGATCCATAGTTGATTTTGAAAGTTAAACTTGAGAAAATAAATTTATGAGACTTATAAAATGTGATGACATTGAAATAAATTGGCAAATTTATGAACGAAACTGTGAAAATAAGAGGAAAATTATAGATTATAGCTTCTTAATCCCACTTTTCTCCTTAACCGCCCTGGCACGGGGTGGTGTGTTTGGTCGGATGCGTACTTGTGGACCGCTCCCATGCCTGGTTTTAGAGTCAGACTTTACTCTGGGTGCCCGAGACGGCCCATGTGGGCAATGTGGGCTGGCCCACCGCAGCGCGTTGCAGGGCGGTAACCACATTTAAGACTACACTTGGCTTGGCACTGGGGATTGTAGTGTAGTCTATTGAAGTTACGTGTATTGTATTGTTGTTTTTTATTGTGTGTATTGTATTGACATATTGTTTTTTATCGTACTTTTTTTTTTTTTTGGTGTATTGATAACTCTTGACCGAGTTTCGCGGTTTTCCCGCCACTACAAAGAATTCTTATGATGAGTGCTATAGATATATATCTTTCAAACAGTTACTAAAGAGGAGTTCGGTATTTTCAATGTTGACGATTTGACTGATTTGGTGTTTATTCGACAATGACTTTAATGTTGTCACGTCAATTTGATATTATTTGCATATTTGAAAAAGTCCCACATTTTTATGTTAAAATTCATTTATTGTACTCCAATGACGAAAATTTAAGGTTAAAAGGGTGTTTTTTTTCATTTAAACGTCAGATGATGCGACATTCGAATAGGTGTTCTGGTAATAAACTACATGTACCAAGTGCACAAATTTATCTCTGAGACCCTTTTGTCATTGACACTTCAGCGAGTTTGGCACAAACCCAAAGCCTTTGAAAGAAAACAGACAGCTGAATTGCTTCAAGGTTGATTATTTTCCCTTCCAGAATCCAGAGAAAACAAAGAAAATGCGGAATTCTGTGAAATTGACAGTGTTCACTCAATCCTCGTCTTATTTGATTCTTCCTACCTGCAGGACTGCGTTCATCTGTTAAAGGCTTAAAGAAAAAAATCCATGATAGCTTGCCTTGGCATGCACCTGTTTAACTCAATTCCACCGAAAATATTGGGATGATAAAATGAACCTTCTGCTGATGAATGTTAAGAGATTATGCCGGAGACCGAAATTAATGCACAAATGCTGACTTATGGTTTTATGAAAGATATTAAATATATATATATATATATATATATATATATATATATATATATATATATATATATATATATATATATATGTAGATAGATAGATACAGACAGACAGACAGATAGAAAGATAGATAGAAAGATAGATAGATAGATAGATAGATAGATAGATAGATAGATAGATAGATAGATAGATAGATAGATAGATAGATAGATAGATAGATAGTTCTTTCTTTCTTCTTTTCTTTCTTTCTTTTTTTCTTTCTAGGTAGAGTGTCATTCCAACTTCAGTTTGTTGGTTTGTGCTGTTGGTACATTAAATAAAACGCAAAACAATTGTAGAATTGTAATTTATGCTAACTAGGGTACTTGACAAGTTAAAATATGAATATCTTCAAGACTATTGTATGCAGAAATGTCATCCCAACTTCAATTGTTGCGTTTTGTGCTGCAGGTGATTCCAATTAACCACAAACAAAAATTGCAAAACTATAATTTATGTCAATTAAGGCACTTGGAAAGTTTAAGCGTTTAATATTTTCAAAACTATTGTATGTAGAGATACCATTCCAGCTTTAATTTATAGGTGTTTGGTGTAGGTGCCGCCGATGAACCACAAAACGTTATAGATTTTTAATTTAGGCTAATTAGATGTACCTGAAAAGTTTAAATGTTGGTTAAATTCAAACATATTGTAGGCAGAGGTACCATTCCAACTTCAAGTTACATGTTTGTGCTGTGGATGCATGCAATGAACCACAAGCCAAAAATATAGATTTTTAATTTATGCTAATTACAGGTACTTTGAAAGTTTAGATGTTGAATATTTTCCAAACTATTATAGGTAGAGACGCCATTCCAACTTCAATTTGTAGGTTTACGCTGTAGGCGTGTGCAATGGGACCACAAACGACAGTACTATAATCTTAATTTTTTGCAAATTAGGACCATTTGAAAAGATTCAATGCTGAATAACTTCAAAGCTGTCACAGGTACAGGTTCTATTCTCAATTTAATTCATAGATTATTGCTGAAGGCGCATCTAATTACCAATTATATAAAAACCCGCCGTTACGTTCAGACCTGTATACACTATCGGGGCATCCTTCTTCCCTAAGCGACATCCTTCACTCAACAGGGGGGCTTGGCTGGTCCGACTGGCGGTGCAACTTAATTCATAGCCTGGGAGCGACTTCAGTGTCTGATTCAAAATCCCTATTCTGGAGCGCACCGTTGCCTATAACTGCTAATTTTACGGCGTTGTATTTACATTTTCAGGTAATGCTCACTCTGGAAGAGTCCCATTATATATTCACATTACATTCATTTGACAAATTACCCCCCCCCCCCTTACACTAATCACACATATATTTTGCATAATACTTCTTCAAATTATCGGATCGGGTCTAACCCATAATGGCTGCCTATTTGAAAATTGTGATTTCCACACCCGATGGTTTGAATGTGGATAGTATTGGGAAGATCTGGGGGACGGTGGTTATAATATATGCAATCAAAAGTATATATTTTGCAAATGTTTTAGAGCATCAAATAATGATATGATATATGTTGTGGCCGCGATTCACTTTGATATCTAAATAAAATGTATTTTTGTGCGACTGTCGTACAATCTAATGCATTGCACAATGTTCAAAATGGCGCTCACCATGTGCCGGTTCAAGGTCTAACATGTCGCATTTGGATTGATAATTAAATGATGAGAACTGCTTTAGACACAACCGAATGGGCAGATTAAAGTTATGACAGTGAGTGATGTTTTAAAAGTACTTTAACGACCGTTTTCCCTGGTAACTCGGAAAATGGACACTGGAAACCTGGCGAAATATTACCATGACGATCACCAGACAACCGAGCCTATGTGTATGCAGTTTCACCGAACAACCATGGCTATGCCTTACTGAACTTTGTGTTCTTATGCTGTTTCCCCGGCCCAAGGTAACCCTCCAGACAAGTTGAAATAAAATGCTGTGTTTGAGCCAATTTTACTGCAAAATAACGGCACACGACAGCCACTTTCTCGATAAAATCTTTCAGCCAGGGTCGATCTATTTTTTAATTCTGGAAGGGCGGCTTGAAACTTTTTTTTTTTTTTTTTTCAATTTTATGTTTCATGAAAATTACTAAGGGTAGGGACTCAGTCATTTTCAGTGGAATCGGTAGGGTTATGAGAACCACACAGACACACACAGACAGATACACACAGACACAGACACAGACACAGACACAGACACAGACACACATATATATATATGTATATATATATATATATGTATATAAATATGTATATATATATATATATATATATATGTGTGTGTGTGTGTGTGTGTGTGTGTGTGTGTGTGTGTGTGTTTATGTATATATTGGTTAGGCCTTAGGTAACTTGGACATTTGTCGAAACATGTTTAAATTGGATGTTCTTTTCCCTTTCACACATTACCTCCTTTGACATCAGTTCAATTTGTTGCCTGGGCACAGCCGAAGGCACTTGCATACCACAAATAAAAGTTGTAGCATTTAAATTATGCAAGTTTTGGAGGTGCACAGACAGATTTGGTTTCAAGCAAATCTTTTCATGTTGAACGCTGCACTCTTACATCTAAAAGAAAGCAAACAATATCATCTGGTCTGCTATTGGCTATTTCATTCTGCCAAACCATCGAACACGGCACAGGAAGTCAAACTGACAGAACGTGATCTGTTATTGGCTGATTACTAATGTCATAAAGCTCCATTGGCACTTTTTGAAAGCTGATATGTCACTGAATAAAAGCAAGGGCCATCTCATACTGTGAATCAGTCAAGCGATTGGACACTAATTTCTCATTTGATGTTTCAATGGCAGGTGAAACATGATTCAACTTTGTCTGCAATCTGTTTTCACAGACGCATGTCAAAGTGTCGGAAAATAATATCGTTCCCTTTTTGGTTGCTTGGGACGTAGATTACAATTCTGTAATACTTATACCTGTGACAACTGAAAAGGACAGATGAGTCGCCAATGTACTTACAATTTAAAATCATTCTTTACTCACAAAGTTATTGGAATGTACGGGATAACAAAATTGTTGCCATTAAGGTTTGTTTTCAGGTGAACTTTAGAATGGCGTTGTTACGGTTACATTGGTTCTCAATTAGGATCAAGGCTTCATTACCTGCCTTTCTCAGCATGTCTTCCTTGTTACATATAATGTTTGCGAGTGCAACTTCAATTCGACAAACTTATTCAAGTTCATGTTAGCGGGAGCAACTTCAACTCGGCAACCTTAGATTGTAAGATCTGGTGGTCTAGCTTATGAGTGCACATTATGTTTGCTGATACTGAAACTGCTGCAAAAGTGAATTTTGTCAGGCTTGTGTTATGTAAACACAGACAAGAAGTATTATTTATTCCATGTTTGACTGCGAATTATCCTTTTCTAGAGAGAAATTCAAAAGTAGTAACTCACTGTAGATCACATAGTTTTTCGATTGTTTAAAGTTTTGACGTTAAAAGCCTTGTAGGCTGACAAGATCATTTCGTTCACATTGTTCTTGGGTGTATATTTGTTGTGTTTTTGCAATGAGTGTAAATTGCCTTAGAAACTTTTTTTGGTTAAATCTCGTTTAAAAGCAATCAATATTTACATTTTCTAGGTCTCTAATCTGCTCTGAGGTCAAAAGTTACCATGCCATTTTAACCAAAAAAAAAAAAAAAAACATGGTTTTTAAATTACTTCACATTTGAAAATGTAGATTCTGACATCAAAAAATATTACAACTTTCGCTGGAAAAGCAGCTCAGTAACACGTCAACCGGCCCTAAAATGATATGTTAATCGCCAAATATGCTACAAAACGATGGGATTCACGAGATGATGATGATGATGATGATGATGATGATGATGATGATGATGATGATGATGATGATGATGATGATGATGATGATGATGATGATGATGATGAACTGTATTATTTTCACCTTTGTTACATATACTTGCTCTTTAAGGTAATGTTCGCGAGTGCAACTTCAATTCGCCAAACTTATTCAAGCCCATGTTAGCGGGAGCAACTTCAACTCGGCAACCTTAGATTGTAAGATCTGGTGGTCTAGCTTATGAGTGCACATTATGTTTGCTGAGCTTAAAACTGCTGCAAAAGTGAATTTTGTCAGGCCTGTGTTATGTAAACACAGACAAGAAGTATTATTTATTCCATGTTTGAATGCGAATTATCGTTTTGTAGTGAGAAATTCAAAAGTAGTAACTCACTGTAGATCACATGATCCAAATATTGTTACAACTAAATTGTGACGCGCCTGCATCAGTGACGCAGTGCGTTAACATTTAGACAAAATTAAATGCGCGCGAGGATGTTTGATTATACGTCACGCATGACGTGGAATAACTATGACGAACGTTAACAAACACGGCACACCGGGCCGGCATTGGAAGTAGGCCTAGGGCATATTTTTTTGCGATGAATACCGAACTAAGCATAGAATAGACTAAGTCTTACATGGCTGGAGAGCGAGATACTATTTTTCGCTCACTCGGGATCGTTGTTGGTGTGTAAAATCACTCGTGACCTGAGGTCACTCCTGATTTTTCCCACCAACAACGATACCTCGTGATAGAAAAATAATAACTCACTCACACTTATTTAAGATTCTCTATATCTTACATCATAAGTACAAGAGCAGTAATTTATTGTCAAACTATGATTTATCTAATGGCGTTTCGTCACCTGCCATCTCGGCTTAAACCGTACAAAAAGCATTAAAATTTTAATAAATGTAGCATTGTCAGCGTCTTTTTTTTTCATGTGTGTATGGTAAGTAATAGTTTTTCGATTGTTTAAAGTTTTGACGTTAAAAGCCTTGTAGGCTGACAAGATCATTTCGTTCACATTGTTCTTGGGTGTACCTCTAAAAGTGTATGTTTTTTTTCTTACGAGCATCCCTCAGATTAATTCATAATGCATTTTCTTCTTAAGCCGGCCAGAACTGCCTGGCGATTTAAGTGTCTGCTCAGATGTTTTTGAAGATTTTCAACAGGTATGAAGCACAATTTGAATGAGAACTGTAGAAGATATCTGTCAGAATAACATGCCCCATGTCAACCTCTTTCCTGGGTGTGGGTTGGGCGCTTGGTACCAAATTTACGGCAAGAAAAGCTGTTGACTCGCTTTGAGACTCAGTTTTAGACGAAGGGGGCAGGGTTAAACTCACGTAAGTGCATGGTTTGCTTACAGGACGGACATTAATTTCTTTCTCCAATGGTACGTGCACCAATTAGAACAAACTATTATTGGAATTCTACCTACAGGCGTAAAATACCTTTTGTATATTCTCGAACACCAAAGTTAAAAAGCCAACATTAAAGACACCAGTTGAACACCCTGTAAGTTCATAGACACAATAACACAGTTCATTATATAATGAGAACATGTCAGGTCCTGCCGTGTGGGTCAGCCCTGACCCATTTCTAGGTTGGCTTCAGGCGAAGTGGTCGCTTCACCTGAGCACAATCCTTGACGAAGCTGTCAGGAACACAAAATAATGACGATTGATGGCTCACGTTTTGGAGCAATCTCTTTATTTGGCAGAAGTTTGCCTTAAAACATGCGTGCCACAATGATGAAACTATGACAAACCGAGGTAAAGTCTTCGCTATAAATACAACATGTAATTGTAACCGTAACAAGAGTTTGTTCTCTTACATGAATGAGTAATAGGTTACATTTTTCTCGGATATGTAATTGTTTTCGATGATCCTATTAACGATTTATAAAGGCAGCGTATCCACACAGCTTTCGCTTCCTCAAAATCACTTTAGCTTCCTAGCTCTTAGACATAAGACCATCCACCAATTTCGTGGTGGACTTGTCAACTGAAATAGTCACGCTCCTGTTGTTCACGAGTTCCTCGTCAAAGGTCGTTTAGCAACGTGAATATTTGTTGTGTTTTTGCAATGAGTGTAAATTGCCTTAGAAACTTTTTTTGGTTAAATCTCGTTTAAAAGCAATCAATATTTACATTTTCTAGGTCTCTAATCTGCTCTGAGGTCAAAAGTTACCATGCCATTTTAACAACAACAACAAAAAAAAAAAAACATGGTTTTTAAATTACTTCACATTTGAAAATATAGATTCTGACATAAAAAAATATTACAACTTTCGCTGGAAAAGCAGCTCAGTAACACGTTAACCGGCCCTAAAATGATATGTTAATCGCCAAATATGCTACAAAACGATGGGATTCACGAGATGATGATGATGATGATGATGATGATGATGATGATGATGATGATGATGATGATGATGATGATGATGAACTCTATTATTTTCACCTTGAGGTTTGATGAAACCACTCACGATTCGGCATGGCGGTCTGTAACTGCTGTAGCAGAGATACACACAAATGGTGTAGTCTAATCTCCGTCCACATCAGTCCACTTTACACCAGGACTCGGGCTGGTTTCACCAACAACAGAGCTAGGGCTTTCCTGCAGTATAAAGTTGCATGCGAAATGGAACACTTGTTACTGTGCTCGAACTTTTTCATTCAGTCAAGCTTAAATACCGGGTATGTATATCAGATACAAGAGCTATATTATGCTTGTATAACGCATGTATATTGTCAACGGGGACATGACTGACGAACCAAGAACGCCAGTTTGGAAACAGGTGTCAGGGATCTATTTTATCAATTCACGTAATGATTAATGAGACTTGTGACATGTGTCTTTCTGACAGTGGAATTTTCCAAATTCTTTAAATTGTTTCCTCAGTTATGTGCTTATCTACCCATAGCACTGAAGTTCTTTTAACATTTGATTAAATAGCAAGCGGGTACTTTTCAAAACCCAAACTCCATGCTCTATGTACAAAATTTCTATACCATCATTGAGCTCTATCTGCCTTTTGGCGAAATACCGCAAGCACAAATACAGGACTCTTTAGCTTTTCTTGTATTTTTTTTCTTCTTTTTTTAAACATTTCTACACCTAATCCGATAAATATATTAAATGCTTAAAATGGAACAAAATTAAATGGTGACATGTCTCGCTATGAAAAGTCTCGCCATGAAAAGATTTAAGCACAATAAAACGTTGGGAAGGGTTACATACAGTCAAATATCAGCAAAATACATCAATAAATCATTCTGTAATAGAACTTTATTTCAGTCGTCATGAAGAATTGGTACATAATGACTTATCTTTAAATTAGTCGATTGTTTGTCGGTGGCTGACAACAACTGAAAAGAATCCATGAGATTTTTCTGCCCCTTGGCATAAGACCAATTAAAGTCCACCCCGCCCACCAGCGTCTATATTCAACAGAAGAGAGGCCCTTTCATGTTTATAATTATGGGATGTATATTTGTGAGGAGCTGGGCCAGCGGTGGCTGTATCTTTGTGAGATATTTGCCAAATGTCAATAAACATAGCTTTATGCATTACAGACAATTTGCCTGGAAGGGACTACGAGTGGAACTCTTGACACTGGGGCTAATTCAGCACATTTTACGACTAAACTTCCATGAGTGCTTCTGCTGGAATCCATAATATTTAGCCACAAGTGACCTTTTGGCACTCCCTGCATCCCTGTGTTTGAAAACTGTCCTATTGCATTGTTTCCCTGTGAGTTTTTCATGCACATCTCACTGCCTAAATATCGCCCACATAGCGTTTACGACGGAGCTCTATGGAAACCATGCAGTTCAATATGTTGCATTCACCAGGTGTTCATTTTGTTTCGTATTGAATTGCCCCTCGGAATTGGTTTTCCTCTTGGCATAGAAGTCGGGGGAGCACCGCGTAGGTCAGATCTCAGACAGGGAAGGGAGCTGTCGTGGCCTCCAGGGACACATAGCTGGTAACACCGAAGCAAACAGACTGACTGAAAGGCGTGACCATTGGAGCACATCGGACATGTCTCAGAGAGCTGGCACCCGTGTTACGCTTATAAGCACCGTGAACCGCTACTGTGTTGTGCGGCTCTCCTATGTCCCGACCACACAAATGTCACCTGTAGTTTAATGCCGCAATGGGTTGAGGATAAGTCATGGATTTACAAGAGATTTATCATAAATAACGCCCAGGACATCAAATGTAAACTGTCTGGATGAAGCAAGCTGGGAATTATCCTGCTTGGCATACAACGTCCACCTCATCACTTGCATGGGAATTACTTTAAGACACCATCGAACATGGAGATGGCCATTTACCTACACTGTGTCTGTCTTGGACTCCTGCTTGCTAATCTAGTGACGCAAACATCAGGTAAGACTGGCATCTTTTGGATTAGCCCCAGTTTCCTACATACCCACTGCATGCGATCCCTCGCAGACTGTGCGGTGACACTGGTATGGGTGACTTCACTTTGGGTTACAAAAGCTGTATTGATATGGACCGGGGGACGGAGGAGGTTAAGGCAGTCCCAACAGGTCTTAGCATTGAAAAATTTGCTGTTATAGTGTTTGTGGCTCTTAAGGGAATGTATCTCTTTATCTAATCTGTCGCATCAGCTTAACTTTGAAATCTCGAAATCGGACTAAAGAGGGTAAAGAAGCAGGTCAGTGGTCAAAAGAGTAGGGTGGCCATGCGTGTCGACCTCTCGTGCTCATTGAAAAGAAAATACTAAACGTTGTAGTTTGACCACACTAACTTGATAAAAAATGTTGTGCAGAAGAGTAGCTAAATATAGAACACGTTCAATGTAAATATTATAGGGCTTTTAATGTCCTTTTTGGCGAAGCAAGAAAGAGAGCCATGGCAGAGTTTTGCAACAGTGACCACGATAATATGCATACATGCACACATTCCCTGGCATCCAGAACTGCTGTTCCGTAGACTGAGTCTAAGTTTTCTTGCAACTCCAGGTGATTCCATGAGTTTCCACGTTGGTCCGCGTGTCACCAATTATAATTTGAGCATTAGTATGATATTATTTGAGCCTCAAATGTCTGGCCTAAGCGTAGTGACCAGAAAACTTATGATTCCAAGGACCAGCGTTTTGCGGATATCGGCCTGGGGTCCATCGATAAGTTCATTTTTGTTCACATAAACGTCAAGTCAATTTGCACGCACAAACTATTGCATGAACTTTCTTGTTAAGGCAGAAAATCTTGCCATCAACATATGGCAAACAAAAACTTTCTTGTTGTCTCGTTCATGTGGATTTAATAGCTTGTCATCATGCCAGGCACGTTTTTAAATCTCCATCATTTCCTCACGTTATCTCCCAAATCACAGCACCTTTTCTTGAATGCCCCAATGCAGCATACATTTCCGTGCAATTAATGTTAAATGGTGCCCATCATCGACGCTGGCCATGTCTTAATTTATTTTATGGGTGGGTGGAAAAAGATATTTCATTTATTGTTTATCTCAAGGCGACTAAGTATCTGTGTAATTTGTCATCAGATATCACAAAAATGCAGATGCACACACGGTTTCTCCTGTGGGTTGGAGATATAAAGTACCTTTTATCCAGCTGCTTTTATCTAAGGTGCCTCCAGAGGACTTTGTTACAACGTATTGGCTTTTTGTTGAATTACCACTCTGTGTGTCTAATTTCAGTAACATATTAAAAAAATATAAAAAAGCAGGGGGCCGATTATCCACTGTACTAAATGTTGACTCTTGAGTCTGATTTAGTGTTGCTTTTACTGCATACTTCTGCATTCTGAGGTAGCTCACCCAGGTAACAATATGCGTTATTGCCCCTGGGAGCTCACTACAGACAAATGAAAAGCTGCATCATGTCGTATTAATTGGCGTCAGTATGTGCCCCATGGGGAGCATGTTATCGGAAATCAAACTAAAGAGCGCTAATGAGTGAACCATTTGTCTGTTGTATTATCATCGTTATCTATATCATTTGCCGTACCCTGTGCGTCCATTATCTTCTTTTTGCATTCTTAAACGAAACCTTATGGTACAGTGAAACATTGAGACCATTTCTCCTCCACATAAATGTAGGGTCTCATGACTATTCCCATCCTAAATTTCACAGATAAATCTGTGACTTCAGCGAGAAGTTCAGTTATTTGTGATCGCTTTTGATTGAATACGCTGGTGGGACATCCACATCCTTTCAAATCTCGACTTCATACTTTGTATTCACAGTATCGGAGATGCTATTGATGTAACCCGCCGCTTGCTTCAACCTAAATATGAAGAACGTTTCACTAGTTGCATCAATTCTTCCAACCCACAACTGCGGTAGTACTTTCAGGTATACTTAGGTGGACATTTGGAGAAGAATATGCCTTTTACGGATCTCTTTGTTCTCGACACAGCATCTCAAAATGTTCCATTTTGGCGTTGGGGAGGTTTGAAATTAAAACAATGTTCATCTAGGGACACGTTGTGAAGTGTGTGAGAACATAGACTCATCTGAAAGGTAAAGAAAGTTACATTTGTCAGAATTGCGAAGAATACAAATCCCCCCCAGCTCAGGACGAGGTTAAGCTACCGCTAAAAATAACTCCTAATTAGTTCGTGTGCACGTAATTGTAGCCCCTCCCAAGTCAGCCTCCTTTTTAGAAAATCTGCACTATGTGTTTGCTTGTGTGTTTGCACGTGGGTTTCTGTTTATCATGGCAGAACCATCTTAAAGTTTTATTTGTAGGAAAGAGTACTTTGCAAAATCCCCTGTTCGAAAAAGTACACCAAGACTTGGCCCTATTACATTTTAAGGCGTTCTTTACAATTTGTGTGCACACATGTATTGGGCACACATTTAAAAAAGAGCCGTTGGGTATCCGAAGCAAAGTTTGCCAGAACTAGCAGCTTTCCCACAGCCAAACAAACATAGTATTTTATCCCCTCCAGCTAACTGGAGAAGCGATCGTGCGGGTGGCCATTTGTGAACTTAGGGATATAACTTATGCTGGCTGACGGTACCAAAGCTCTCTGTAAATTTGAAACAACTTACGGCTATATGAATATAAAGTATGGAAGCTTTTGAAACGTCCGCTTACGAAGGTTAATGGAAGAAACTTTTTTCCAAGTGATGTAAATGATAGTATTCCTGCAGCAGTCAAGTTGGAACCTCCTGTTACAAGGGTAGTTATCTGATATTTCTGTGACGGGAACAGAAAAATTGGAGGATAAAATAGTGAGAAAATTTATAGATTTACTGGAAATACAACTTGAACTTGATAGCCACTTTCAACGCGACATGAAGCCCAAGAAAAACACTTTGTTTTGTTTTTGGTGACATGAGATGACATGTGAAAAGTTGATATAGAGGAGATTTCAGGGTGGACCCACACTAATAAACCACATTTACCTGAGGCCTCGTCAATGCATTTAAACCATCTACATGTACTTACTGATGCGAATATAAAACTAAAAGAGTGCAATTGGCATGCAATATTTTCATCTTGCCTCCTTAGTTGACCGCGGTTCGTATCATTCCTTCTGCCAAAGCCAACACAATTGTATTTGTAATACACGTGATAATGTGTGCATTGTCACGTGTGAAGTGGAGGGAACACGGAGATTGGTCTGTCTAGGAGACAAACTTTTCCTGTGTTTTAATTCAAGCCTCACGTCGTTTTGCATGTGAAACGCGAGAAACAAGTGGTGCTGTAATTTAATCCTTAGCATTTGATAATTATATATTTTTTGTCAAAGAGGTGTATAAATAAGTTATTACATGTACGAGGGCTGACTGAAAAGTTCTAAGCCTAGCTGTGAAAGACCCGTACAAAGTCGGTGGTTTTCACTATTTCTCTACATAGTCCCCTTCCAGGATTTCACACTTTTGCCAGCGATGCTAGAAGCCCTGGATACTGATCAAGAAGAAATTTTCTTCAGCCACCTTAAAAAGTCATTCACAGCGGAAATGACGTTATCAGTACTAGGAAAATGGTGACCGGGTAGTTCTTTTTTTTTTCATTTTGGTAAACAGGTGGAAGTCTGACGGAGTTAAATTGGGTCAATAAGGGGATGGCCAATGAGTGCGAAGCCACAATCATGGATCTCTGACATGTCAACCACCGATTTGTGAACAGGAGCATTATCTTGATGGAACAGGACTCCTTTAGCATGGTTAGTGAGTATTCCCCGTCTCTTAGATTTTATAGCTTCACGCAACTTTCTCAGTAGGTCAGCATCATATCTTCCATTGATATTCTGGCCTTTTTCAAGATAGTCAATCAGCAGAACACCCTTGGAATCCCAAAAGACTGAAGCCTTGACCTTTCCAGCAGAAGGAACCGACTGGGCTTTTGGGTGGTGGTGATCCTGGATGCTTCCATTGTTTAGACTGAATATTAGTTTCTGGTTCAAAGTGATGAATCCAGGTCTCACCCATTGTTACAAAGTGAGCCCAAAATCATCGGGCTCTGCTTCAAAACGGCATAAATTGTCACGGGACGCCAGGAATCTGACATGTTTCTGATCCGCTGTGAAGAGCTTTGGCGCCCATCTTGCAGAAACTTTGTCATTCCCAACTCGTTGGTGATAACATGCTCAACCCTCTCAGGAGAGATGCTCACAAAAATGGCAGTATGTCGAGTGGTCAATTGTCTATCAGCTATCACCATATCATGGACCCGGGTACTGCTTTCGGCAATGGTTGCTGTTAAAGGCCTTTCTGGCGCGTCAACGTCAAGGCTCTCTACTTCCATGCTTGAATTCCGCAACCCACTGCTTAATAGTGGAAAAGGACAGGCCAGCATTCACTTAAGTGGAGACCATGTCGGCATGTATCTGTATTGGAATTGGCCCTTTCAGTTGCAGGTACTTGATGACTGCCGTAAAACCAGTTTTGTCCATTTCTGGTGCTTTCCATGGGTTGGTTCATAAGATATTCAGGTACAAAGACACTGATCACATAACAGTTGCAGTTCTTATGTCTATGGTACATTAAATGATTGTATTTGGAGGCAAAAGCTTGTTTCAATCCGATTGAGATATCCCAGTTAGGCTTAAAACTTATCAGCCAGCCCTCTTATCCCAACTGGAAGCGCATGGATGTATTTTACCGTGTGTTTCTTACGTGCAATTCTAAACAAACAAAAAACATATCTAATATACAATTTCAGGTGGTTTGAATCAAAGCTTTTAATGTGACCGAAATATTATTGTAAGGAGCATACTATGAATTACACCATAGTGAATCACTGTTGGCCAATGTATGTTGATCTGATGGATGGACTGGGGAAAAGGTGATGTGACGAAATCAGAATGATTCGTGGTCTGTTGCGGCTGAGCGTGTTGACTGGTGACAGTAAAACGTCGCTTCACTTGTGTGTGATGAGATTGCAGCATTCTGTGTTTTTTCTTCTTTCCTGTTGGAATATCCTGCTTAAGCAGATACATTTCTGTCTGATTGGCAGGATTTTCAAGCGGCCATTTCTATTTGCAGCTTTGTTTCCAGGTTGAACATTAGTTGCTCTGATACTTTTTAAGTGTTAAAATCATTTCCTCCATCCGTATTTGCTACAAACACACTACGTACACACAAACTGTCGTCAGGGATGAAATTAGCTGTTAAAAAAAGCGTAGGGTAGTCTATCTTATAGCTGTTATAGCCTTATTGTATCGATCGCTTTTGTCATAGATATGGGTATTTTGTGCTGGACACCTGTCGGATAGTCAATAAGATTGCTTTCAGATGAAAAAAGTTATTACGAACACAAAAATATGTAGGATTGATATGCCACATTTTTGTAGCACAACTGTTATTGTTATAGCCGCATAATCACTCAGGGTAACATAATAATAAAAAGGTTCCTTGAAATCCCCCACGCTGGGATATATAACCTAGCATGGACTAGTCGTTGCATCTAGGGTCTACGGCGCATGCGAAAACGTTCCTGCAATATCATAATTTTTAAAATTAAAATTAAAGCCTTCGTATTCTGGCACAATGATATTATATGACAGAATACTCTTATATTGCCTGCATAGTAGGATAGACACAATATCTAAGTCCCTTCACTCGGACTATGCATCTGTAAAGTACAATAACAATGATGAATATAAAATACATACAGTGTGCTGATTACTTATGAAAATAATATTAAATCCACAGGATATTGGTTTCACAATTCTTACAAATATTATACAGTTTCTCATCCATCAGATATTCGTGTGGAAGTCACGTTTTAATTGGGATAGTTTGAAACACACACTGATCATAAGCGTTCCACTCTTATCTCGACTCGTACGCGTTAATTTTTGTCAATTGTATGTATGATGTTCGAATTATTTAGTGTAAGGGTGACATTTAGGTGCATTGTTCTTTGTTGCGGTAGGTTTTGGGGTACTTCAGCTTCTTAAAATAGACATCTTAACGAAACGCGCTGGGAAGAATCCCTGTGCAACCGGGAGAAAAGGGATCTTTGGTATTGCATGAACCTGCAAGTCTTTATCAAGGATAAATGGGCAACTACAATGGTGCAAAGTTGCCCTCTACGAGTCATAAAAGGGGCCAAAATTAACATATACCTGGGATCGAATGTAGTTTGTCATGAAGGCGTCTTAAGTACGACATGTGGTGAGAACCAATTATAAGAATGCCAAAACATCGCCCCAGCCAGTTTGCCCTGCACTCTCAGTTACTACAAAGCAGATCCAAAATTAAGTAACCTGTAAGAAAGAATAGAACAGTTTACCTGCATGAATGAGCAAAACACACACGGACCGGCATAGAGCATAGAGTTCATGTTGCTGAGAAGCCTTGTATATTGGTATTATGTAAATGGTGCTATGTTTTGATGTGAGCTCTGTACAGTGAAACCTCCCTATACCGAACATCCTGTGAGGTGTTCGGTATAGGGAGGTTTGATAGCATTGAAAGTATATATTTGGGATCGAGAAATGGTGTTCAGTATAGTGAGGTGTTCGGTATACAGAGGTGTTCGGTTAGAGAGGTTTTACTGCACCACAATGGTTCTGATTGGATATTTCGATTCACCCGGGCAGCTCAAGTGATAAGCTTTAATTTTGGTAATGGGAGACGGGCGTTCGAAATGGAGAGGCTGGATTCTAATCAGAGCTGTGTGTATCTGGGCCACTCTTTGAAGTCAATGACCGCAAAGATGTAATTATAGAAAAATCGGATCGCGATTTCTTTTATTATTGTAATGAAGGAAAGGTGAGTGGTGCTATGAAACACCATTCGTCGCACCTGCCTTGAACTTTGTAACCAACTAAATCCATGGAGGGATACAATCGTTACAAAAGTGTAACAACCTGGTTCCATTCTCTATCTTCAAAGTGGAGAAAAGAAGACATCACCCCATGCCGCAAACCTCGGGAAAAAAAAGCGGTGGTCAATCACCATAGAACTCGACCGATGAACTTTTGACATGGTTTCATGCCGTAATTTGGTCGTGCGGTGGTTGGGATGTATATGCATACATGTATAAATAAAATATTATGTATTTAGGTAGTGCATGAGTTATTGTATGTCCTGAATTTTTTTTTACTCACCTGCATTTAATTTCAAACAATTTATCCTGTAAACATGGGAAATGTACATTTTCTTCCCTTATCAGATGTTGGGCCTTATATGCTGGAAGATCCTTTAGATGCTGCATGATCAATATTCTGTCGTCCACTTACATTCTCTTCATGCCGTTCAGAGTGAAGCTGGGCAAAGAGATGCATGTCCCAGCCGAGAAAATCTCTTGTGATGACACGTCCAGAAAGGTTGACTTGATAAGGGAATAAAAGAAATGATAACTTTTCCAGGACCAAGCTTTTCACAAATGTGGACGTGGGAAGGATAAATTACTTTCCATTTTTCTATGACGTAAAATCTTTTAGTGCCAAGTTTTGATTAAATCAATAGTTCTCCTTGGCACGTTTTGGACGCATTGCTTCCAAAGCGCGCCAAGGAAAGCTGTTGACCTGGGCCATTCATATGGCCTCTACGACTGTAAGCTTTCCTTGTACTTGGTGCGGGATGGGGTCGGTTCACTAAGAATGGAAATGTAGCATCGTTATGTCGATCCAGCACACATGGACGTATGTCAAAGTTTGCCATAAGAGTGTTGAAAAGTGTATTTATGTTATCTAAACAACAAGGGTCGCTTTTGTGTGTGTTATGGCATAATGACGCGCGTGATTGAAGCTGACATTATGGGCGTGGCGCACGCCAGTGCGCCTCACCCGATGCCAGCTTCAATCACCTGCGTCATTATGCCATAGCATACACAAAAACGACTCTCATTGCTTATATTTACATTTCCCAACTAATTTTTCTGCTCAATCACACAAAATTTAGAAATTTGATACATTGAATTACGAGAAACGACCAGAAACTGATTTGTCCAGCATGTTCAAGTGTTAAGTTCCGGAAACCAGGTGGGCGTGGCTTATTGGAATGTGGGCGAGACACATGTGTTATGGTCCCATAACACACAAAGCTCATGTGTTATGCTCTCATTACACACCAGGCTGTCTCCTATACTTGCAATGCTAAAAGTTAGATTAAATATAAATAAACGTGTGTGCATGTACCGGCTTCGATATTGTATAGGCCACGGTAAGCAACTGCCACGAGCATTCCACGTTTTGGTGTTCCCTCATATCAACATTTATCAAATGGCATAGGCAAAGTATCCTTCGGGTACATTTTGATGTCTGCGAAGGTACAAGTGGAGGTGATAAAATATCATTGGCATGATAGATAATGGCTTTTGTGGTACGTTAAGACAGTACTGATCCATGAATAGACGTGTAATCGACTCGTGTTTCTTTGAAGGCATGATTGTATATTGTGTATTGTCTTGCTCTGGAAGAATATCGGTAAACATTTCCCCCTGGAATAACATATGTAACCATTGTTAACATACATTTTTCCCCATCAGATGTTGAACATTAACACAAAGGGGAATTTTATAACGTGGTATCCTATATTTTAAGGATCACTGAACTTGTAAATTTTATTGTGATTTCAAGTAGCGCGAGAGGCGTGGCACGGTTCTTTCAACTACTTTTGTACATGTACAAAATGTACTTTTGCAATTGTGGGGTCGAAGCCAACACTTCTGAGATATGCATAACACTAAAACCCTTGTACAATAGTATTATTTGCATGTCATATTAACTTTGTTATGCCCGGCGCGAGATTATGATCTGGCGCTCTGGGGTCTTTTCTCCCTTTTCCTTCTCACACATTGTCCAAATAGGCCGAGACACAGAGCAAGTCAAATCGTGCATGTTACGTGGTTGAAAAAAAAAAATAATAAACAAATGCTCGCCAGACACGTACTTTTGGACTATTTATTTAATGACTCGCCGTAACATAAAGATTAAGTGACACAAAATAGAAGTGATCATAAGATGCTGTTGTCATAGTCCATCATATCATAGATGTGTTATGTATAATTTGACGGTAAATATTTTGTTGTATTTTACTATTTTATTGACCTCATTAGCAATCCATATTGAGCATATATGTGCCTGCAATGAGTTACATTGTGTAAAGTAACGCCATATAGTTCACTAGTCGACACAATGGGCAAATGGCCAAGAAGTTCATGTTTCACTGTACAGAAAAGAAAAAAAAAGTTCAAAGCACATGATCGTCAGGATGTAGAATTCTTGGATACCTGCAGTGCCTAACAATCAGAGAGCGCATCAACCAAATATCTATTATTGGACCGGTGTATGAAAGTGAACTAAGACTGTCTGATACCGTACATAAAATGTGCACAAAGTGGCGAGGTTCATTTCAGGTGGGTTTTTTTTTGTTTTTTTGTTTTTTTGTTTTTTTTTTGTTTTTTTCTTTTTAAATAGCGTCTTAGTTTACGAGCAGCAGTGTGTGACAGTATTCCCGGAAACAGTTACGAAATTCCTGATATTCAAGATGTATGTTGTTAGCATGATCTTAAATAAAATTAAACTGGTAAGGTGTATTAGATTACCACATACAACTAAAGTTAGTACATGCTATTTGCTAGCAAAGGGAAAGCAGTGCTTTTTGACTGCGAGATTATCATTATGCAAAGAACATCTGACTCTCTTCAACCTGCCTGCATTAAAAATAATAGAGTTATTGTTTGTTTGTTACATAGATCATGCTCTTTTTGTTTTCAAGAAATGCTGTTACCCAAATTCAGGTCTACAGTCATTATTATTATTATCATCATCATCATTATTATTTTGTCACATGAACCAAGCTCTGTTCAATTTATGTGGCGGTGGCGGAAAGAACCCGGATGGATTACGGTTGCCGTTTGGTTACACGAACTTAGTGTGAATGGGTAACAGTAAATTTGATGATTTTAAAAAATATACCACACCTGTTTTGGATCTAATTTTCAGAATATTGTTATTCGGAAAACGGATATGAGCAATACCAATAATGACAATATACCACAGCTGATATCAAGCTAAAGCATCCTTTGCTTTACATCCTCAGTACTGACATTTTTCCAAGTCTAGGCCAGAGTGGACAGGTAAAAAACATGATATTGTATTTTCGAAACATACAGGGCCGAGTTTTCAATCTTACGTCATTGTGAATAATATCAGCTAAGCTTTTAAACCATCAATAGCATAGCGTACAGGTCATGCCCTGTAGTCATGCAATGGGACTAACGATCGCTCTGAAGGGCATTAATTATCTTTTATTGACCGTTAGTACAAAATACGAGATTCGATGTGAAGTGACATGAAACAAAATTTTCATATCTGGCTGGAATGGTTATGTTCACACCCATATGGAAGTATGCATTCCTCTACTCTGGGCTATTCACTTCGCTGTGGGTGTCTTAGCTCCGGGCTATTTGGCTCCAGATCAGAGCTACTCCCCACATATATCATTTCGGTTCTGCTTTGACAAGCTAATTACAAAGATAGAATGTAGATAAAACTTACCAGTATACATGTCTATTGTGAGTTAGTCTTTTTTTCTCTCCCTAAAATATGTTGTTTGTTTTGCTGCAACGCGCGTATGCATTATCTATTTTATCCACAACTATTAATCCATCGTTACCTTGTGACGGAAACTACTTGAGAAGGTCACTACAAAATAGACTACAGGACGTCACTATACATATATTTTATCCACAACTATTAATCCATCGTTACCTTGTGACGGAAACTACTTGAGAAGGTCACTACAAAATAGACTTCAGGACGTCACTTTATATATATATATATATATATATATATATATATATATATATATATATATATATATATATATATATATATATATATATATATATATATATATATATATATATATATATACATGGCCTCGAATCCTGCATGGATATAATGTACACTTAAACACTAAAGGATCCTAACTATTTGTAAACTTATCCATGCAAGGGCGGAACCAGCTTTTGTAGTGGGGGAGGGGGGAGGGAAAGGGGGCGTACTTTGTCGGTTCACAAAACGAGCGCCAAAGGCGCAAAGCCCGGGTCACGGTGTATCCCTTGAAAAAAATTGCATGTTTAGGACATACAATGGTGTAATTTCGGTCATTTTGAAGCCCGTTTTGCATTTCAGTTGACACAAAGAGGGAAAGCCAAAATTAAATGATGAAATTTTCAGGTAAAAAAATGGCTCAGGAAATTAGGGAGTGGGGATAGTGTGTCGGTTTGTCTTCTCCTTTATCCGCGCCGGACACGTAACAATCCCGCCACTCTGCCTACTGAATGCCACACAGTGAGTATCCCACTATGTCGTAAAGTGTGTCAAAAGTCCAATACTACACAGAACAGTGACAAAGTTTGGACAATATCCAGAGCAAAAGCACAGCAGACTTGCCAAATGGCCGCGTGTTTAATTGTCTTTGATTTGATATACCTCCAATGTCCATTAGGGCAAGGGTTCATGTTTCGGCATCCTCTCCGTCATTTTATTTTGGAAATCTGAGACCTGTCACATCTAAGCTCCTTAGACGCCTTTAAAGTATGTCATTATTTTTCAGCTCGATGTTTCGAAGAATTATTAATCAAAGTATTAATCAAAGAAATTCCGAAAATGTGTCTAATTTAAGAACAATCTGAGAAGAGGTGTAGGCCTAAATCCTAAGCAAAATGTCTGTTACAATTTAAGTGATAGGTACATTTGTAGAATCCATGCTGAGATGCGCATAGGCTGCACCCGACTGAACTATTATCTATTCAACATGAAGTTACTACCCTCTCCTATTTGTTCTTGCGGAAAAGGTAACGAAGATATCTTGCGTTTTTTTCTTTCTTTCCCTCAATTATGTTTTACAGCGTGAGGAATTACATTATAACATTTCGAAATACACTTGCCTTTCATTGGCCACCACTCGTTATGACTCCAAAACAGGCACAATTTACTCAAACAAGAGCATAGTTAAATTGGTTCGTACGTATATTCGAGACACAGGGAGGTTCCTAAGCAAGTAATCTGGGAACCCTCCTACTTGGTTGATACATTAGGCCCTCTGTCTGTGATGTTTTGTATCGTAAGTTACTTATGTAGTACCGTGGTTATAAAATCTTTATCTTTGTGCTTTTATTTGCTTTCACTTCCTTTTTTCACGAGAAGTTCATATAGGGCGTGACCCTGTTCCTCAATTACAGAATAAAATATTTTTAAAACAAAGCAAACATTCATTTAAATGCATGTTATAAAATGGTCGGCTGCGGCACGTCTGCCAAAGCCTGCTGTCTTAAACTCGCTTTATGTACAACCTCTCGTCTGATATAGCTCCATCATCGTTGCCGTACAAGTATCCATAACCTCCTAAAGACAGACACGACCTCTCTAAGTGAGATTGCACGCAATATTTACACCACATTTCTTCAGCACCGCAGTTTTTTTACACTTTGAAACCTTTCTTTCTGATATAATTTAAAACCGGACATACCAAAAAAAAAAAAAAAAAAAAAAAAAAGAAGAAGAAAAAAAAAAAAAAGATTGAACCGGATCCTCTTTAGAAGCTTTACACATGTCAGATTTGAATCTGAAACTCTCCACCGTTCTGAATTTTTCTTCATGCACAGACAGCCTCTTCGTGCATTGGATTTCAGGAGGCTTGCGTGGACGTCGTTCATATTTCACAAATATGCCTCTCTGGACCAGGACCTCTTGATTACTCTATACCGATTGAGGGAGGTTTTGTCATAAACGTCTTGATAGACTCTAGCTGCTGAGACTTAATTTTGGCTTCAACCAGGATTCATCCTTACTTTGAAAGTACCATATAAACATGTATGTTTTAGCAGTCCCTGTACTCCAGAGCAGTAAGGCCTTGCACGATCGGTCCCATCTTCACATACGTAAAGTAAGTGAATAAAGGCTTGCTTGCAGAGACTTATCTCTGACAAAATAGTACTTCATACGGCGGAAATGTGTAATGCGATGGCGATGTAAAGTGAGGTTGCTGTTCTCTACAAATTTTACTCGTTTCAATAGAAGAGTCCACATTAGCAATTTTCTATGTATTGTGTCGAATACACAACCAATACACACAATTCGTGCAGGTTTGACGTGCGTATGCCCATGGAATTCAACGTTTAAGTAGCAATCAATAATTTGGGTAATTTGAGATATAGGAGAAATATTAAAACTGTCACCTTGTGTCAACTGTACACAAAATTTACAATGGAAAACTCGGTGTTTTGAAAGGTAGGGGTTTGAAAGTTATTTGACCTTCAAAGTTAAAATTTAAATGCAAATTACGGAAAGTAATGGGCATATACAGATCTAGCCTTCCTTCCCACAAAGTTCTCCACTGAGACCCATGCCCCAAAACCATTGATCTCAACCTCAGCAATTGCATGACCCTTTGGATTGAGCTCCTCTATAATACTGTCTGCTTAACCATACACAAGAAGATGTATAGGTTTTGGAAACCACAGAGGTATTGACCTTTAAATGCATACCGCAATAGCTAATGCTTTTCTGCTCCATGTTGTCGAAATTTGATATCCATAATTATCCTTCATTAAAAGGGGATCATAGTTCAATTATTTTACAAATCGTGGTTGGAGAAAACTATTTCGCTGGGCACATTACAGGACTCGACTGCCAAGCTTACAGTAGTAGGTCAGTGTGAAAGTTATAAATTCCACAATATTTAATATCGACAAGGAGTACCCTTGACCGGTCATGTGCAGGCTGCCAAGAGTTACCAAGGCTTTTGCAACCTCCATCTTCTTTCAGCTCACATGCCGTTGGTTGGATGTTCTTTCTCAGTTCCTTATAATAGTTGTTGCCTCTTTGAAATCAGTAACAAATTCAATATCGAGATGAGAAAATCAATTTTTAAGTCACTGCTTTATATTCATTTGATATCCATATATATATCACGATAAAACTTTTGAGGACTCCAAAATGTGTCGGATTAAAAATTACATATGTTTCTCAATCGTTTAGTATTCATCAAATATATCATTTCAAAAACGCTGCAGTAGATTCCTCAAGCATATCAGCTATGTTTTAGGTTGTCGGAAACTCTGGATTTAAAATGAATGAAAATCCTTCCAGTTGAAAAACAATCTTCACGGCCATGGAAGAAGATGAGTTGCGCTCAACAAGTTAACATGCTTTTACCTTCTGTAGATAAAGCTATAATCATATAACGATTCTTGCCACCATCTCTTGGGCAATTAAGGTCTTCTGTATGCTGTATACCCGGGAATTAGAACTCATTTAAAGTAGCTGGCTTTATCACCTTTTCCAGATATATGTGTCATGCACTATTTAGAAAATAGCCAATATATGGGAATACATGTCAAGAGAATTTATATTTTACCCCACCCTACTGCTGTAGACAATATGGTTTGAAAGTTTATGGCTTCTTGGTCCATCTGAATGGCATAATAGCGTCTATATGTTTGTCTTGCCTCTGGGATGTAAATGGGCAATATGGGCAGTAAAGGAATATTGATAGTGACAGATAAGTTAAAGGGTCTACTGAGCTCAGTAAGATGGGGTAATTCCACAAGCCCCGATCTTCCATAATTGTATAGTTTTATACTTTGTAGTTTCTCCGATTACACCATATCATCTGTGATGGGCCTTTCACATACCAAGTGTCCAGTTCTGTTACAAAAGCCCGGTGACACTCTCTTCGTGTTTGTAGACAGGTAGCTAACCGTATATGAGAGAGTCAAGTCACTGGTTTGTTGGGCCAGGCAAGAACTGTCCTTTGCATGCTGGTAGAGTGCATCGGGAAAAGCTGTTAAATATCTGTATAATCGGCACAAAAAGGGTTGGCAAGAATGCCTGGTATCACAATATGTGTTTTAGTCTGGTGCTTTTTTTTCATGATAATTCTTTGTCAAACAGAGTACTGTTTGAAATATGAGGAGCTAGGCACAGCGAAAAAGACCTTTTTGTATTGACAATGCATTTGTGAAGGTGTTTTGATGGCTTTATGTACTTAATTATCACCAAATACTGCTGAAGTAATAGAGAAACACTAAAAGTTGCTATCGCTGCCATGATAACTCAATAATGTTGCAGGCAATATAGAGACTGCTGCCTATCTTTGTGGAATATCTTGGTCATGGTGCCACGACAAACGTAAGCTCAGCAGCAAACCTTCGTTGTTCGTATGGAGGTCTACAATTGGATTGCTGGTGCCGAAGAATCAGCCAGTGACGAAATCGATCTGGACAAAATGAATTTAGGCAGTAGATTTGCCAGAACAATTCCACGGAATGTTACACCTGTCGTTTTGCCTTTTTTTTAATGTGGCCGTACAAGTGTGACCGCTAAACAAATATACGGATGTTGGTAATGATGATGTATTTTAACACGACCTGTTGGCTTTTTGGCATGATGACAAGAAGCCAAGACATCAGCCATATAGCTTGATTACTTACACATTCATCGGAGAGTTCATTGCCTCATACACTTGCACAACACTTTATCCTATCACAAATAAATCAGTCGTTAAAAAAAATAATAATAAATACAAAAATAAAACTGGGTCAATAGCTTTGCTGGGCGCAGGTTGGGTGCAGATTAGGCTCATTGCGCACAACCTGCGCCCAGCAAAGCTATTGAGCTGACGCATGAAATCATGATAGGTGGATCCTACAATTATAACAGGTGTTTTCTTTTGACATGAAATTAAAGTAAAAACAGACGGCAATTTATATCCGGGTGCTTTGGGAGCAATATGAGGGGGGATGGGTGGAAAGTAGAAACCAAATATAAGTTAACAGCGTGGTCTTACGTAGCCATCACGCCAGTGTTACAGGCTGCTGTACCACGTGGTACGACCTCCCGCCGTATTTCTTTTACTTTATATGCAAACAGTAACTAAGAAAGGCGTCTGGCTTATGATTAGCGGGACAAATCCCTATCTATTGACACAATGTCGCACTAAATCAAAATATAAAAGGAAAGTACGCTTTGTTTTTGTTTTCATGAATAACGCCTTAAAAATGCTATGGAACGAGTTAACCAGGTTAACTATTTCCTTATGAGTAATGCCCCCATTAACGTACTGTCAGACCGTTCTTGGAGAACACAGATTTATTCTCTTTCTTTGAAAATGAACACTTTGGACTGTAGTCATTGAAAACCGCCAGCTTGGCTATTTTATGAGCTGTCTTAAGGTTGTGTTCCGCGCACTGACAAGAACCATGACACGTTGCTTGAAAACCGGGTTATAATTCCGTCAATTTTTCAATGAATATAAAAATTGACAAACTTAAGCAGTCGTATGTTTCTTTCAGTCAAATAACATAAACCCTCACAGGGTTTGGGGTGCATCGTTCCACCAAATTGCGCTTTAGATTGCTATTTCTGACGATCTTATATTGAAACATGATTTTTTTTAATGTTATTACCCAATCTTTATTTTTTCATGATTCACCATGTACTGTTAGTGTCACTGAAACTACTTTGTGTTGCATGAAGACTTTTCAAGTTTTATTGTGCCTTTTGGCTTGCCCAGGCGTGGCTTTGCAGCAACTTGAATGAAAGTCAATATTATGATGAGGTGGGCAATACCGTTTTTTATGATACCATTGATGCTATTCTCTTGATACCGAACATTTCTGGTTTTGTTGTCTGTATCAATACTGACACGCTGATATTTTCGCACAAGTACCAATTATATTATGCTGTCTCTGTTTTTGTTTTGTTTTGTTTTGTTGTGTTTTTGTTTTTGCAGCAACTTGAATGAAAGTCAATATTATGATGTGGTGAGCAATACCGTTTTTTATGATACCATTGATGCTATTCTCTTGATACCGAACATTTCTGGTTTTGTTGTCTGTATCAATACTGACACGCTGATATTTTCACACAAGTACAGATAATATTATGCTGTCTCTGTTTTTTGTTTTGTTTTGTTTTGTTGTGTTTTTGTTTTTGTTTTTGTTTGTTATTATTATTTTTTTATTTGATATTTAGGGCAAACTGGTTCGGTGGGGGTGTTTACATTAACTTTGTTTAATTGTTATGATCGCAGGTTCATTTCGAAAGTATTAGGTAACATTTAGATATCAGCATTATTAAAAAGCTGCAAAAAAAAAAAAAAAAAAAAAAAAAATCCGGAAAGTTATTTTTCGTGTCATTTAGATAACGAAATCTCAGATGGACAGTAGAGACTAAGCCATCACACAATTATGATCAAAACTCCCATCAACAGTATTTCTCTCGGATCCAGACCATGCTGTTTATTATACAATGAAAGTCACTTCAGCAGCTCTGAAGATCTCATTGATAATGAAAACACTGCGGCAATTTGAACTTTCTGTAAGAAAAAAAAGCCATACACAAGAAACGCACTCATTTCATGCCAAGTGTGTTGAAAATAGATAAATACATAGAATGAAACATCAAGGAATATATCCACATCACTCTAAGTCTCGCGAAAATAAAGTAACATTAATGAATAGATACATAGTTCAATGAATAAATAAATAAATAAATAAATAAATAAATAAATAAATAAATAAATAAATAAATAAATAAATAAATAAATAAATAAATAAATAAATAAATTTTTGTAAATGCATATACGTTTGATGGCTTTATTGCCTTGGATAAGTTTAATGGTCACAGACAGATTTTTCATGAGATGGATCGCTAAGCAACCAGATCGAGACACTATACAGTAGATACGTCCTTTTGTATGCAGCCCTACAGTCGTAATCACACAGTCCAGATGAAACGACTCTTGTTCAAAACATGCTAAAGTTCACAGGAATGTCAATTGCTATTATGAATTTCGGCCACTCTTCGATCATCGCCTATGCTATTAGCATTGACCTAAATTTTCATTCTACCTTTACATGAGGAATTGTATTCAGACTGCACTAAAATAGCCTTTCATTTGACAATGACACTCAAGGAAGTTGAACATCCCGTGAAGGTGGGGTCTGCCACTGCGGAGACGATGAACGGTTAACTTCTCAGTCAATATTCTGTTCCTTCGGAGAAGATGCAGGTAGATATTTCCCAGGCATCCAACGGATGTCCCAATGCTGAGCACTGTGTGGACTAATCACGTTGCAGATATATACCTATAATCTCCAACATTGACAGCCAATATGTTCATGTTGTATCCAAGTTTCAAAGTGACTCACAATAAAAGGGGCATGTGGCCATTCAGAATAAAACGCAAGACAGACTTGGGATCTCTAATGCTGTCCCGGTTGCATTTTTTCCAGCTCATTTCAAAGCGTGTCACTCAATTACTTTAAAAAATTACTATATTGACAGCTTTTCAGGCCAAAACTTCGTTAGACTAAAAGCAAAGAAAAATCATGATCGGATATTTAAGAAACGAAAAACCATAAGTTGTCAGGAGAGTATCTTGACCCTTTGTCCTTTTTCTGAAAGAAATGTGTCAGTTACTATGAAGACTTCTTTTGAAAATACGACTCGTATGGGCTCATTTGCAAACACAACCTACCGAGAACTTGAATGGTCGCTTCACAAAAATAGGTAACGGGCATATTTACTTATCGTTGCTTGGTATAAATTTCACATCAGTGACAAAATGCCTCATTGAAAATTCCAGGAGCTGTTGTAATGAGTTTTTTTCCTCCGGTCACTTGGTTTGATCCTGAGAAAACTGTGCCCTTCACTGTTATGTAGTCAAGTCAAGCGTACTGGCGCTAGGAAGCTATTTATCAACGGACAAAAACATCCGTGAGAAAGAGAAAATTTACCTTTACGTATAAGTTATCAAAATAGGAGAATAAATAAGTTCATGAATTGGAAATGCCAAGGTTCAACCTTATGAGATGCCCCTGCTATATACTGACAGAACTGTCACCCAAGTAAACTGTAGACTGTGTGAATTTCCAAGCAAAATCGGCAGCGACTTCTTTTTCTCGTCGGTAAAATCATGGTATCTACTCTCAAATGTATAGTACGTCATGCCACTTAGCCATCTCGTTGTCGCTGGTCATTTGTTAGCCCACATGTGAGATGAAACGGGTAACATGGGACAGAAAAGGTCAAAGGGGTGTGACCCACAGACGTGTGTGCGACAAAGGAAAGCAAAATGATCCCGATTTAGCCACTCAGTCTCAACGACTTTCTTGTGTCATGGCAATTTGTAGCACGACAACAAAATGAAATCTTTATATTCTGTTATTGAACTGAGTTTGTGCATTGTGCCTTAATGTTAGCCATCTGGTTTGGCACAGTATTTTCTACACATAATAAATGATTTTTCGTCCAAATTGGAAGCAAAGTTTAGACCGATATATGAGTAGATTAGCATATAAGTTTGTGTTTGGTTCACTATAAAAGTGTAAGTGAACTTTTGGTTAGGTATACATAAATTTATACGTATCAGCGTTAGTAATTGCAAACTTTAATGTCTACTCAAGGAAATAAAATGTTTCTTGCGCAGCAACTTTGGACACGTTTTCAAAAACAAGATGCTGTGTAACAAACCACGTGACAACTGACAGACGCAAGAAAGGTTCATCATAAACGAGCTCAGTTCAACTCAGCAAAGTTGTCGTTGTAGCGGTAATATCTGACATGCCTTGGTTGCAAACGCAGTTTTGTTTCAAATTTCAAGGGCGAATTGTTTATACACTTTGTATATTCACTTCGACATACAGTACGTGTACAATGCTTACACCAAATGAGCTTCTGTGATAAAAGGAGCAACTTGAGAAAGTAAAAAACTTAAGAAAAGTCATTCACCAAGTTTTAAAACACACAAGATGCTTAACATACACAGAAAATTTAATTTGTTTGGTAGAAAAAGGGTTATTTCTGGATGCTTAAGTAACATGTCTTGTAAAAGTGCCCTGATCATGGCGGAGGCACAGTTCTGTTGCCTGGCATCTGAGGGGATCAGAGCAGGTCTGCAGTTATATAGTTTAATATGAATACCTCCTATTGTGTTGTACCACGACTACCGTGCTGACATAGCCGTTTCCTCATACTAACGTTAGAGATACTGAAAGAAGTCTTGTCCCATTTAACTCCAAGCGTATTTCAAAGTTATTTGAATATATGTAATTTCAGCTTTGTGTGGCCTGATTATTCTCATTATTATTAGAAGCGAGCTTCCAGGCCTTTTATGAAATTCGTCTGTATGGAATATGCAAACAGCAACCTTTGTCTACCGGTCTCATCTGGGGACTCAAAAATGCCCAGCCTAATTCTACTGTTTCACAGACTTGAACCTTCGCCACCTGCCATTGGCTTCCTTCAGTGGCTATGATGGGTGTGGCCCAACAAAGTAGTGTTTGTTGTAAATAGGAACCACTGGTGGATTGTGCCGTTTACTGGGTCCGATATTTTCGTGTTTTTGGGGGGATGAGTTTAGGATTGACATAACACTGACACGTTCTTTTTATGAAGAAACATGAATTAATATGCTTTCATATCGTAACACTTTCTGTGGGCTGGTACCCAAGATATCTGTCAAACATGGTCACTTTATACACGACCTCAATTGTGTTTCTTGACACAGCCAATACACCTGATTAACCCTGTATTCAAGTCACCACAGTACCACATTACAACAGGTTTTGTATGAGAGGTGTTAATACTGTCATTGGTGCCCGGTTCTACACGTACATTATAATTGTCGTGGGTTTCAACCTGTCACTTTGTATAATTTACGGGTCAATTCGCCCAAAGTTGCATCAATGTGGCAGAGTAGAAAGAGGACAAAGCAACTCTTTGTCTAGATTTTTCCGAAGAACCTCATGATTGTCGGATTTTAATGTAAAATGCGGAACTGTAAAACGAGGATTAAATCAATTGTCAATACTATCGGTGGACGCATAGACATCCTTTATACAGTGGCGACATACTTAAGTAAAATAGGGGTGAGACAGCGCCTCTCGTCACAACAAAACAGCGTGCTTTATTAAATCCAAAACTGACATGAACTTTTGATATTATACAGTTTTCGAAGTTTTGTAAGATTTACCTCTTTGTACTTACATCATGTTTGCATTACATGCTGTGTATGTAGCTTGTGTGGTATAAATTGTTTTCGAAAATATAATCTATCAGAAAATGTAGTGAATCTATGACACGCAGTCAAATACTAATAGAAATTACCTTGAAATATTAAATCCATACACATTTTCATTATAAATTGAATGACATTGCTTTGACTCGAATTTGGTCTGATGGACATGTACATAAAACACACGAAAGCGTTGTAGCTTCTTTTATGTAATATCTGATGTGCAAAAAAAGCAAACACGAATGTCCATGTTGATTGGGTTTGTATACCAATAACGTAGAACAACAATAAATAAATCATATTTAGTACATGCGTTATTGGTAATTCATAAGGAGACATGCTATAGACACGAGCGGATGGGAAGCACGTCTGAAACGTGCATATCATTGGTTGGTTTATTAACCCTTTTTTGTGCTGATCACAACACATGTTTGCTTACCTGTACTATAACATTGATAACAAATTCAAATTCCTCGTAAAAAGATATCCATTGAAGTACCAGCAAGCCTATATGTCCAGAGTGAAAAGGAAGGGTGCTCACTCATTCTCCCTCTCCCGCACCTGGCAGGTTTAGTCGCATCATGAGGGATGCAGGTTGCACGGTCTACAGCTATGGGATCAGTATTTGCGATCGATTATATTTTCCTGTAGAAAAGCAACTGCAATCGATTGACAACCAAGGCTTGTAGTAAACCTGAATATTTTGTTTGTAGTCGTGGGTAGCGGATGCCAAGTCGGCAGGTAAAGTCTGACCTTAATTTCAAACAAAACAGTGCAGTAAGTTGGCGGCATTTACTGACAACGTGTAAGCTCTACCCTGTTTCTGCTTTGGCAATGTCCGAAACAACAGGGCTGGGGTGATTGACAGTAACGACACATGCATACATACATACATACATACATACATACATACATACATACATACATACATACATAACATTACACACAGACATACATTTCATTGCATACATACATGTACATACATTACATTGCATACATGCTTTACATACATTACACACATACATACATTACATTACATACATTACACACATACATGCATATATAACATTCATTACACACACATACACATATACATACACACATACACACACATACATACATACATACATACATACATACATGCATGCATGCATGCATGCATGCATACATACATACATACATACATACATTGTTTTTTAATTGAGTTTATCAGTAAATGAAAAAGAAACAGAGCAGAACCGTCCTTAAGCACACCATTCGGTCGAAATAAAAATGCAACGCCTTTTAACTCTTTCAATGCCACATTTTTGACTGAGGCAACAGCTTTCCTCTTTGCGCTTTGGGCATATAGCGCTCAAAGCGAACCGATGAAAGTTGTAGATGTAAACGATTAAATCATCTGTCACTACAGGCTTGGCACGTCAATGAAGGATCTTTAACGAGGAACATTAATCTGGCAACGTTATCATTATCCAGAGCAGTTCGTTTTAAATAGTTCGACGGAAGTCGCAGTTGGCACTGAAACAGTTAAATGTCGTGCACAAGTGCGTAATTCGAAAGCCTAGGAAGTAGTTCCACTGTAACCAATTTTTATTGCAGCATAGCACGAAAAACGTTTGAGCAAACGTGAAGTGAACCTGAAACGGAGCGATGATAAATTTCAGCTCTCGGGTTGTCTTTCCATGGGTGATTTGTACTGGCGTCTTGCTTTGAGTGTGTAAATAGATTTTCAGAAAGACATTTCGATATTGTAAGGTCATCATATGACCAGGGCACCACTGACACAAACCAGTCATGAGCGACTAGATGATTTTCTGCGGTGATATCGGTCCCGAAAAAGAAATAAATATAGTTATAACGCTGAAGGCGACTATCTACAATGAAATCTAGTGCACAAAGTAAATAATATAGACCGGTTATTATACAATGTGTAATCATGATAAAATTCAGTAGTAGCGACAGGTGCCTTTGGTTACTCCAGTTTATCTTTAATGTAAAATCAAGTTTAGAGTTTGAAAATTTCTCTGATCCCATCTTTAGTTTTAATACTACATAGCTTCAATAGGCAAATGTTTTGGGTTTTTTTTTAACATGAGGTTGCTTAAACGTGCCAACAGCAAAATACAACAAGCGCTTAAAAGACTTTATTACACCATGCGTGCTTATCTTAAAGGAACAATGTCCGCATACTGTGGAATCAATACCATTACAGAGATTTTCAAGCAGAGTCTATCTCCAACAAAATTGACTCTGTCCATGCACGTTAACCAATGGTACTGAATTAACACTGATCAACTTGCTAAAAAAACGAGGGTCAGTTTGCTTCGTGTATTCACGGCGCTCCCTCCACAATACACCCTACTCAAAAGCCCCTTCCGTATTTGGAATACTACTGACCGCTGGTGACAGAAACCAGTAGTCCTAGAGTTGTTCTAACATGATAACACAATGGGTGTATTCAAAAGCGTTTTTAAATGATACATATGAGCTAGAAAAGTAAGCAATTTTAACATCTAAGTGAATGGGGACTTGATTTGGTTTCCCCTAGCCTCATTCTGGTTTCTGCCACAAAAGAGCAGTAGTGTTCCAAATATGGCAGGGACTTTGGATAGGGTGTATGAGCCGTGGATTTTCTTTTCACTGTGCTAGACCTTCGTTTGATCAGGGTTTGAGAAGTACAATTACCTTGTCAGAATTACTACACAGAGAATCATATCTTTCGAATAGATATATCAACTCGTGAAAGAACCATGGCAATTGACCTACATCTGTGGTACAATGGTAATGGATAGTAAGAGTCTGCGAAGGTTTAGATCACATGAAGCAGTTTGAGAAAATTGTTCACTTTACCTTACGGTCGGAAAAGAAATATTCTCAGCAGAATTTTATTCAGAGGCCCCTCCTTTCTTACCATTGTGGTTTGAGTGACTATATTCGCTACACCATATGCTGAAGCCAAAGGAGAAAGTGTAGACTGTCAAATATTATTCTACCTGCTAAAGCCAAACAATTTCATCATGTGTGTATATATATATATATATATATATATATATATATATATATATATATATATATATATATATATATATATATATATATATATGAACTTTGCGTTGTGAGAGTCTGTTTCGCATATCAAGCCTTGTGTAACATACCAAATACCCAGGTTTGTTGTATTCCCCCCCCCCCCCACGGAGTTGCCAAATGCACAAAATAATTTAAGGTCATCAGTTAAGAGGTAGTTACTTGTCTGCTTTCTTTACGTGCACATGGAGACCTAAGATGTATGAAATGTATAATAAAAGGGGCGCACTTGTTTATCATTTTGATCTCAAGTGTTTATCTGATTTCGTCAATGGGCGCATCACAGCGAAGCAAGAGAATGGTCTCAGATCGACACAAGTTGATAAAAGTTATATACTGGTGCAATTATCTTATGATTTTTTAGTTCTATGGTTCATTCAAGTGTCAACTCTTGTAAAACCAATTATCACAGTTATGATTTAATTAAGCTCATGCACGTGACATGTTTATATTCAGGTTCCTGTGAAATAATGAATCAAAACAGGTAGTTATTGATAACGCAAATTTCAAATTTCTCATGCGATTTTGAGTACTTACGCAAATATCCGAAGGGATAATTCAGGGAGCATCAAACATGCATAACATTATTTTTTACCTTTATTATTATTTTCACCTATATCCACGCTTCAGGCATTTCGCTGAATGTATCAAAATGCAGCTAACGCTACATATATTATATTATATTATATCATATTATATTATATTATATTATATTATATCATATTATATTATATTGTATTGTATTGTATCATATTGTATTATATTATATTATGTATGTATGTATATACTAGATATTAAATGGATATGCATGTTATTAACCGTATATGGCTCTTCAGGCCTACACTATATGGCGGAAGTACGTTGGCTGATATGACATAACAGGGCCTATATTTTCCATATTGGAATATATACGACTTATAGGTTATCATATCAAATATGAGAACAGGAAATGGGGAAATGGAGCTGCGGTTGTGGCTCTTCATTCTCATCCAACCCATCCTGATAACTACGAGTGTAATACTGCAAGTTTCTTTAAATATTTTTACCGTCAATGAACAACACGGCTGTGTAGTTCTTTTCTTTAAAAAAAATGGAGACTACAATTTTGCTGAAAACAAACTTAATTAAAATGGAACTGATGTTCTTGATTCTTCTATTTCTTTGGAAAACAGCACCAAAAGGGAATATGGTACTGTTTCTCAACTATGATTTTCTTTGTTTTATCTCTGTGTTGCTGGGGAAAAACAGGACATTCACTTCTTGTTGTAAAAACAGGAAACATGTTTATCATAAACTAAAAATACAGCTCAAATATAGTACTTTATAAACGTCTACATTGACTACTAATATCTCTAGTAAACCAAAATTCCTAAACCTAGAAAATAAATACCATTGGTGACATATATAACATTCTGGTGGCGTATACAATAATTCTTTAAAATCTTTAATTGATCAATATGAAAATGAGAAAGACGATGATGATAAACAGATAGAACTAATACCTAATCTCCCCCTATTATTTTAAAGAACTTGGAAATTTATTAAATTGAAAAAGGGACCATTTCACTGTATCAATTTCAAATATCAATTCGGTTCATGCTAAGTTTGCCGAAATAGAAGGTTTCATACATGAGCTGCGCCAAATTAGTTCGAATTTAGTGTAATCTGTTTGCAAGATTGTTTTTCCGAAGAAAATACTGACCTTTCATGGTGCAAACTGAAGGTTACACCTGTATCTCGCAGAGTCAAACCTGTTCTTTAAAGTGTGGTTTAATCATTTATTTGAATGATAAATACAATTATCGACACAAGACGCTACACGATAGCTCTGAATTATGGGAAGGTCAGTTTATAAAGGTATCTGGTGGCGAGTTAAGAAAACACATAATAATTGGAAACATATACAGAGCACCCAGAGATGCTGTAGAGAACTACCGCATCTTTATTAACGAATTTTCACAATTGTTACCGGAAATACAGGCACAAATCAGGAGGTTATTATATGCGGTGATTTCAATATTGATTTACTGAAAATATATGAACGTAAGATATTTTATGAATTTTTCGATATAATAATGACGCACAGTTTCTTCCCAAAAATAAATTTTCCAACCAGATTTTCAAACAACTGGAGTACCACAAGACTCAATTTTGGGACCTTTGTTATTCCTCATCTATGTAAATCATCTAGCTTGCACTAGTCCCAAATTCGAACTAATAATGTATGCCGATGATTCTACCCTATCAGCTTGTCTATATCAATTTGGAAACAACACAATTCATAACATTGACGAAGATGTAAATTCCGAACTTAATAAAATCACTTCTTGGTTGGATGCAAATAAGTTATCATTAACTGTTAAAAAAACCCCACAATATATGATATTCCACCAACATCAAAAGAAATTCAAAATTCCTGTTATAGAAATGAAAAGTATCTTAACTGAACGGGTTGAAACTTTTAATTTTCTAGGTATTGTATTTGATACAAACCTTACGTGGAAGTCTCATATGTATTAAGATAAGTTGTAAAAGCTCAAAATCTCCAGGGATTTTGAACAAACTGAAAAGGATTCTACCAATTGATGTAAAGCTCAAAATTTATAATTCAATCATTCTTTCTCATATAAATTATAGGATTCTTCTTTGGGAATTTAAGAGCTCTAACCGAAAAACAATTCAAAAGAAAGTCACCAGAACTATAATATGCAGTAAATACAACGCACCTACTGACCTATTGTTTAAAAAACTGGAGTTATTAAAAGTTGAAGATATTTTCAAAATTGCAAAAATAAAGTTTTATTATAGATTCTCATATCAAACTTTTCCTATAAATATCCAAAAGTTAGCTTTGTTCCCAAATACGGAAATTTATACCCATTATACTAGATGTGCCGAAAATGTGTTTGTTAATCGGTACTCTTATGTCTCTAATTGAAATGTAGACATTGCAGAGAATTGTTGTTTTCTAACAGTCAGCTTTATGCTTTTTTGCCATCATCTTGTATAATAGCTAATAATCCTACAGGGTGGCTCTCATGATAGCGGCATATTAATGTCTTAATGAGGGTCTCCCTGACCATTATACAATGTACGTTGTGCTACTCTGTATATTAAAAATTGTTATAGTAAATTGAATCCGTTATTGGTCAATAAACGAATCCTGAATCCTGAATCCATATTGCCCGGTAGAGTCATATCGGCCCACTAGGGTGCATTGACGTCAACAGCATGCTGCATGAGGTGAAATTGACAAGGAGCATACCTGGATGTGACGGCAGGCACGCACCGCACATACGCTGTGTCCAGGTTTCTACTGCAAGTTGAGCAGGATAGCAGACGCAAAGTGGATCCACACTTGGGGGCTGTTTTCCACTTTTATTATATCCAGTAGTACGATAAACGTCACATACATGATCAGTTAATAAATATATTATAAACCTCTTTGATTGGCATTGCCCTCATATCAGCTTCCATATCGGCCCTCGGCCTTTCGAGCCTCGGGCCGATACGGCTGATCTCAGGCTGATATGAAGGTAATACCAATTTAAGAGGTTAATAACAAACACACACACATACATACACACCCCCCCCACACCCCCCCCCCCACCCCCATATATATATATATATATATATATATATATATATATATATATATATATATATATATATATATATATATATATATATATATATATATATATATATATATATATATATAACATGAAGGTAGCTTTCTGATGGAGGGGTGAGACAGGGTTGGCATGAATAAAGTTGATACCTCATATCTGATTTCAGTTTCTTTGTGAGAAACAAGAAACAGCCGTGTAAAAATGTGATGGTTGCTTCGTTCCATTGGAGTATCTTCCTTGTTTAGTCTTGGGCAGGCCAAGCTATGTCTGCCCGGTTGACACACGAGAAACCATCCATTGGAAAATTACACGACAGAATGAAAATTATTGCTCAAAATTACAGGATACTTAAACTGGGGTTGTGTCTGTTTTGCCCGCGTTTGAGATTTATTTGTGCACGGGGCGAGTTTTGTTCCCGTAGGTGTAATGTGATAATGTTTTAGTTCTCCTATGGTTGTTTGCACTTACCGGCGTGATTGTTTTCAGGTTTTTTTTTCGGTTTTGTCTCTTATAAGATAGCTAGTGCAGTGAGCATTACTTAATTTGGTTCTTAACTAAGTTACCAACATCTGGAAAAAAATGAATAGCCGTCTCATAATGTCGGCGCCATATTTTTTTTTCAAGTCGAGTAGAATGGACAGGTTTGCGTGTTTCACCCTACAAAATGGACGCCACTACACACAATGGAAGGAAACGCAGAGTTGATGAACAAGTAGTGCCTACTGGAATAAAATTGGTTTAGTGGGCAGTCTATATTTAGCATTACTGATAGTAATTTGAATATATTGCTTAGATACTGTGTTTAGACGTCTCCCTTGCATTACTCCCAATTAGAGTGTCAAGGGGCGCGTTATACAGATAGATTGGCCATCGGAGACATTCATATTTAACTGCGATCCTGCTCACTTACTGTGTTGCCAGCGCAACAGACAAATGCGTCCACCATGATCAGGGCAGATTTGTATTATATACTGCACAAACATCCATAAATAACACCTTTTTAAGCACAAGAGAGCTCATTTCTAACCAATTTAGGCATCCTTTATGTTTCAAATATATGTTAAAACATTTGTCTAAGATAACTATGTGTTCTTTTTGTTTATTTTATTGAGAAAGTACTTTTTACCATGCTAAATATCTGGATCTGCCCTGGTGCAGGAGGCTCCCTCTTTTGCCCAATAGCTGTCAGAGTAGGACCGCATCTGAATATGAATACATCCTATTCTGTTATATCTCGCAGCACCAGGCCGGCCAGAAGGTTATGAACGTACATTTTCAGTTTTGTAAAATTGTCATTCACTGTGGTGAACCTTAGAGCATTCAAGTTTGACCCCGCATTAATAGTAATTTTAAAGAATCTTGAGTCATTCGTACAGTAATGTGTTTATATTACGCACAAAAAGTGAAAGATGACCCATTGCTGATGAAGGTGTAAGCGGTCAAGTGTTGAAGCAATAACATTGAAGTGTTGTGCATGGTAATGTCCTGTACAGCAGATCGATCATCGTAGGTTCAAAAGGCGTATCCTTTCTAACAGCCAAAGTTGCTAACGCAAGACTAGTGAATCATCAGAATACTTGGGATCTCGTAATAAGATAAGCCGACAGAAAGGACGTTTTTCGAAGCAACTAGGAAAATGCCATCTATTGTCTTTTGGCATTATAATTTTTAAAGAGTCCTTTAAATTGGTTTGTTACTTTAAGCCGTACTCAGCCAAGCAATGTCCGTCCTTTATTATATTAATCGTTTCCATTATTGCATGAGATAGAGTATCAGGGTAACTTGATCACCCTCTGTGATCTCTCACGTTGTTTTGTCAATAGCATGTTCTTTGCAATTTATTGTAGACTTGATTATCATGTTGGTAAACCTTCACCTGTTTTGGTGAAACCTTACCAACACGTGAAATAATGCCAACCATGCAAATCTATCGCTTGGTTGTCTTTACTTTTTGTCAGCGGCTTAATAATCAAGTTCACCCTTAATTGAAATAATGAAGTCAAGCAACTAATGATGTGAATTTGTGGAGTGTGTCCCATTTGATTAGCCGTCAATTTACCTTCAAATAAAGAAAAAACAGTAGTGATGTTTTCTATCTGAGATTCAAAACAAATCTTAACGAGGTTTATTTTTGTTTGATCAAATGAAGATTCAAAAGGTACAGCAAAAACCTAGAAAGAGTATGCACCGCTTTCCTACTTATCCTTGATAACCTCGGACGCAAATGTGCCCCCGGATACACAGACACAAATGTGTCCTCAGCTTGCGTTTATTTCGTTTTAAAGCTTCTTCTTTTCTCATCTCAAACCTTTCCTTTCTAGGACTATGTAAATGTAGTGAGAAGAAACACGGCGCAAAGACCTTCCACGCCTGCGACTGCAAGAAAACCTGGCATGATGCCCAGAACTTCTGCGACGTAGTAGAAACCGGGGCCCATCTTGCAGTAATTCCAGATAAAGCTACCCAAGATGTCGTTTCAGTTTTTCTCAGGGATAATAACTTTGGAGATACATGGATAGGTGGGCGGTCTGTCAAAGGAGACTGGCATTGGGTGCCTGGTAGGTACATGTATTTTAGTGCATTCACTTAGGGAGAAAAGTCGGTCCCGGGACCTGCAAATAAATTATGTTGAATACCCGAGACCTGGGTACCCGGGTACCTGCGGCAAAAATCCTTACTGAAACCCTTATCTTGCTTTTACTCGGGTACAGTATAACAATTCCACCATTCGACAAATTGCCTTTTCGTGAGAGAAAAAAGAAAACACAGGAAAAAAAATAATAAATAAAGAACATAACTGTAACAGTGAAGAAAGGCAGAAATACACATAGATTTATAATTTGTTTATCTTTATCGAAAGTAGTCGGTTATTAAAAATTGGATTCGGCACCCGACTTTTTAGCATTTTGACGGGGGGTTCCGAGCATCCGGGTCCCGAGTCAATGCACTAATGTTTATGCTATTCTTTACCATGTTCTTCGCAAAATTGATCGAATGTTCCCGGATGTTAAATGTCTGTTGCAGTTCCTTTTGTTAATATTTTTGCGTCGAGAAGATTTGCATAAGGATGGGAGAGATTGACATCAATAAGGAGCCAGCATAACACAAGGAGTCAAATATTGATGCGAATGTGTGAAGCAATTCATAATCTTGTCATAAGAAAATTAAGTTAATCTTGAATTTACTTACAAAGTATGATAAATTTAGTTGAATTAATATAATTTGTATAAATGGGGAGCAGAGGTATATGAAGAAAACACAATTCCAGATCGTAAAACAGTCAATCATCACTACGCTACCAAAGGAACGGTTTGTGTAAAATAATGAAGATATCAACATAGAATTCATTAGAAAGAGACGCTATGACTGTATATATCTCACATTCCACTGCCGTTTGCTTAGATCTCTGTCATCTCCGGTAGATGGTGCTGCTGGTGCCTCACACCATTATATTTGAACTAAAGTGAAGTTTTGACTGCGTGGTCGATAATCCACCATGGTCCCACAAAATGTTCTACCTACAAATGATGTTTACATCTGTTATTTTGGTTTTAAAATCTAATTTGAAACGCATGCCAATAATCTTCCTTGTTGGAAATGTCTAAGTGGATCTCTTGTCGCAGGCAACGAGACATTAAGCGGCCAGGGGTGTTACACAGACACAACGTTTGCTCGAGACTTGCCTCAGTCTCGCGATATAACCAGCTTGACGCCGGACGCGTGCATCAGCAAATGCAAGAGCGACGGTTACCAATATGCAGGCGTTCAGGTGAGTGCAGCACAAGCATGAATTCAGAGATTTTGTCCATGATGTAATTAATTTGTATCAAAATATGAAGCACTACAGTCAGAAAAACAACAGCTTCCTTGACAGAGAAATGAATTTAGAACAAGACAAACTTTCTTTCGAGAATTATTGGCAGTTGCCTTGTCATGTTAGGTTCACGTGCATATAGTATCAAGGAGTGTACAAAGTCCTTTATACATAGGCCTTCCCAACATTATGGTACATACAATGGGTCTCCAGGCCCAAATTACAAATGTGTAGCGCTCCAGAACTAAGTATAGTTTTCATCTCTGATCTTGCCGCTTTCCCAACTTTTATCAATATCTAGAACGCAGCTACATATATACACGACTGGTTTCTTGATTACTGGGGATAAGGAGGTTTCTTCTGGAAACTTTTCACCCATGGTTTCTCTCTCTCCATTTTAAGACGACTTGTTGTAGAAGCGTAGGCAAGTGTAATTTGAATACATTTATCGAACATTCTAGCATTATATCGTCTACCATATGTATTAGGTAATTTGGAATACATAATATAATACACTTTTAAAAAACCCGCCTGTTATTTCGGTGGTTTAATTCTCATCTTCGGGAAGCAATATCACAGTGAACAGCTTCTTTCCTTTTAGTTGGAAAACAACAAGGCTTGATCCAATTCCTCTTTTGAGATTGCTTAATCTTGTATATTTGCTCAGGATATTCAGATTTGATCCTTTTTATTTTACTACAGAATAGACCACCTCACATGTATTCTCAATACATTCTCAAATGAACGGCCTTTAGTTTACAAACACACGTTCAATTGAACCCAGGTAACTAGGTCGTGGCTTCATTTGGCATTTAATTTGATTATTTTAAATTCCGGGTGGAAAACGTGTTTTATCTGAAATAAACATCACGCAAATTATACAATATGAAGATAGAAATTACCTTTCAATACTGTCACAATTTTCCACAAAATTATTTTATACCCTGAACAAGACTCACCCTCAAAATATATAAAATGTGGGCACAGCTTGGACAGAGGCCACTCAATTTCCATTGATGTTCAGAAATAACATTCTTTTAAGCACCGTCAAGTACAGGTCAGCGCCTCCGAATCCGAACTGCCATACAAATGTAGTCAAGCTCATGTAGATGAGTGTCGTTGAGAGCCCGTTATTCGGCAACATGTAATTCTGGTAAGGTACTAGAAGGAAATGCACAAAATTTTATCATCGATAATGGAGAGTTGCGCCAATGGGGCAAAGAGGGCGTTATAATATAATGGTTGCCTTTGAAGCAGGCTACAGATACACCCATTTTTGAGAATTTCTCTATATTCATGGCAAATTTTGCAGTGAAAATATGGTGCACTAATCAACCATCAAGGTAAAAAAGTGCTAGCATCTTATAGTTTATTTCAATATTTGTGCTCAGATTTTGTTTTAATCGATGAGATCTACCAATAGTGAATTGCCTGGGTCGGTAATCGTCTTTGATGCGGTAGACCCGAGTTTAGTCCAATTATTAAGCTCTGCTCCCGCCAAAAGACCAGTAACTCTAGACTGGTAACAAAGTACATTTAAAAAAAAACATATGAATATATTGATTAATGCTGTGTTTGTAGTGGCACAAAGAAACACTATTATCGGAGTTGGAAGGACAACCTGTTGAAAGTTGGACCTGAGGCACACATTTTCAACATAATAAATTTTTATTCGATATAGAAATTCTGGGGCACATGGCTACATAGAATGTATGTCAATATGCAAAAATCTTGGGAAAACCTGCATCTTCATGAAATAAGTGGTATTGTGGAGGAGGTCAATATCTCCATTCCTTGTGATTCTTATATGGGACCGTTGTCTCCACCTCGCTCCTTGAACAGAAGGTCATCTATTTGAATGACAGCGGAGCACTGTGCCAATTGTTTTGAACAAGGAGTTATGAGTGAAAGATTTGTCGAAGAACTGAATGTAGAAAAACTGCGCAGATATTTGTGAATTTCAAAAGGTTCTGTTCAAAAAATTACACCGGTTATCTTAAAGCAAATACCACTGCACGTTGCGACGTTTCCATTGATTTAGTAACAAAACCAAGCAATGGACAGGTTCCTGGCAATTGACGATATCATACCAAACCTTAACTCAAAACTTCTAGTCAAAAACTTTATTCCTGTATAAAAATAACCACCGGGAGCTGTAATGGCAAATTGTCATTGTGATTTCTTGTGCCACCTACAAATTATGGTAACGGAGGGCGTGTGCGACACTTCGTATAGAAAATTGACGCTGTAGGTGTTTCAACAAGGCAGTAAATCTTCCCAGACAGCGGGATCTGCTAATGCACCTATACAATAAATTTGTGGTACACAAATAATAACTGTGAACAGAAATACGATGTTTAGGGCCTGGGGCACGAAAACGCACTAAACAAGTAATTTCAGCAAAACTGCGCCGACTATGATAAAAAACCTTATACTTGTCCGCACCACACAAATTACTTAAAATCTTCCCAATACAACTGCGATCTAAGAAGCTAATATTTTTATTCAGTTATCCTTGCCTTTGGGCTAAAATGTATAAAGGTGGTCACATAAAACGGGTGGTGCCATGGTGCATGTTCACCTATTATGTCATTCCAATTTCCACATGGTAGGACAAGGCCTGTTTCTTTGCCTTGAACAGAATCTTTCCACACAGTTAATCCTGCAATTTTGTCAGCATTAAATGGGAGATTCTTTAGGAGAAAAACCTCATCTACTGTCGCATATTTCCTAATCCCGTAGCCCCTTGTCTCAAATATCAGGTCCAATTCAGAAGAATTCCGCAGCAGCCCAGATAGGTCAGCGCGTCATTTTACGCTAAGTGTCGCAAATTTAATTAGTGTCATTTTTTTGCTTAAATTGTTTGGAGAAAACACGTTGATTGTTTATTCTAAGATTATTAAACCGAGCCTTGTTAAATACCTAAAGTTAGCACTGGTAAAATGTTATGGATACTCCATTATTCCTTGCGATTTTGGGACCAAATAGCTTCAACCGCAGACTAGTAGCAACCCACTAAGTACCCTGTTGACCAGCTCCTTTGAATTGCCCGTGGGTAAAGATAATCGTGTCGATTACGTGGTTGCAAGATTTACATATTCGCAGTTTAAAATCTTTAAGATCTGCCGTTTTAAATTAGTGTATAGGTACAGAACGACCTTTATAATAAGCTGGTTCTTGCAACCACATGAAACATATTACTCCCAATAAGTTGCTGTTAAAGTAATAAAAAAAAATACATAATGTAACGCTCATCTAAGCTTAGACTGTATAAAGCTCGCTCTTTTCAAAACGAGGAGAAGGGAATGATTTTCCAAGGATCTTGTGAGACTTAATTCCTTATTACTTAGACTCTGAGTCTTGACCATAAACAAACTTATTCGATGTATCGTGGTATGGAAAAAATTGAAAGTGACTGCGACGTAAGCTTCAATATTAAAGGTTACGAAAATCTGTTGTTACCTTTAAAAGTTAAATCAAATTAATGATTGTGTTATCTACAAGCATCAACCCGTTTGATTATACTGTCTATTTCAAATTTTTATGGTAATTCTTTTCCTATCGGGGTCACATGGAGTAATATACTATGTGGCCTTAATACATTTTGAAGTGATGCAAGTGCAGTTAACGAGCTGCATAATGTTTGACGGCCCGTCATTATGAGACATACAGTCAAGGAGGACGGTCCTGGAAATTAGAAAATAGGACGAAACGCGTCGCACAAAAGCACTGCAGCAAGCATTGGTTTCCTGATCTTGTCTTGTCTTTCCATACTACTTTGGATAACGTATTAAATAAACATCCTACAAATTGTCAGTTACCCTGAAGTTGTCATCTTCCAAATTATACCATGTACTATCACAGTAAGACAATCAGCATTGCATTATTAAGATAATATATGAAAGTGTGACCATGTTTTGTGTGCATGTGTGTGCGTGTGGATGCTAATATAAAACAACGTTTGTAGGTGAAAGGGTAGGGAAGGTGTCTTTTAGTCAATCCGATATAAATTCTAATTACCATGATCTACTAGGCAACATTTGCGCCTACGTTCTAACGTAGGAAACTGTGCTCCGTTGTAGCATGCTGTTGGAATCTTTCATGATTGCTTGCTATGTAAAATGTCCTCTCCGGTATCAATGATATGTCATAACGTAAGTTAATTTTTACAACACGATTCTCTTAGACTGTATGGGACAGGGCAAGCCCTTTCTTGTGAACTGTATAAGAGCATTAAATTTTTCATTAGCTGCGAAACTATAAAATCATTTTCTTGAACCCTAAAAGGCCTATTACCGGTGAGACTTGATACAGCATTTAACAAACCCTTAGCTGTAACAGCACTATATTCTTCTCCATGATTCCTAATCAGGACCCCCCCCCCCCATATATAGTTATAAAAATGTGCAATAATAGAACATGGACAAAAGTGTGAAATGGCAATGTGTGAAAAAAAGTAATAAGAAGTGTACTTTGTATCGACGCCAGCAATAAACGCTCCTCTCTCTCGTGATTTTTATATGAAATTTTCATCGAAACTCTCACGGAACCGTATTACATCTAGGTTACGAGGGCATAGTGTAGTAACAAAAATAAACAAATGAAAATATAAAAATTAATAAAAGTAAAAAAAAAAAAATGTTAAAATCCCAAAGTAAACCACGAATCATGCAAGGAGTAGCATTGGGTGGTTCTTATAGGGGCTATAAATTAGATGAAAACGTATTGTTATGATATGTGTGCAAATAAACTGGTCACGTTAAATTTTGTATTTTTTTTTTTTACTGAGCGTTGCTATTGGAAAATCTGGGTACTATTTTCATCAGGATGGCTGTCTGGAAAGTGAGAGCGGGCGGCTGCCTCGGGCACAGTTTTTCTGATTAGATTCCAAAACACAGTCCTTTCTTTGTTTGCACACTTTACGTTGTTGTGATGTAAAAGTGCATTGACTCACAAAAAGATTGAGGTCACCCCCTCCTCCCCAGATCTTTAACCTGGTGCGTTTCACGGTCTAACAATATTTAGGATGAAGTTATGAGTGCCGAAGTAGAATAACATGACACGTCCAAGACTATGTTTTCCTGGTAGCTTTGGCAAAACTCCAGAGTTATCGTAATTTTACTTTCTATCCAAATATACTGATTGGATATACAAGGGATCCTAGTAGTGCTGTCTATAATTGAGCACAAAGCAAAAGTGTAATAGATGTAGCCGTCATTTCCATCAGCATCATGCACCTTTCCTTGGATGTCAATCATTCCTTCCTTTTTGGCCAAGCTGATATACCCCCTTTGGGGTTAAAAATGTAAAGCAATTTCATTTAGAAAATCAACTGCTGATCAAGACAACAGTCACTAGAAGACACCTAAAAAGTGCAAGTGATGCCGTCTTAGTGTCTAATCTGGCAACAGGATACCAAAGCAAAACAAGGTGGAACAGTGAGGAGTTTTGGTTTCAGCTATTCACTGCTCCTTCCAACTCCCTTGGATTAAAAAGCAGCAGGTACATGTAATAATAGGATGAGGGTTCTTTACTGTAATTAGCATAGCTTGTGCCGGGTGTAGGAAGGCCAGTATGGAAAAAATAATCATCATCACCTGGTTGCGTGTCACACTTGTGTCAAGTCTGTTATAGATGAAATCAGCATGTGGTCACATCATGGTTATACACCATGAAGAAAATTTGTAGTTTCCTCCGTGTCGACTCGGTATAAGGTTTTGCTTAAAGATATCATAAATAAAATCGGGAAGGGATATGCTATTTTGCTTTAAAATATTATCCATAAGGACATGCTTGCTGGTGCGTCTTAATGGTCAATTTTAGACGGACAATGGGATGGCTACACCCTACATGGTTATGTAAGGGTAACGGGCAAAGTCACGGACAGGGAAGCTTGCCATCGTACACAGGGAGCTCTGTCACTAGCGCACAACGGGGCATTCGAAAAGAAAAGGCAAAAAACAGGAAGGCCCTAATGATAAATGGGACTGGGCATCACGCTGAAATGATCTATTTACATTGCCAAAAAGCATAGCTTGAACTGAATATAACCTTTGGGTTCACTACATCTACCCCATTTTCTCTGTGAGTACATTTGTTGTGTCCCATAATTCTTTCAGTGCCACCTTTTGGACTGAGTAAACATCTTTCCTTGGATCGCTTTAGGGGCCGAGGAAAACTTTTGAGTTTGGATATTATTTTTCAAATGTAATTTCGGACATGCTCACACTTGAATGGAAACTATTTGTATCAGGAATAAAATTCTAGCACCCTTATATTCGAGAGCAGGTCCTGTTAATTTGTTCGACTTTAGTCGCAGATGGCTCCGAAAGAGTTAAGCTATATGTAAGGAGAATATTTGGTAGCACCAATTAATATTCATTTCCTGCTGTGTTCAACTTTTTGTCCAGGTTGATACGAATGCTGGGTTTACACAAATTTCCCAAGCAAATACACTAAAGCTTCTTGTCCACATTATGAAATTATTCACTATATCATAATACCGGCTTTGAAATATATAACGTTGGACAGCAGTGAGGTAAATGTATAATCTGCATCATGCAGCCGTTATTTTTCCCTCGTGTTAATGAAAAAGAAAGCAAGCACGTATTTATTATGGACTTCTTGTTTACAAACAGAGAGCAATGAGTAATTAAAAACATTTTATTTCTTAGAAGGAATTAAACGGAAATTGAAATAGCGGGCCCTATACACTACACGAGAAACGTTTTATCTCACGATTAGCATTTTTATGATCGGCGAGGCTGTCATTTTCCCCACATTGCAATTTTGATGTGATACTACTCATGAAAAACTGGACTCAGTTATGCATTTGCACGTAATATGACTGCACTGTTACGTATGATCTAGACACCGTGTCCTCCTCAGGCACTCTGGCCCATTACACTGGGGACCAGAGAATGCCTGCTATTTTGATTCAGATATTGGAATCGCTGCATAGTGACATACGTTATACAAACCATGTGTTCTTAATGACAGAATAGACTATTACACTACAGAATACCTGGTGTGAGCGTGTTTTATAATGCAATCGGTTTAAGGCCAAATTTGAAATTGACATGATACAAGTGTGATGGACAAATAGCGTAGGTTGTTTAGTGCCACCTTTTGGACTGAGTCAATAACTTTCCGCGATCCGCTTTTGGTGCAATGCAGTTGACCTGCACTTCTATTTGTATGTAACTACAAACATACTGGTACGTGAATGAAAGGTCTTATTTGAAGAAACATTCAGAGCAGTTCATTTTATGTTGTTCGACGTCGGTCGCAGGTAACATTAAAAGAGTTTAATATCTAGCGGAAGGGGTTAAGTTCAGTCTCTTTTTCAGTGTTCGTTATATGATAATACCATAATGAAACACACTAATGTGATGTTGCATTAGGCAAACGACGCGTAGAGAAAGGTCAACGTAAACCAACATATTTGCTGCATTGGCTCGTTTCAGAGAGATTAGGGAACTCTGCTGAGCCCCTCGTATATATAGCCTAGCTATCATGTTAGGCTTGATGATATATTGATTTCGTATTTTACTCAAATACATTGATTCTAAGATGAGGATACAGTCTACACCTGTAGCCTTGGCTACTTAAATATGCTATGTTAAAGTCTGCAAGAATTGTAAGACGTGATTTAGCAACGTAGGACCTTTGATAAAGGTTGAATTGCCACTTATATTCACAAAAAGTAAGCCAGGATAATTTGGGTCTGGTCATCCTTCAAAAATATTCCTGTGTCAAATTACGGCACTAAAAATTTGAACATGCTTTCGGGCTTTGTGAACGTGTCATGTGCCACTGTGTGTCGCCGAGCCGTACACAAGGCAGGAAAAGCTGACATAGCTCCATTCAGTGGAAGAGAAGCACACGTTCTCGAGTGCATTTGAGGACAGGCTGATATAGCCACAACTGAGGTGTTTTTAGTTCTTAACCCATTAACACTTTAAATACCAATTTTGATAAAATTCAGCGTACTCTAAAGTACCATAACGATGCTATTCCCTGTAAACCTACATTTCGTTCAGGTAACGGAATGCCTCCAGTTTACAAAACAGAGTAAAGACTATTACAATGGTACAGTTTTCAAAACAGAGTAAATACTGTTACAATGGTATAGCTTACAAAACAGAGCAAAGACTATTACAATGGTACAGTTTACAAAACAGAGTAAAGACTATTACAATGGTACAGTTTACAAAACAGAGCAAAGACTATTACAATGGTACAGTTTACAAAACAGAGCAAAGACTATTACAATGGTACAGTTTACAAAACAGAGCAAAGACTATTACAATGGTACAGTTTACAAAACAGAGCAAAGACTATTACAATGGTGCAGTTTACAAAACAGAGCAAAGACTATTACAATGGTACAGTTTACAAAACAGAGCAAAGACTATTACAATGGTACAGTTTACAAAACAGAGTAAAGACTATTACAATGGTAGAGATCAACAGCTTTCTTCTGCTCCCTTGGCGGCTGGGACCAAAATGCGCCAAGGCAAACTGCTAACTCAGTTGAAACACTGAAAGAATTACAGACGCAAACTGACCAACAGCAACTAACAGTTTAAAACTTATTTCAACAAAAGCATGAGAGGAAGTCCTTGAAGTGAACATGCCTTAGTCTATAGATTTATCCGGCTTAGCGATCGAAGCGCGCTCTCGTAAAGCTTACGACACAGATTAAATGACCTTTCAAGGACTAAAGCAGGAAACATTGCGATTTTTCCATCAGTTGCAACGACAAAGTGAAACTAGAGAAATTTGATTTGCACGTGCAAAAACCAGTCTGTGTGCCCAGAAAACGAATGGTTACCTGTTCAGTATTTATGCAACTCCTGCAACAATAATTGTTATTGAACTGGTCAAAAGAGACTTGAACAATTTAGCTGTGTTACAAACCGATTAAATTGAAGTTGGAATGGTTCCTCTACTTATGATAGTACTGAAGTTATTCAGCATTTAAATTTTGTGTTTTTGCCTGATTTGCATAAATCAAACTGGCCCACCTTTAATTCATTCTTCAGTGTAAGGACCGTTGCTGCCGTTAGCCAATTAGCTATGTGATATTGTTTCATTGTTCATTGCAGGCACCGCTGCTACCATTAACCAATTAGCTATGTGATATTGTTTCATTGTTCATTGCAGGCACCGCTGCTGCTATCAGCCAATTAGGGATAAAGTTTCATTCATTTGCGTAAAGAAATTTGCAGACAGCTAATTTATTTTAACATGAATTACATTATAGTTAAGGCATATTGTGTAGTGATTACTGTTTTGTTTCCCGATTTGGCTATAAGTTTTGAAGGCCTAGGTCTGCCCCTGCATTGGATGCAGCTACGTCAGCAATCTATCAATTGAAGTTGGAAGGACACCTCTATCTGAAATGTTTGTGAAGTTGTTCAAGATTTAAAATGTGTGTACTCTCCTCATCTTCATAAATTCAAATTCTACAGATTTGGGTTATGATCAGTTGTATGTGCCTATCGTAGAATTCCATGAAGACTTTCAAAGCGTATATATATATATATATATATATATATATATATATATATATATATATATATATATATATATATATATATATATATATGTGTTGTAATTCTACAACTTTTGCTTGTAGTTCATTGGATGCGCCAACAGCACAAACTTATATATTAAAGCAAGAATGGCACTTCCACCTATAGTGGTTTTAATGTTATTCAATACTTAAACTTTTTCAAGTGCTCCTACTTAGCATAAATTATAATATATTCTAAAACTTTTGCTTTAGGTCATCGGATACGCCTATAGCACAAAGCCTTATATTCAAGTTGGAATGGCACTTCCACTTATAATGGTTTTGAAGATATTCAATATTTAAACTTTCCAAGTGTTCCTAATAAGCATAAATTATAATTCTACAGCTTTTGTGTGTGGTCTATTGGATGCGCCTATAGTACAAACCTGTGAATTAAAGTTGGAATGCCACTTCTACCTTTAATAATTTTGAAGATATTCAGCATTTAAAACTTCAAATTACTCTAATTTGCATGACTTTCAAAATGGTGACTATTCTAAACCAGGTGATTAATCTCACTACCGGGTCAATAACCATGCTAAGTTTGGTACTCTTCAGACCAATAGTGTTCGACAAAAATTGAGGACAAAATTCACACGTAAATAAATAAATAAATAAGTAATTGAATAAACAAACAAATAAATAAATAAATAAATAAATAAATAAATAAATAAATAAATAAATAAAATAATCAAATAAATAAATAAATAAATAAATAAATAAATAAATAAATAAATAAATAAATAAATAAATAAATAAATAAATAGACAGACAAACAAACAGATAAATGATAAAGTATTTGAGGAAGAACCAGAAGTCTGTGCTTGCACGCCGATCCAATAAGCAGCGTGCGACAACATTCATTAGACAAATTATAAAGTTGATTCTTTGCGTAAGCAAACCACAGTCCTATAGATACATGATGCTAAATGGCATAATGTACGTGCAGTTCTGTCACCTATCAGTGACAACCGGAGGAACAAATAATGTGAGTGTCATAGGAAATGCTGAATTGTTAAGCATGCAACTAGGGTGTCAAGACCTAAAGATAAATGCTTTGGTGAGCCCAATCATGGGTATCTTCATGGTTCACTACTTCTTATTTCACACCTGAAAAAGAAAAGACAAAGTTTAGTTATTTTAGCTTGATCCTTCAAGCGTATATTATACGCGATGTGCGTGTGAGTATTACCTGTTAGCGAAAACAAGCCTCTGTCGCAACGCAGTTCGTCTCATGAAAAGGTTTTATAAAATCGAATAAGGGACACAACAATGAAGTAAGCTTCTGCATATGATAGTATGAAGGACAGAAGTTTCGTGTAAACGGGCACGAAGGTTTCTTTGATGTTGATACGAGTTTGGCATGAGATGTTTTAAATCTCCTAATGTTGGCTGTTAGACCCCCCACACACTAACGCGATAGTGCGACGCGATTTTGATGCGATGTCGCGTGGAACGAAACGGCGATCGCATGAAAAATCTCCTCATCGCATAGGCCCTGAGATAACCATCGCGAACTGCCCACATCACTGAGACTGCGATCGTGCGAGAGATAATCTCCAATAGCCCACACCAGTGCGCGCGATTTTCGCCAATAGCCGAGATTGAATGCAGTCCACCACAACGTAGGCCTATTTGTATAGCAAATGAAACAAGGTGGTTTTGCAACTGTATGAATACAGTGACATCTGTTGGTGACCCACTATAATTGTGTATGCGACCTATTTACACGGTCTTTAAGGATGGCGCAACAAATTGCAGTGTCAATGTCCTATATGGGCCTGCTGATCATGTATAAATTAAATGACAAGCTAAGGAAGAAGAGAAGAGCTAAGAGAATTTGGATGCATGAATGGCTGCGAAGGCGTGATGACCCTGAGCGGCAAAGAACCACCATGTTACATCTCTACAAAAAATTCTTGACTATAAGTTTCATTAATAATGATGGCAGGGGTGGGGCACTGAGGGTCGACATTCTCTATCTTTCGTTAGTATCATCATTAAACAATGGGCCAGCTATCCCTTTCAAGATAACTGACCAAGTTCTGGTCAAAATAATATTATATACTTTTCACGGATTGAAAATATGTCATACGAATGCTACTCCCATTTTAGTGCTTGTATGTGCATCCTTAATTAAATAATAGGGCATGGCTAACAATAAAGTAAAAATGAATTCTACACGTTGTTTTTCACCAGAATACGTTACTAAAACTTAGGAATCAAAGAACTTTGGTTTAATAAACCAATGTGCCTGATTATGGAAATAAACACACAGACAATTGTTTTCAATGATGTTAAAACATGATAAGGCCTTTATATCTGTCCATGTTTTCGTAGATTTTTTTATTGCAAGAGGAAATGAGGCAAAAGCACGGAGATGTCCAGCTTTGAAAAAAGATACCATTTTTTTCAGAAACTTTTAAAATTTGCAAAATCATTCCTCACGTCTAAATAAACCGCAGAATTTTGTAACGTTTAATTTTCCAGGACGGTTATGTTCAGGAGTGGAACTGCACACTCAGAATGAGTCCTGAAACTTATTACCAGCTCTTCGAGACGCTCAAACCTGCACTGAGGAAGATACACACAAATTTCAGACTGCCTATGTCTCCTGAAGTGCGCTTAGATTCAGTCTCAGAAACACTCCCACTATTCTTCTGCGGCCTAGATTTCAGTTGTTTTACTATTTCCAGCCCTCCGAATTTTCTGGACCGTCTTGGCCTTTTTAGGCCTACGTGCAGCCTTTTTGGGTGGCATACCAGCTTGTCCAGAGATGACCACAACAGGACGGGTCCCTGTAAACAATGTTTCGGAGGCAGGTTTCGCGAAAGTGACAGGCCGGGAAGTTCATGTAGCGACATCTGTGGGTCAGAATTTTAAAAAGCTGCTAGACGACCAAAGCGCCATCTTTGGCAAAAAGCGGAAACTAAAAAGCATTGCGTCATCGCACTCCTTGGTGTGGGCCACTGGAGATCGGCATGAGATAAGCGGCGACGAAGCGCGATGATGCGATGATTTATTGCAGTCCTAAAACCATCGCATGGCTATGAGATGCTGTTGCGATCATGAGGAGATGGAAAAAAAAATCTCTTCATCGCACGCATATGGCCCAGACCAGCGGGCGAGATGATGCGATTTTTTTTTTTGACCCGCGATTGGGATGCGACGATAAATCGCGTAATCTCGCCCCTTAGTGTGTGGGGACCCTAAGCGCAACTGTGTCTTTACCCCATTATGTATAAAATCCATTGCAAGTGATACCTAGATCCGGAGCAGAAAAATGTTTAGTGTCCTTCTGAGAGTGGTTATTATGTAACAGTAGTTATTGCAAACATAACAGGGCATGTAATTTGTATTACGTTTTTGCCGCGCTGTTGAAATGCCGTTTTATTAATGCACCGACATGCGAGTGAAGGGTCACGTGCAGACTTTTTTTGGCTCATTTTCCAAAGAGCTTGAATAAACAGCACCGACTGTACCTGCTGCAAGCAATATTTTGTTGCACGAGGATGCAGTTGAGCACTGAATAATGCTAATTGTTTTAGGTTTAGAAGGAGGCTGAGCAAGCAAGCAGCTTTCCTGTGTGCAGATTGAGCATCTAACACGCACCGACGAAACCTGTTTACCTAGGGTATATTTTGAGAGGTCATATCTATATTTCTCATGTAAAGTACCAGGCACTTTGGGGTTATTCTCAAAAGAATATATCCTGGTACTTCCAGTATTATTTGACTTGCAAAACAGTGCATTGCATGGGACGTAGCTTATAATGCTTTCATCGGAATATTTTATGCCGTATACTTATTTCGACATTACAGTGTTCACAGATCATCTCGCAAAGTTACAATGGGATAACAGAAAACGGGGCAGTGTGATATGCCCTGTAATTACGAAAAGATTTGCATTTGAAATTTTTCCACGACAGTCCAAGAAAAACTGACTGCTCTCTCTGCAGATGAAGTTTACAGTTTAAACAGTCCAAACTGAGGTTCAAAAAAAGTCATGCGACAAAACACGCACGTCCACGTCTGTGTATAGCAAGGTTCACACGACAACATACCGTCATTTTCCATCCAATTAAATATTCTACGCGAAATCTTTTAGTTTGTCTCTGCAGTGCTTGCTCACGGCAGGTACGTTTTTACCAAAGAGAATGAAAAAAGAAGATAAATGGACCTACATCAAATATACATTAAAGTCTAGCCAACAAAACTTGTGACAAATAAGTATCCATGGCGTGATAGGCACAACATGCAGACATTCATTATTGGATGTCTCATTTGTCCTAGACTCCTGCCGATGTTTAAGGACTCGACATAAAACTATTTGATTATGGCCACCAGCAAAATGTGGCCCTTAGACATTGGGTGGCAAAGGCGGGCTATTTCTCTGGATATGGATCAGGCGCTAAGGTTAATCGCTAGCACGGGGGTGCTTCATAAAGAGTTTGCTGATGGCAAGTTTTGTCGTCTCGCTTTCCCCACCTACATTAAAGTCTGAGATGACTTAATGTGCATATCCCTCCATGATGTTTTTTATTGTTAAGACTCTTCAGAACCGAATGATGTTTAAAAGAAGCCGACGAAAACACTTGCACGCTGTTCAGACGCCCCCGGTAATTTGTTAAGGTTTTATGCTTGCACCCAGGTCGTTTTACTGACATGACCAAGTCAATTTTTTTGGCACTATATATTTTCCTATATTGTAGTCACATTAAGTTTATTCACCGCATTTTTAAGCCGTTTTTGCTGGATGGAACTTTTTTAACTTGTGACTGAAACATTCTCTGTTTTGTAGCCATCTAAATTTCGTTCCTGACAACTGGAATTATATATTACAATTTTCTTGCCGAATGTCTCTACTGTTTTGCGGGCTTTTTGTGACAACATTCATTTGGCAAGTTGTAAAGTTGATTCTTTGCGTATTTGTTCGCATTTGCCCGGTGCAAACGTTAGCTGCATGTCGAGATACAATAGTGAAAATGTCTGCCACATCCAATCCAGTGAAATGAATACTTCATTAAATTCCACTCTAACCCAAAGCACAATTTTTATAGAACTAAATCGATATTGAGATACCAAATTACGAATATCTGTAAGATATTACGCATTGTGCCTGACTGTAAGTGACTCGTTGATGCGCTAAACCACCAATCCACTCAAGTGACAGTTCCAAAGTTACTAATGCTGTTATGAGTATTAGAAGACAATGTACAAAGAGCAACTCAAAACACTGGCATTGGGAATTTACAGCTTATTATTTTCCCATAACCTTTGCCCTGACGCAATGCGGGATGTGTGCAGGTGTTGCCTGTAAATGAAAGGAGTATTAATATTCGTATTACGGTACCTTGGGCCGAATATTTTGCATCATCAGGACGTGACCGGCTCTATAATAAACTGTTCGACTGGGTGCGCATCATTACTGAAGTACGTGAAATGTCTAATAAACTCTTTAAAATCGGAAAGTATTGGAATAACATCGTAAAGTATTGCACTACTTTTTAGGTTCACATCAAACAGCTTCGCCTTTTCGCATCTTGCGGCCATTATTAGGATTACCGATCCCATTGAGTGATTTACGAACCTAATTTACGTAGCATAGCCATAAAAGCGAGAGGAAATTATCACCTTGCTCTATCGTGATCCAGCCCGTCAAACGTCCAGTTAGTTTACATTCTACATTCGCTAGCTTAAATACACTTATTAATTTGGTTCAGAGTCTAAGTGCATAAATTGTGTTATGATATGTAATATGAAGGTATGATATTATTTCACAGGTGGTATTAGTTTATAAATGGCACCAAATTATGAGGACTTAAGGTGAGGCAATACTGAAGCCTGTGTGAGCACTCTTTGATGGCTGGGGCCTCGCTGTGATCTAAGTGAATACAACCAGAGTGGGGCCCTAGCAGAGTTCATTGGGCCTCAGTGCCCGTCTGACTATACGGGCATTTAGCTAACTCATCGTCGAATAGAAGCGACCTTCCCGGTGGCTGGGCCACTGGCCACAATATGTGTCTCTGTCAAAGCTATGCTCCACAAGGCTGGTTTTGCTTCACAAGAAACATTCCAATGCTGTAGATACTTTACGTGGTTGGTACCTCACACAGTTCAGAAGTTGGGCCAGCGCCTTCAGGTACCAAACTTCACGACAGAGTAGATAGACAGCCCTAGAATGTAACACTTAAGGCATTACAAGTGGTGCTAAGTGACTATTCATACGAAATTGCTGTGGCTCATTATTACCAAAAAAAGTTATTCCCTTTGATGAGAATAAATAGAGGCTCCGGGTTCTCTTGAAAAGAAATAGATTTATCTCAAGGGCTTATTTGTAAGTTGGTTGACTGAACACAACAAACAAGAAGACAGGCTATCTGGCACTTTGATTAACAGATAGAAAAACATAAAAGTCAGCAAAAAGACAGTTTTGTGCTGGAGATACAAAGAGAAACCTATATGAATTTTATGATTGTAGCAAACAATACTCTGCTTACACCAACGGACTGTAATCATTGTCAAAATCAATTCAACAGCTGAGAAGGCTCTTTGGTAGTGATCCTAAAAACGATTTCATGTCGTTTGTATTGCCTTTCCAGATAAAACATGAGGCAAATGTACTTATGTACCAAACACTAGTGTACGTTGGCAATGAATTTAAGCTTAAATAAAACACGATTACATAAAGTTTTACCTAGTTTTTAAAATTACACACAGCTTTGGAAAAGGCATAAAATGACAGAAAAGGATTCAAAAGACAATGAATGAATACAGATCATTTTCACTGTTTATGCCCAAAAGTCAACAACTTTTCTAGGCACGGGCTGGACTAAATCCCTCGCTGAGGAACGTTCGTGACCGAGTGTTAATCTTCAGGGTACATGCAGGTCTTATCTCCATTCCAAAGTCAAAATGTTTTCTCTTTGAGAAACGTAGGAAACCAAAATGGAGCAATTGATTTTTAACATGCTGGTACGTGTGATTGATTCAGGCGGGAAAAGGATGTTGGAAAACAGTGTTGCGAGTAAAAATTAATTTGGGAGAAGTTGTATCGTAGTACGTAAAGAGATGATAAACAATGGCACATCAAACGGACTTTAGTAAGTGTAAATAGATGTAGTAATTTAAACTCCTTGACACTGGAATGTTGTCAATATGAAAAATTATATACCCCACACAAATACTTTCCAGTAACTTGAGCCTCTCCCCGAGGTCAGGTCTATTGTGGTTTATTTCATTGTTTTCCGACTTTACAAAATGAGCAAATGACACAAAGCCCTAAAGATCTGCTGGAAACAAATACTTAAAGTAGAGTGAAAAACTCGCTTTGCTTCAACAGAACAACAAACATGCCCCAGGCGTACACATTTAAGGTTACCTTTCATGGTGGCCCTGCCCCCCCCCCCCCCCCTCCAACGCACGTCAGCTATGTTGCTCTCATATCAAATCACATTTCACCACCAAAGGTATTCATAACAGCAATTTTTATATTCACCCTTTGAAATTTTCCTTGGAATTGTAAAGAGCTGTTCCAAGTTTTATCTCTCCAAACCTGAGACGCCATCATTCCTCCGCACTCACTCTGCGTAATTTGCTCACATTGCGCTGAGGAAAGACCGTACTTAGTGATATATTATTCATGACAGAAAACAGGAGGAGGAAACAGACAACATTTGCGAAATTACACGCTCTTTGGTAATGCTAAATGAGGAAAACGATGTTTAGGCTTTAGATCCCTCATAGTTGAAAAGTAGACCATAAAATCATTGTTGTGCTGTTTATATCCTTTAACATCACTCAAACCATAAAAATGTACTTAAGTGACAGTGCAGTGCTTTTACATGACTCGCTGATACCCACTTTGCCCGTATCATCTACCTTATGACAAGTGTGATATGAGAACGACCAACCGCGAAAATGTTCCAGTTCTTTACAAATGTAGTGCAGCAAGTTTGCACATATATCATATTATTAGACAGAAAGGTGTTCACTATGGGCATGTTATTCTGGTAAGTCTTTTCCTGAAAATTGTTTTGAGAATAATTTCCAATGTTTAATGTAATAGATAAAGCAGACGACCTTTGATATTGCCAGTCGCTGTAGACCGATTTGACCGGGGCATTGTTAAACGGATGAAGTATAAGTCATGTACAGGTGGGATATCGTGGATGGCCTATTCTACATTCAATTTTCGCAAACATTGATTATTCCCTGCGTCGGGTGCACAGAATGCACCACTCAAAGACTAAGCGTCTATTTTTGGCAGTGTACAATATCTATGTTACTCTGTGACACTGGGAAGACGATGTCATGGGCCGAGTCTTTACTTTTGCTTATCAAGAACATTTCCCCCAGCAACTTTTGACGACATATGTCAACATCGACTGATATACAGCGCAAAACCTTTGTGACATTCAACATGATGTGTCACACGGGTTTACATTTATTTCTCAGTGCTACTGATGTCATGTTGACTAATTCGACTGCAGAGCATGATTCTTAAATGTCCAACTTTGATGCCAAACGCAAACTTGATAATAGATTAAGAGAAAGTGAGATGCTGAACATTTCATACCTCTGGTATACCCATAACCTGCGTGCTATTTGTACTGAAAGCTTATATATAGGACACAATACAAGCATTACGGTAGATGCGTTCACTGTAATTGCCTTATGGTTCTTGTGTTATCAACCCTAAGATCTGGAACCTATTATTTGATACGCCAAAATGAGAGAAATTTTAACTAGATGGCTATTATATGATTTACCTCAATAAATCTTCATGGGTAGCAGAACAGCGGATTACGTGATATGCCTGTATTGCACCTGGAGTTTTCAAATTGCATACAAACGAATTGAAATGCCAGGGTGTGTTGTAACTTACACGCAAAGGTGATCCATTATATATGTAATTCACTGACATATCTTTCTGCCTGACAATTCAACTTTCAGAAAAAAAAATTGTACATATCCTGTTATTAACTTCAAATAAAATATTGCTACCCACCAAATGATGTACAGGGTTTGACAAATTTTGTAAAGACATGATAATTAACAGCTAGGTTTTACCTGGTTACTTGTCATATCTCGGCACAGCAATAGAATGTTAAAATCTCTAGTCGTAAGTATTTCAATGATTTTGACAATACGATGTTCATATTTAGCCAAGTACAGGTCAAAATATGGCAAACGACACAGACAAGGGAAACATCTAGAACACGTCTAGAGACCAAAACGTTTATCCTACAATTTTTTGTTTCCGGTTGTCCTGTCCCTTTCCTGTGCAAGGTAGCAATGTATGTATACGATTTAACCTCTTATATCATAGCTTGTGCAAGTTGTGCTTGTGTATGTGTTCAAACACCTATATCAATCCTAAAGGAATTGTTTTTACTACAGAATGGATTCAGCTGCTATTGCGGGAACTCCTACGGTTCCTACGATTTGGCTTCCCCCTGCAACTCTTGGTGTGCGGGAGATTCATCCAAATTCTGTGGTGGAACTGACATAAACTACATCTACAACGTTAATGGTACGCCGTCAGTCATTTTCAACTTTTAGCCTTTGGTGCTCAAATCGCCCCAAAGTTCCAGGATGTAACTTGTCCTCTACTTTTTTGTTTGCACTTAAATTCGCTTTAATAGAAATAATTGTTGGTGACAATTTTAGGCAAGACCTCCATGATGTCATGTCCTAGGTCAATTGCCTTATTCGGCAAGGGCTGGGCATATTGCGCCGATCCCGCATCGAGGGAAGCTGTTGACCCACTCTTAAACTGACCAGTAAAGGCAAATTTGAGTAAAATACCAAAATATAACTTTGGAAAGATTGGTTAGATATGCTAATGATAGACTAGACTGGAGAAATATATCCACCAGGACGTTGCAAACACAAGAGTAAAAGTTACTGGTTTGATCCTCGTATGTCAAAGTTTTGCTTTGGAACGTTTCAAATGGCATGTTTGCAGTGACTGGATATTTTGTAAGAAATAAAAATTTTAAAAATAAATCATTCTTTAGGTTTAATAATAAAAAGGTTGGCTTAATTTGGTAATGCCAGAGGTCTGGTCATAATGATAATGTTTCCAGCTATTAGTGCAAAGACTTTTTGCGCAGCTTCCTCTCTCTCTCTCTCTCTCTCTCTCTCTCTCTCTCTCTCTCTCTCTCTCTCTCTCTCTCTCTCTCTCTCTCTCTCTCGCTCTCTCTCTCTCTCTCTCTCTCTCTCTCTCTCTGGTGGAGAATTTCAATTGAATTCAAATAAAGTTTTGTGCGACCATTTGTGCTTGCTAGACAAAAGCTGCATTGGTGGATTTGTCCATTTATCATCGACATGAGATATGTTTAAGCCGCTAGCAAATGATCAGACAGAATATTTTAGCAATGCAATGACCCGAAAGAGTAAAATTTGTTGTTTATATTCGTACGCTTTTATCAATTAACTTAGAAAATAAAATATATGGGAGAACATGTTTTAGAGACCAAACTGAAGAGGTAAAGAGTCTTTGTTTTCTCATGCACCAGGCGTGTACAGTCAGTGGGCTGCCACCGGGCATCCGGATTCCGTCAGCTTAATGCAGCCCCAAAGCTGCATGGTACTTTCTTGTGAGAGTAAGAGCTCCGGGGAAGAGTCGTGGGGATGGAAGCCCAGAAAGTGCAGCAGCAGGATCAAGTTTTTGTGCGACTTTAGTAAGTATGGTTGTCCAAGCGGTATTTGCTCGAAAGAACTGAATCGTCAGACGGTCACACGGGTCAGGAACGATCACCATCATACCAATTAAATATGACAGGACATGTCACGTGACACGCCTTGGTCAATGGTACCCTCCTGGTATTCTGTTCTCCCGGGCTAATTGCCTAGCATAAAGATTCTGTTGAAGAGAAACTGAAAAAATGGTATTTTAGCCAGGATTTCTGTGTTGACGTTTTGGGGTACCATTTTCTGTCCTTTTTTCGAAAATGCGTGTGTAGGTCCCTATACATCCCGGAAGTAAAACATTACAATCTTACCAGTTCTTAATTGAAGTATTTCGCATGCTATCAATATTATGTATCCATGTGCACGGTATGGCATAAGAAGGAAAAACAGACTTATAAAAATTTTCAGTGCAGTAAGTTTTTCAACTGAAGACATGAAAAGAATATCATATATTGTTTTTCTTCTTTGTTATTTTTTGTTTTGTTTTTGTTTTAATATGGTCAACTGCATTTGAGTTTAGGACTAGTCTACCATCTCAATGCTCCAAACTAATCACTGCATAGGTGAAAACAAAATTGCGTAACTTGTTTTTTTGTTTTGTTTTTTGTTTTTGGTTTGTTTATGCTTTTTCTGTTTTGTTGATTGGAAGTATGCTATAGAAACAACAAGAATATATTTGCTGTTGGAAATAAGTGAGACAGGGACGGAGCAATTGATTGAATTTAGATAAAACCCAACATGTCACACTTGAAAGAAACAGTTACCAGAACATGATTTTTCTCAAAGTACGTTGTTTGCACAGTTGTGCATAGTTGTGCACAAGACTCATAAATTTGACATTCCTTGTCAAATTAGAAAACGTCGTTGCTAAGATGGGCAGCGCAGTTCTCAATGAAGCAATAAACAAGTCAAACACGCACAAGAAGCTGACATATAACAAGACTCGTTGTGTTACTTTTTTTAAGGTGGATCAAGTATCTTTGTGTTTACTTACTCTGTCGTGATGAAGTATCGTGCTTGTTCGTGCACGTGGATGGTTAACTGAATCCAAGTAACCAGGATCGGGTTACTTTTAGTTTCCTGTCTCTTTCTTTTGTCTTTATTTCTTCTAATTTCGTCGCACTGAAGGCGTTTGGTCTGCCAAAGTTATCAGAGGAAACGAAACTGGGCAAGGTTAATCGCAGAGGCCCATACTATTACCGCCAATGTTTAAACTGCGGTGACAGTTTGCGACCTTTATGCCAAAATGAAGGCACGAAGGAAACAAAACATGCAAACAACGCCGTCTGTCAAGGTATTTCGTCGGTGATGGCAGTATATGATTGACCTAAAACGAAACGGGATGAGGTTTGCAACTCTTTCTGGTCAGTACATTGTTAGCGTGCCCATGTTCAGGTTTGATGGACGATGCCGTTTTACTTCCAATTTATATGCACCCTAGATTATGTTGCATGAATACGCGAGAGTGGCGCTGCGATTTTCTTCTATATTTCTGGGGTTGTCTGTGTGTTACAGCTATTTTCGACCTCTCCAGAACCCCCATTTAGATTCTTTTGAACCTTGGTGGAAATGAAACTTGTGGAAGGGTCAAGCTAAGTTGTTTGCTAGGTGATGAAATTTCGGATCTCTGACTTCTAACGAATTTTTCAATTTGGTGACCTTTTGCTTAATACATACATTCCCACTGATTACAATGCAAGTCAATGAGGATTGCAATGGAAGTCACATTTTTGGCTTTTCCCCAAAACGGTCAACCAAATTCACTTCAAAGTCAGAGGAAATTTACCCGAGGTAGGTCTTTACGAATTTTGTTCCAATGGTTACACTCCATTCATTTTCTGAATTTTTATTAATTTTCGGTTCTTTCTTTGGGCAAAATCTTAAAAGAATATCCTTTTCATCCGAAACCACCATTGCCAATTGCTCGAAAATTGCATGGAGACACTTCTGGAGACCTTTAGACCTTAATTTATTCAACAGGTGGCGTTGTGATTATTTTTGGCGTGTTCATTTTTTTTTTCTTTTTTGGTATTTTCTTTTTTCTGGACTTTTGTCCCAAACAGTAAGTTAGATCATATTCAGACCTATTTGGAAAGTATCTGGATTTGAATTCCACCAAACATGTTCACTGCATGGTTGCGCTGTCATTTTTTGATTTTAACAAATTATAAAAAATCGGGAAATCAGTCAGGGGATATGTTCATGTTAGCAACAGCGATGGTGGTCTTAGACAAATGTGACCTTGGTGTTATTCTGATGGAAGACTTCAGTCTTTGCAAGTATGATCAGCTGAATACAGGATTATCACAGTCCTCGTGTTTGGAATTTACTTTTGTTTGCATTGTGACCAGGAAGCCACTAACTCATGCCTAGATGAGGAATATATTAAGGATCTGTACGGCGTGAGAAACTGTTTCTTGTCGAAAGAGAATCCGTGCTTTTTACCAAAAGATGCACTGTTGTTACAAGAAAAGCACGAGGGCCCCTGATATTTTCAGCAAGAGATTGGCTCTCCCGTTACGAGAAAAACAGTAGCACCGAAACATGTAGGATTCTGCTTCATCTAGACTATATTTATCGAGGTATTTGCCTTAAAACAGCAGATAATTTCTCGACGCAGTGCCATGATTTGGGTGGCCACGTTTCATAAGTTTGCTTTAATATATTCATTCGCTTCCATTTCGCTCAGACTATTGGATCTATTTTCGCAGTATTCAATTTTTACCATAACTTACATCAAATAGTTTCGAAAATGTTAAGTGTTACATATCGACGAAGAGCTATGTCAACGGCTAGGTCTAAATAAAAAGCTCCATAAAGACTTCTGTATATATGGCCCTAAATGGCAAAGAAAACACTATCTATATAATATACCCTTGTTACTGTGTCTGTGTACATTAATGTGCATTTATATTCTTGTATTCAGTGTCTTAGACGCCATTTGCTTCACGCTTTCAGCACTAGATGAAACCACATGCAAGTCAAAGGGATATAAATGGGCTGGCAACAAGTGTTTCAGCTTCAGCGAAGCAGATTACAGCACGTGGTTTGAAGCCAGGAGATCATGTCTTAACAAGAACGGAGATCTACTAGTTATACAAGACGAGGCAACACACAAAGCTATCGCTCAGCAAATTCAATGTACACACTCCTCATTCTGGATAGCTGGTAGCAGAAGTACATGGACATGGACAACAGGTTAGGTCATGATACAATATACGTCCAGTTTCCGGATGCGCCGCATGCCGAAATATCTATGTATTCATTATGAATTTGTTAATGTAACTTTTCTATTTACAATATATGCCAAGAATATTTCCGAAAAGGGAAACAAATAATGGACCGTTCACGCAAATTCAATTGAACCTGGCATGAATTAAGTTGATGTGGGCAATTAACTTATCATGGAATGAGACGACGTTGGTTTCATACGTCATAGTCTTGGTACTTTGCTCGTATATTAGTATAAATTTGTTGTTAGCACCTGAATGTCTTACAATACTTTTAGCAAAGTCATGCGTTTCTATGGAGCACTGTATTGGACATTGGTTTTAATCCATTTTATTTAAGTACTGATTTCGTGATTTAATGTTAAGGATTGTGATAAAGAAAATTGATTACAAGGGAATCTTGACAACATTAACAAAGTGGATACAGAGGATGATGATAAAAGTTGCAGTCAGGACGGAAAATGAAACGCGAGTAGTTTCGATGACACAGATGTGAGGAAAGTTCTGAAAAAATGGGATAGTCACTATACTCTTTTCTGTTTTCCCCAGTAACTATTAAATGGAGAATATTACCCATTATTATAATTATATCAAAGCATAGCACCTTTATTAGTGTGAAAATGTTCCAGGAAAAAATATATATTTTACGGACTTAAACGTTGATTCCAGTCAATAAGCTTTTTAGCGCGGCCTTCCGTCATTAAATTACTCCCATCGAAATAACAAAGGCCTTTATACGTCCAGATATTAAACTATTTTCGCATTTCGTAATAAATACTCTTAAGTGGTCGAGAACGAGTGACCAAATGCCACAAGTCATTTTCCCACCAACAGCCAGCGTGAGTGAGAGTAAAAATGGTAACTCACTCTCTAGTCATGAAAGATTTTATTTAGTCAATTTTTTGCTGGGTATTCATCGCAAAATATGTGCCCTAGACCTTCAATCAACACCGAGCTGATGTGTCATGTTTTTTAACGTCCGTCGTTGTTTATTTACAGTTTTGACATCCTCTCAAAAACCGGTGCTTGAAATGTTTTGATTTTGCACATCGATGTTCGCCTGGTGAACCTCTACCAGGTTTCTAAAGGAGATGCTGCTGCTCTAAGTTTTCTTTTTTTTATGAAATAGTTAATTGAAATTTTGAAAAAAAAAACTCTTTATTTCAAGAACTACTTGGCTAATTGCTTTGATACTGCATAAAGCAACACCTGAGGACACGTAGTTTTTTTATTTGGGGCACCAGGTGGCGCTTCGATGTTTTCTTATTTTTATGAGTTTTTGTTTGTTAAAGCTACTTTCTACTTTCCAGAACGGCAGAACAGAATTGCTTAATTTTTTTTCAGAATATAATTTGACCTTAGACAATGAAAGTTTGTGAATGTAATGTGGATATGTTAATTTTTTTCCACTTTTGCTTCATGAATAAAGTGAACTATTTATTTAGTTTTCCACTCTGTTAATTTGTATAAAGAAGAGAACTCCTATGGAATATCTATTGGTAGCGTTGATTATGCCCCCCCCCCTCCTACGAGAGGAGGGGCATTTAGTAATCGCTTTTTTCTCCGTGCGTGCGTCCACTATTCGTGTCCGGGCTATAATTTGCTTGTCCTTCAACTAAGAATAATCAAACTGTACACACAGGTCCATCTACACATATGTGTGTGTCTGGTACCAAACGTAGGTCACTAGGGTAAGTATCTGGGTCACAGTGACATATCCAGGTAAAATATTGTCGGGTCTATAATTCCTTTACTATTTACCTTATTTATATGAAACTCCACACACAGATACACACACACACACATATGTATATATATATAAAGAGAGAGAGAGAGAGAGAGCGAAGAGTGTGTGATGAAGCAAAACTAGGTCACTAGGTCAAGTATCTGGGTCACGGTAAAACAATCTTGTTAAACAACGTAACACTTCATGTCCAGGCTGTAAATATGTTGTCTTTCAGCTTAGATTACACAGTGGTGCATCCAGACATAAGGGTGTATCATATACCAAAAGTGAGTTACTAGGGCAAGTATATGGGTTACAGTGACATATCCTTTTCGTGGTGTTCCCCTTGACTGAGTGACCTTGAAAGGTCAAACTATTATACTGGCTCATCACAAAATATCTCGGTAATGGTGGATCCTACGCCCCTTCTTGCTAAATATACAAATAGAAAATGCAATGTGGGGTTTGTTTTGGTGTGGTCCCTTTTGATCTTGCATGACCTTCCAAGATCAAATAAAAGTTCAATGACATATTAGCTTATATCTTAATAATGATGGACCTTAAGTCTGTGGTTACCATGTGCAGTCACAGGTCACATGATTTACATGTATGATTATCCACACCCCCAAAAAATTGAAAATAGGGGATACAGTAACAAGCTCTCTTTGTCCGGAACATGCACTCAATCATCTTGCTTTTCTTCTTTGAATGTTTGTGTCTTAAGGCTATTTACGACTTACATTATGCTACATCAAACTTTGCTCCGACTGTATATGTATATAGCTATACAGTCTACAGTGTATGTGTTCCAATACTGTAAAAGTAGATTCCACTCAGCAGAGCACAGGATCAACATGATTGGCTTGTGGAATTGTACAATGGTTAATTCGCTCCTACAAGTCACAACTTTTAGCATAGACATACACCAAGTAGATGAAGTGCCAAACTCATGAAATGTAGATTTTAATTCTTTTAGAAACCAGACCAAATACGTTACGTTTGTCCTTTAGAATCAGGAAGTATAATTTCAAGCATGTTTTTGATTAAATATAACAGGAGAGACATTTAGCTATACATCTTGGGCAACACACTCTCCAAGTGACACAGTCGGCGAAAGGTGCATAACAATGAGTGACAAATTATCCCAGGACTACCAATGGGGTGACAGCAATTGCCGCAGTGAGCTTCAGACATTTCTCTGCCAAAGTGGTAAGTGGCGCCATCTATTATATTGTCGCAAACGTTTTTAAAATGTTCCTCCGAAGATGCCCCACCTTAAAAGGCACACCGCGATAAAACAGTTTTGATGTTGACAGAGACGGAGCCCTCTGCTGTCCAGCTGAAAATATATGTAGCATTTCTTTCCTTGTAGCATTTTTGCCACTTCTTCACATAAGAAACACTTATTTTTCAGAAGATCTGTAGCAATTTTGAAGATCTTTGTAGCAAATTGTTGCTACAATGCTCCAGTTGGACAGCACTGGGAGCCTCTCCCATTTCAGATACTTTGATGTCTCATAGAACGGTGGTAATGTGTGTCTTTAAACGTTGTTCACATTACTGAAAATGGTAGCCTTGTGTCGCAATTGCATGAATTGATGCGCGTTTGGATGTTGTATTGATTAACAGCGCTGATGTCAAATACCAGGATAACTGTATCAAAAAGTTTGCGTTACTTGAAAACGACTGATGGAATAGAGTAGTGTACTGGTAAACCTTTGATTGTTTACAAGCAAATCGTATTAGTTGCATTCGTCCCGACCTGCTTGTTTCGATCAATTGCTTCCAAACATTCCTACGTAAATTGTCCTTTTTATGGGAATATAATTAATGCCCACTGAATTAGTTATTCGTCATTGCTGACAGGCTAATGAATATTCAAAGCTAACCAGTCACGTGGTGCTCTGCCAGACGGTATCTCAGCTGGCATTCTGAGCAAGGCGCGGGTTACGCCGAATACCACTGTACTCGGACTCTCTACAAGACAATTTATTCCCTATCATAGCCCACTCGTTCTCTTTTCCTTATTTATTTTTCACACGCACTGCACCGTGGATGACTTCATCTCGTATTTGACCTGTTAACTACGCCCACGAACTGATTATTACTTGGTATATTTTGTAGAGTAGCATAGAAAAGTTTCATTAGGGTTTTTTTTCGCCAATCTGGCCGTTTCGTAGTCATTTAACTGTTAGCAGACAGTTATGCATTCTTAGGAGTATAAGTAATAATTATAGAATGTCAACTTTTGTTAACGTCTAAAATGAACCGCATGTAATAAGCCAGGTAACCAGCGATGCCTTAGATATAAGGCTCATTGTTACGTCATGACTCTTTTCAGAAAAGAGACCTACCACCTCCACTACTACCTCTACCACTACACAGCCTACCACAACTACCACTACAACAACAACAACTACCACTACGCCACCTACACTGCCCCAAACTCCCACTTTTCCACCTGTGACAAAACCAATGTCATCACTATCAGGTAAAACGACAATAAGATCAACGAAAAGTGCTTATTATTATTTTTTTGTTTGGTTTGGTTTTGTGTTGTGGCACATTGGGTGGCCGTTGTGATGGAACTGAGTAACGTACACGATATTTCAGAAAAGAACTGGGTGAATCATCACAGATAAACAAATGCATAAGATCCAGCTGAATTGTGTGTGAATTACAGTTTTCCGGTTAAGCAGCCGAAAGAAACGACGTGGTTGCCACCATGGACGGAATAATATATTTACATGTGTGGCTACTTTGTGCCAAAAGAAGGGCGTCGGAGTGGGTGGGTGGGTTATTTTCACTATTGACGGGCGAACAACTTTGTGCTTTACGATGTGTGGCTAGTTTAGCATTTTCACGCAGAGGGGAATCACTTTCACATTTCACGGAAATAATAGAACCTGTTTGCCGTGTGTGTTGACCCGGCTGCGCGTGTTCCCTTCTGACTCCACTCAGCTCAATCAGGGCAGTAGGTAATCAAACAGACGCACTTTAGATAAATATCAAAACCACGATTTACACTTCACCAGCAAATGTCTCTCACGGAAACGTAAATATTTGGCTAAGTTCACAGTTCATGGGAAATTGCGAAGTTACTATCACATGCGCGACAAGACAGCTAGATAATACTGCCCATGAGGAAAATGCTGAAATATATCATTAGTTTGTAAAACGTGAAATAACCACTCTTTGTGTATGAAAGCTTAAACTTTTGTTGTCAACATCATAAATTGTGACATTATCATTGCCTTTTGCGACAAAAAGTCAATGTGCTCTGAACTTACATAACGAACGATAATGGATCCTTATTCCTTGTAAGCCGATATTTCGTTCAAGTATCGCCATAGCTACAGTTCACATAAGAGAGCAAAAACCGTAAGAATGACCCCGGTCACAACCGTTGTTCCGCGCGCTTTCACTGCGTCCGAAGTGCCACGAGGACAGCTGATGACGCGCTCAAAACTTGGCACTGACAGGGCTAAATGCTAAAAACACATGTCTAACTTACGTAAATCTATTGCTGCATGCTGAGCTGACGTTTCGATGATGAGCCCTCAGTTTATCTGTTGCTTATCTTCTGAATTTATCTCTTTAGCTCAATGAGAGCCCTGAAGGCTCGGCAGTAAGCCGAGTATGTTTATGATAAACTGCTTATGTTTTGTTAAGTTGTTGGCTTCTCCATATTTTCGTCACATATCATTGACAAGAGTTGGACTTCAACTTGACAGTTTGGCTTGATACATTTTTTCCCATTTTTTAAATATTGACAATAATAGTTAGGGCAATCTTTAGTTGTTATTATTATGTGCTTAGGCACGTTCCTTTCACTATATGATAATGTAAAAGTTGACATACAGATATAAGTGGCTTATGAACTTACTGCCATGTACAATATCTGCTGCATACTTTTTAAATTTGACTCAGGTTTGGACATAAATGTAAGTGCTTTAAGATGAAGACTGACATTTTATACTTTTATAAGTTCTAAGTCTTTTGATTTAACGTGTAAACTTGCCTACTGTAATTAGGACTTTCAAGAAAAGGTTTGCCCACGTTTTTTGTGTATTTTAACATGAGATATTAATATAACTCTCGAATATAACAAACTCACCGTTTACAGATGGGCCATCGACAGGACCCTTGACCACAAAAGGGCCCAAGACAACGCCCACCACTAGTTTCGGTAGCACGGGTATGTGTCATGTACAGTGCTGACATCTAGCGGTGTCCTCTGGCAGCAAAAATACAATTCTATGGCAATCGTGACAAACTTGAAATTTCATTTAAAAAAAAAAAAAAGCCTTGTTACTTTTCATATGACACATAGACACAAAATTGACGCATTTTAAAGGTCACCTTTTTATACACATAGTGTCAATGTGTTGCAAATATCACTTTACTTATGACTGCAGTGGTCTACCGACTTGTGTTATACATCCCACAGTGTTTATCTGTAAATGAACGGTCTCGTGCATCGCTTTTGATTTGCTTAATTTTCATGTTGGTATGTTGTAGTTTTGCATGCAGAACTAATCTCACGTATTTAAGTCTCACAAGCAAGGTGTTGTAAAATGCAGTTGTAAATTGGCTTAAAGTTCACGTCTATTACTTGTTGGCCTTCGTTTGTCGCTCTAATCATGCATGCATAATATATTGATGGGTTTAATATTTTACAAGAGTATCTGTTGGCAATATCTGTTGGTATTTTGTATGGTTCTTGTTTACAATGTATCGAGAAAATGGGCCTATATATTAACAGGTGAACCACATGGTATGATCAAAACACCCTTGCCAACTGTTGGTAATATTAAAACAAGTCAAGAATCCAATGCAAGCACAAAGCCACCTGTTGCACAGGGTGGCAGCACAAAGTCACCGCCACCACCAGATGGCAGCACAAAAGCGTCTTTATCACCCGAAACCAGCTTTGGGCCAAGTCCCACCGGTATGTATGGGCAGGCTTCTGTTAATGTCCACTCGCTTTTTATAAGCCAGGCTATTTAGGCGTCAGTCTATGCAATAGGAGTAGCTTCTACTGAAATGTAAATACCCTTAGATTGCTGTTGCAGTCAGATTGTGATGAAACTCGTCACTGTGGCATGTAAATATGGATGTCCCAGCATGGTTCATACAGTACGGGCACACCAATGGTCAGTTTTTTATTTGAGGCCTGCACACGATTATTGTAGCTTAAAATAAGTAAAAATAAACGTCTTGGAGATAATTTGAACAGCCATGTATATTCACTTATTAAAGAATGATATATTGTTAAACCGTTTCGCACCGTCCACTAGCTGTCTTTATTTCGGACGGGTTTGTGTCTTCTGAAGTCCTTAGTCAATCTTCAAGATAAATAAAAAAAAGAAAGAAAGGAAGAAAGAAAGAAAGAAAGAAAGAAAGAAACAAAAATAAGTGAGTATATAAATAAATAAATATGATGATGATGATGATGATGATGATGATGATGATGATGATGATGATGATGATGATGATAAATTTTACAACACTCTTCTGGCGAGTTTCGTCCATCATATTTCTTATGTTTGTAAAATCATTAAACTACGTTTAAGCTACTGAGACAGAGAGTGAAGAATTACTCACAACACACAGAGTTGCATGGTACCAGAAAATAGCCGTTATTTTTCCATAGTGATAGCGCACAATGAAATCTCCAAAGCGAGTGAGACGTTTGGTATTGTTTTCAGGCTCATACGAACACGTGTTCTTAAGACGCCATGACACGTAGTTTGTGGTTATATAAACTTGCATCTGTTACGAAACAGATTTGTACAATCAAGCCGAATTTAATTTAAGTTTTAAAACTCTTTCCCGTTGTTCCTCATTACATCAATTTTTCAAATGACAGTGCTTTCAAATATATTTTATCGCTTACCCGCGATAGATTGTAGTAAACGATGCTTTATCTCTCTCTTTGATCGCTGGAAGAAGACCACATGGCGTACTGATCGTTAGCTTGCTAATAAACAAGTAAGCTTTGTACATATAGCTACTAGGTTACTGCTTTTGCATTCCAGATGTTAGTACTGTGGACAGTACTAGCCCTATAGTACTACCCGGGGGGAAACCAGCAGGTAAGACATTGCAGCGCGAAGGAAGAGAAAGCAATTCGAATGCTGGTCATTTAGGAAATTGGTAGTCATTAGTTGATCTTTCATGCACGTCACGTGAAAGTGTGATATAACTTGATGGTATTATGAATATATCCCCACAGTTTCCACATATTTTTCAAGCATATATTGGGCATATAGTCTTTCATTCTTTCCAACTAAACAGACACTGTGCTAAACAGGCATGTTTTGTTTCTCCATTGACTTACCCGTCTATGTTTTTAACTGCATGTAACTGGGCATTTACCAAATGCTAAGTGTTCTTACGTCTGTAACTCATTAAACCTTGCTTTGTAAAAAAGCAATGTTGTGTGTGCATGCAATTAATAGGCAAAGGAAGAAAACCCTATATTTCCATTCTTCGTTACCAAAAAGATGCATACCCTGTGAAATGATAGAAAAGTGGCAAAAAAAGTGGAAACATTTTGCCATGCAAGAAACTTGTACTATGGATATACGTAGAGTCAGGTCGCCGTCCTTTGCATCCATAGTGCATGTTCATGGTTGGGAAAGAGAAAGGTTAAGGGTGATTTCTTGCAATATGAAAGCGACTGATTATGCAGCAAAGTGTTCTTAAAAAGGACATCGGTACAAAAATTGGTAGGATAGACACAGTATAGCGGGACATGGTATGTTGTGAAACGGGAGTATATATATATATATATATATATATATATATATATATATATATATATATATATATATATATATATATATATATGTATATATATATATATATATATATATATATTTATATATGTGTGTGTGTGTGTGTGTGTGTGTGTGTGTAGAGTATGATTCTTTGAGGTCAAACTAAAATCAAAGATGTGCCCAAAACTTAACACTTACAGCATGTCTTGAAAGATTAGAATATATAAATACTGAGATTGCCGAAATCAATTGATATAATATTTTGTTGACGGGATAAACAGAGATGGGTAAAAGCAGCAGTGTCTGGTTTTGCTAAGCTAAATATCTAAACATACACGCATGCTTTACTTTTAAAATTGGGTTTTGACTGTTGTGTGTTGGGCGAGTTTACACTACTTCTGAACAACTTTAGTACCAAAATGCATCTCAAAATAGTAATTACGGGGAAAATTAGACAAATATAGTTGTTATTTCTGATAAGATGCTCATATGTTTCATAAATTAGTGGAGCGATTTTAGATTATCGCTTTTTGAGGGTCAATTTTTTTTCTTATTTTTTTACAGGATCTTCACGGTCAGGTCCTGCTGAAGGTAAGATATGTAATAATGACATTATTTAGGTATCTAACAAAGTCATTTATCTTAAACAACAGCCCCATTTTATCAATTCCGTAAATCCGTTGTTGAAACCTCTGCACGCAGTGTGGCCAGTGCCGTCACTGTCTACCACAATTACCGACGAATATGACAAAGTGTTGCCCATGTCCATATTGTATGTAGTTTGTGCATCATACCATTATAAGATATGGCATTAAGAGCAGTGTTCTCTGCAGTCCAATGCATACAAACAAGGCAGAAATTAAGTTACCAATCAAGATATAATTTGGACCAAAAATCACTATGATTTCATCGTAACGTTTTTATATAACCATAATACAGCCAATCACATTTAATATTTACGTGGCCATATATTGCGACTATGATAGTCAACTGACACATGTAGATACCGTGGGAAGCGATGAGTGGGGGGCATTTTATAATTAGAAAATAGCATGTTGACTGCTAGTATCTTGTAAGCGATATAGAACGCACAAAAACCTATATCTCTGTGCATTTGTGACCGAAGATTAAAAGATATGTTGACTCTTATGTACTCTCATGTTACAAAGGAGTTGGTATGGTACGGCAAATGATGCATATGGTATATGATATGATATAAGATATGATATGACTGACAGCTTTTGGTGGGCTCAACGCCCGTTAGGCAATCTATACAATTTAGTATTGTGACATTCTTACTTCCCTGGTACTTAATTGAACTATACAAGATAATTCGATGCTTGTGCCACTATGAATAAGTATAACTGAATTTGTTCCGATACAGAACTCAGTTCGTTTGCTGCCTATCAGTGCATGTTGTAATCGTTCCTTCTGTGATATTGGCGTGCAAAGTTAGAAACTGGCTTTGCATATAGAAAGTTTCAATGACAATTATTTTTTCATTACAGGAAGTCTTCTTTGGATAGGCGTGGGACTCGGTATTTTTATTGTGGTAATCATAATCATCATTGCGGGCGTCGTTTGCAAAAGGTGATAAACAAATTAGCTGAAGAATGAAAAACTGAATATAACATTGTTTTTGCAAAAATACACCCAAAGTCTCCTATACACAATTTAAGTAAGAACAGGGACGAATATTTGTATACCGTGATGATGAATCTTCCGAATAAACTTATCAATATCGTCCGCCTTTGGCCGTGTCAGCTTCAAGTTATATTGTTGTCCGTTCTTTAATATATAACAACGTTGGCAAGCACTGTAACTGTTGTCATTGCACATATGTTCAGTTTATGTATTAAGTATTGACTTATTCGCTTTATTTGCGGAATCGTCATCATCACTTCAAAACAAGGCGCTTCATGAAGCAAAATTAAATACCCTTCATGTGCCGCACTGATTCATCGCGACGGGAAATTCCTTACAGGAAAATGTAGCGCCAAAAAGAGTCTCAGTGCGTGCACAGATTGTGGCAATTAATGCCATACATGAAGTCTCTACCATTGCTCCGCACAAAGAGCGAATAGCCTCATTTTGAAGAAGGCATATTGTAGTCTGGCTGTAAGGTACTTGATTATTCATATGTTTAAATTCTATCGAAGTGTCCAATAGATCTAAAGTCTGGTTTATCATACTGTTTTATGGTTATATACTTTTGTTTCAGGCGAAGCAAGTCGGACACAAGAAAACCACCTGCGACGACGGTTTCAGACTCAAATCAGTTCATACTAAACGGCCCAGGGGGCGTTGTAAATGGTTTTCGCAAAGATTCTGAATTCTCTTACATCGATGTTAGGCACGATGCGCCCCTCAAAACGTCTTCCGACAAAGTGGATGGGCCAGACAAGGAGACAGCAGAATTAGCTCAAAATAACATGTCTGGCACCAACACAAATAATACCCCCGTAGACTTAAGCAATAAATACACCAGCCTATTGATGGGAGACACCCCATCAAAACAAGAACATATTGCTAAAATCACAAATCAAGAATTGGGGCAAAGCCCAAGTGCCTTCCATAGTGGTGACTCGTCCACTCCACCAGAAAGCATAAGCCCTCCAGACTATGCCAGTTTTGTATATGACAATGAAAGGGAGATTTCGGAGGCGCCGTCTATATTTATGGATGATACTGGCTCTGTAGATAGTGGTCATCCGGGATATATAGGGTCTTTGGAGGATGCTGTTTACGTAGATCCTCGTTCCGACGACGATGACGTCATAGATATGCCAACTAATGAGATTACACAATCAAACCTTCATGGTGCAAGCACCACAAATGGCACAGATAGTGGAATACTATTGTCAGACGGTACTGCTGATCAGACCACTCAACAGGACGATTGTTACACTCGTCTGTGATTGGGTGAAAATGTGACCTATCTAAATATCTATGGTGGTAAACTTTAAGTAACATATATAGTTATACGGCAAATATGCAATATGAAAAGTTGAAGTGCAGAATGGATATAATATTCATCAATATATATTTTCAGTTTAACACCCCATCAATATGTAAATCCAAAGGAGTCCGGCATTTGTTTATGCTACCTGTCATTATAATGAACCTCCCATATTTGTATGAGGCAATGTTCATTGCAATTAGCTTATTGTTGATTTACATTTAAGAGAGTATTTGTATATACCAGATAAAATATGTGAAAGAATATTTATCGTAATGTTATCTGTCACGATGGTATGCAAAGTGTTTTATTTGAACTTTAGTAATTATTCAGGTATAATTTGTTAGATTTAGATGTTTCATAAAACCCAAAATCGATCAAGAATCACTTGTGATCAAAAATTAAAGGTAGAACATGACATTTAAATTTTATTTGTATAGAATTTTGTTTCACGTGTAGGTCTTCTGGCGGGTGAGTCCTGCATGATAAACACATTATATGGGTCTGTTTCAGGACATATGTGACCCTTGTGGTAACAGTGCCTTAAGATTGTGTCAGTAACATGCCAGTTTACGTAAGATCGTGCATCAGTTAACTATTTTTTGGAATGTTGAAATTTAACTGTTTTTGGAAAGTGGGGGTTTCAAAGAGTGATTTGGTGCTAAGGCCTGGTGTTCAAAATTCACTGGGTATTGTGAATTTTACAGCTTTCTTTGTTTTGTTATATACCAGTACTTGATGGACATGCTTTTTTCTTCACAATATTACTGATGACGTACAGAGCAAAATCGAAATACTATGCATTCCCTATTTGCGTTTGTTTTTTGAATAACAAGAAGCTGTGGATAATTAAAGTTTGAAACAATGGGCACTACCGATTGATTACAGAGGGCTCAGTCATCAAAACTTTGTTTATACAATACAACAAAGGAAATCCAACTAAATATTTTATGGACAGTCCAACCAACATACCTTACTTTATGAAATTTCTAATTCCTTCGCGCTGAAATCGTCTGGATGTAAAAGGACTTTTCCGCAAATATTTCTTCTTAAATTGTGAGATATAGATATGAGACAGCATTGAAAAGGATGCCGCAGCTGAGGAGCTTTCCTAGGCACAATTAAGTGTTTAAAGAGGATTAGGTAAGACCAAAGCAGGAAAGAAAATTCTTTTTTGAGATACTTTTTTCCCTGTTGACTCAAATATCTTTCTGTAAGTGGAGTGCAGTTGATGATGTGACATTGTTGTTATGTTCTTTTATAACAAATAAAAAGCCGCAGTCAGCCAATCGTGAGGGATGTTGATTATTTTCGTGTGGGGGAAATGTGTGAAGGCTTTCAACAATACAGAGCAAGATCAATACATAAGGAAAAACAGAAAAAAGTGGACGACGTTGGATTGAAAACGCGGACTATATGATTGAGATGAGACTTTCGGTTAGTCTCTCCCAATTTTTAGTTTGACGGTAGACGCAATCTAATGAGACGTTGAAACAGTTTTCTAACTTGGTTGGTGCTGGTTTACTTGGCCAAAATATGTGCGGTTTATGGTGGCATGCAAAAGATAGACTTAAGACTCAAGACATTATGTGACAATGCATTTAACACGGAGCTGGTTTGCTGCAGCAATGCCGTTAGAAAAGCAACAAGTAAATAATTAGATGCATTTGCAAATCAGAGGCATTGTCAGGATAACCCTAGCTAAGCATCGGGATTTGCTATCGCTGGGGGTACTTTGACTTACCTGCAGGTTTACACGATAGATAAGCACACAGTTACAAAAATGTTTATATGTTAGCCTAAGATTTGACCGTGGTGACTCTAAACCAATGTATAAAAGACTGGAACACAATTTTGAGGAATACGGAGAACTGTCATTTTTATGTGCAATATATATATATATATATATATATATATATATATATATATATATATATATATATATATATATATATATATATATATATATATGTATGTATATATATATACATATAGAGGGGGTCTTGTGCAAGGTCATATACAAACTCAAGCTACCGCTTTACAATAAGGAACCATGCGGCCGTTGATAAAAGCATTTTGGCATGAATAGGAATAGGGGAGATAAAAGGGGCGAGTTTCGCGTACATGAATTCCTTGGGGGGGGGGGGGGGGGGGGGGCTAGGGATTTCTAAAGAAAGTAAATGAATCACCTGGTGACATATTACAAACAAACGTGTGGAATAACACATGCATCCGAGTATTGGTTGATGAATTGCAGTTATCATATGTTTGAATTGCTTTTACCATATGTTGAGAAGCCATGGCAGTAATGGGTATGGGTTTTCTCCACTTTGTTTGCTAGTATTTCTTCAATTAATGCTGAGATGCGAAAACGTGTATTCTCGAAATCCTAACTGATAGAGCCATAGGTATTGTCCATAGGCTAAAACCTTATATGCCCACGTTAGCTCTTTTTGCTTGTATAATATTGTTTTAAACATGTTTTATTAGCAATCAGAATGCAGGACAGTGCTCCATATTTTCTTCTTGCGCAAAAAACCGAAGGACAGGAGAGACGGAGCATCTCAATCCATGACATGACATGGTCATGTCAAGATACATAAAGTAAGGAAAGACACAAAACGAAACAAGAGAGATAGTGTGGCAAGGGACACCCAGTCTTAGGTGTTACAGTAGTTGGTTTGTACTTAGCCTAGAAACTAGTAAGCGAGGAAACAAAAAACGTTATACATTTTGCACGCGAAATGTTTTTAAATAAATTCTTGTCAGCAAAAAATGTTATTTTGTTACTTTCCAACAGATCCACATAACACCGTGTGAATATTAGAAGGACTATGATTTATATTAGCTGCGTGTAGATTATTTCGATTAATAAGGAATAAAGGGCATGTAAAGATGTAGTGCCAAACATCTTCTACTCCCTGGCTACAAGAATACAATGGCGAATCTTTGACTCCGATTTTGTGGAGACATTGATTCCGCTGACTGCGGCCCATATGCAACCGGGCATAAAGGGCTGCAGGATACCTGTTACCTAAATTTAACAATGACGGATGTTTGACTAAAGTATTAGGCTTGCTTATTAACCTAAGTTTTAAACTGCGAATGTGTTTGAGAGCTGCGGGTTTCTAGAGGTAATAAGTTTCATAAACGTGTAGTAGATGGAACGAGAGATTTGTCAATTATATCTATTTTAGGTCTAAAACAAGGTAATTCTAATCGTCTGTGAGTATTGTAATTACCCTGTGTTTCAGGCGTGGGAATATTTGGGATTAAATAGATGAGTGTAATAATCGTGTGGTATCGGCAAAAATCTTATTTAGACTTAAGAAAGAACCTTCATATATTTGACTGTATATTTACTATTCACGTTTCATGCCACACTTTAGCTATTCTCAGCTTGCCTCGTGTGAAAGAATTGTTAGTGCACAGACAAAAGGTATTCAAATAATTTGTAGTGCTTGTTTTGAACACATAGAGCCCTTATTCGTGTGATTGAACATTATTATAATTTGTGATTTGTATCGCCTAAAAACCCTTAAATTCTACTACAGATACTCTCATGCACAATTTCCCGATTATTACCAAAATGTGTTTACAAACATTCCCAATATTCATTCATATAATATCTGATTTAGAGATGTTCTTTGCATAGCTCTCCAGAGCTTATTTGGAATATTGATATGCAGTGTCCATGACATTTGTTCTTGAATTTGTAAGCCCATGGAACTGAACGCACGGACATTTTTAATTTCAGAGTCATAATTTGGAGATTTAGGTCACAGTCCAAATGTAATATCCGTTGAGGCAAACAAAATACCATACATTTATTAATGTCCTGGATAGACCATACAAATGCGTGATCCCATGAACGCTGACGAGCTGGCTATGACAAACGTGTCTACCGTACAGGTTCAAGTGGCGGGGGTGGGGGTCCTTTATATATGCATGGTTCCATCCATGTAGAGTCCTGATCCTTTGCGGCATGGTCTGAGGTCCTAATATTAACACAATTTTTCGTAAGCGAGAATGATTTCCCGATGTCTTTATGTCAAGGGGTAACTATCAAATGACAAGGTAACTAGTTTTTACCCCCCCCCCCCGCCCGTTTATCGTGTAGGCTTGGTTGTTTGGCAATAACATGTCCAAACAGGGGATGATTCAGCGCTTCTTTTATACTCATTCTGGATTCGTGTTCTAATTTATTTTTCTCGGGGAAAATATGGTAAAACGGTACCTTTTTTGCCGGCTGACATAAAATCAAAATGCACTTAAGCAACTTTTCAAGCACGAGAGTACACAGCTGATACAGATTATGGGACAGAAGAAAATGGTTCGTCATTATGCATTCATAGAAATATAGCTTTTTAGTTTGGAGAGAATCATGCTGCTTTTTTTTTTTGAAACGGGGGATTTCCATTTGAATTTTTCGCTTGAAATGTACACCAGATTTAAATGTTAAAAACATGGCAAGATGCTCCTCTCTATGTAAGTGAAGCAAGCAAATACATGTACGAGATAGAGATAATATTCTTGTGGTAATTCAAAAGTAAAGGTCTCTGACATACATGTATAATTATGATTATTTCGCCAAGATAAATGACATGTCATATTGTCATTAGATACAGCTACATAAAAAGTTTGATATTTATGCAAGATACTAATCGTGTAGAAGACGTAGTGTAATTCGATGGGCCATTTGACAATTTAAAGCCAAAATAAACCATCATAATAAATATAAACACTAAGAATATAGCCACAGTAAAAAGAGTACTGTTGCAGCATTAGAACCATCAGGGATTGTTGGATTGAGCCGACAACTCTTTTCACACTTAAGAAGGAATGTGTGCCTAGGCCGCCACAAGAAACCCGACATAATATGTAATCCAAAGACACAGTTGGCAAACGAACGAAATGGCGTAGTGCTGCGGTTAATAATTACAGTGAAATATCCATTGAGCAACACTCCCATTAGAACATTTCTCACATCCTCGCTGGCGGGCCGTCTAATATGCTTGTCCCAGTCCGCTCTCCACCAGCGCCAGCTTCTCATTCTACTCGCTGCTTTCCCATTAGTGAGACATCCTGCCGTCGACGTTAGCAGCCCGTGTTCTACCAGTAAACACAAGAAGTGGCCTGTTTTGTGATTACACGATCAGAATGTCTACATAAATAATTACTATAGCCCTTCTGTTCCTCTGCGGCGACGTATTTGTAAACCCATCAATGAGACAGACAGGGACACTGACAGCCGGTAGCAGTACTGAGCTGATTGTAATAAACATATGCTTTGTAGCTGGACAAAGTTCCATAGTAATTGTGGGACCACAGCTTTGTAGCTGGACCAAGTTCCATAGTGATTTTAGGACAACAGCTTGTGTCGCCAGAGCACTGGCTCTTGTTTTCATCGTTGCATGTATAATTTAACGGTAACAAACTGTTAACTTTTGAACTTGTTACCTGTTGTGCACACGTGCATGAACTAATTTATTAAGTGGAATAACATAACTTGTACAGGGCATCAATGTTGACGTAAAATGTCGCTGCGTATGGATATGTATGCATGTTTTGGGTTATTCGCCTAATAAAAAATAGACCTGATTTGGAAACTTCTCGCTTCAAAGCTTTTTTCTGCTGTAAAAATTGCTTTCAAAGGTATGTGAGAAAAAGAATGCTGCATGGCTTACTTTTGGGATCGCATTGGTGACACTCGTTGGTACATTTTTTTCGCTTTTCCCTTGGTTTAACCTCGCAAAAACCGAAAAATACCCCAACTCTTGTCCCCAACGCAATTCCAAATGCTTCGCCATGCAACATTATACGAATCCTATGAGCGAGTAGTTCTTACAGAATGCGTCAGTTGATGGCTCGTAACCAACAATTTTCTGAAGTACTCGGACAAATCAGATAATATTGGCACCACATATTTTAGCGAAAAACCAGTTGTTTCTTGAAGAACTCTGTCCAATCACTTGACAGAAGGTGTCTTGAAGTGCTTTCAATTCCCTTGACCTGTCCTATCGAGTCCTATCCCTAGTATACAAACTAAACCAAAGCAAAAAAAATAAAATCGGGAAATTTAGGAGAAAAAAAGTCGTTGTCGAAAACTTCGGGTTGAATGATAGAACCTTGCGTCAGAATAATGTTGAACGTTTGACATGACACGAAAAACCTCGGACCCCTGTTAGAAGAAATAATACCTTAACAAGTAAGGTGTAGTTAGAGAATAAACCATGAAGGGGCGGAATTATCAGGAATTTGATTGCCCCCGCCCGCCAGGCCCGAGGGCCATCGGATGCAGCAGCGCCGCCGTCTTGGTTTATTCTCCAATTAAAGTGGATTTTGTGTGCTCTTTTATCGTTGACTTTTCCGACTGAGAGACTGTGTCAGATGCTATTTTTAAAGACAAATACATAATTATCTCCTTTCAAAAACGGCTCTAAAGAGGATACCACTTGCAGATAATTACTCAAGGCATGTCCAGCTGGTCCAATAAGGCGGAACACGCTGTCGAACAGATAACAAGGATGAATAACAAAATGGCAGAATGAGATTATGGAAGGGTGGCAAAGATTTTAACGTTAAGTCTATAAAACGAACGTGATACACATTTTGGCCAACTGATATAGTTTGGTTTACAAACACGTAACGCGCTACATACAAAAGGACTCGCTCGTGACCTATTCGTGATATAATCTGTATTTTTGAAATGGTCCGTTTATTCAGTCCCTCTTTTGTGCCCAGTCATCTGCATAAAGAATAAAAAAATATTAATGGTTGCTAGAACTGCGCAGACAAATAGGCCTGAAAGATGTGTTCGGTACATTTATGGATAATCACCTTCAGTGATCAAAATGTGTGTCATTTTTGCGTTGCAGTATTTGGAAATACCCAATATATTTTTGTTTTCACATTATAGGACCGTTATTATTTGAGAGAGGTTTTTCATGGCCGAAGAGAAGACATAAGAAGACATGTACACAGCAAATGTGCACACTTTACTGTACACTTTTCTGGTTTGTAACTTGCCAGTGACTTGCATCAGTTTTATGTAAAACATGCGGAATTCAATTCTGTTAATGGTATTATTGCAACAAATTGCATACCATAGTTGGCAAACTCTTGCGTGCAAATGACGTTTTGCATTGTTACAGCAAAACAACATACAGCAAAAACGTCACCCCAGTGCACCGGCGGATTTGGGGGGGGGGGGGGGAGGGTCCTCTGCGATGTGAAAATAAAATTTAAAAAAAATGGAAATTAGAATAAATAAATCATTGGAAGATTAAAATCAAACAGCTTGACCTATTACCACGGCTTTCAAATACAATTTACCGTCTGCAGGCATGTCTGAACATCTATCCTCTTTAAACTGTCCATACTTTCAAATATAATTGTTACGTTTCAATATGTATTCTGTGTGCTTTCTGGTATTAAAATGCTATATATTACATTAAAGGCTTTGTGTCCGTAACATTTTTACCTCATGCTACTGATGGTGCCATTATGGTTGTGACGTTTGTCCTTTATATTTTGAAACCAGCGACAGATTTGGCAGATCGCTTTTTCAGTCACGCAATTATAATACAGGAAGCCCGTCATTTCGTCTCTTAAATTATCCTGATACATATCCGTGTCGTTTCGTTTGATACAACTTTAGAGCTGTCTTTCTTTTCATCTTTTCTTTTTAATTTATACAAGTATAAATTTTGGAATTTTTTAGTCTTAATCTATCAGTCAGGGCACATGTCAAAGAACTATTGTGCTAATTGTTAAAAATAGTTAAACATACGGTAGTGCTTTGAAATGTCTTTCTTTTTATTTTGTGTACTTAAGAATAGCATCCTACAAAAAACATGTAAAACAAGGTCCATGTCTTCAACATACTGTGAAACTTAAAAGCGTCCCTGAATTTGTTCTTATCTGCATTAGGTGTAAAATTATGAGACTACAAAGTTACAATTTGCTAGATTGCATATCCAATACTTTAATTTTCAAAACTGAAGACTTCTATCCTGATATGGGCCTAATATGGACAATTAGGAGGACACTTTTAAGGTTTTTTGTGTTTGCAACAAAAGTGCACCATTTTTAGAACTTCAAACTGGATTTTACTGAGAAATAGATAAATTTAAAATACATGTCCTACTATATCTAGGTCTTTTATGTTGGCATATTTATTCAATAGCACCAATTTCGTAGATGTATATGTGCCCCTATCATAGAGCGAGACAATGCAACTTCTACACTGAATACTTTCATCAAGCTACATGAAAATTTTAAAACCGCAGCAAACACGTAGATGTTGGCCTGGACATTTGTATCTGGATACTTTAACTTACTAAGGAACTAGAATTTTGACTTTCATAACTCTAACTGGGAGAATATTCAGTACTATGAAAAACCAATTTGAACTAAAGAACTTCAGTCATTATGTTGTGGCAGTCACATTAAATGTGCTCGCCGGAATTAATGGGGGCAGCCTAGGTTCAGTGGAAATTTTGAATCATTGGCTCTGCCAACGTGTAAAAAGTTTGGGACTTGTCTGACCCCGTATGCCATACAATGAAAGGGAATATGAAAGCTAACGGGAAAACCCAGTTTAGTGAATTTGATGTGTCTCAGATATCAAATTGTCCAAATGAAAATAGAGTTTCAAGAGGGAGCCCCCCCCCCCCCCCCGTGAGCTTCTTACCATCGGCACTTGCAATTCGAATCTCCGTTTTAGAAAATCTGGATCCGCAACTGCCAATCAAAAATGAAAGATTTGGAAGAGTATAAGGTGCTAAACAACACCAAACATCCATGATATAAAAGGTCGGATGTGGCCACAGACCACAGTTATAAATCCTTCCATTTTTCATATTAGCATTTTTCAGTCTAAAAATCATCATTTCGGTATTTTTTAATTCCGTGAACAGCATTTAACAGATAAAATGTCAGAAAAACACGGATGGCTTTTTGTCATGTAGTTCCCAGCTCCTTAATTTGTGATAATTCAAATACGAAACAACACCTGGATGTCAGCTTTATACAAGTGTATGAACTGTGCTCTTGCCAGGGTCACATCATTGTTCTTCCCCACAATAAAGTTCCCACCTGGCCTGGAAGACTGTACCAATATGACCACCAATGATGCAACTCTGCGATGCAGCAAACCTGACTTAGCTAACTTTATTTAAACAGAAGACACAGCATGCTGAAAACATAGTATTTTCACAATTACGGACTATCTCCGTGTGATGCGCAACCAGCCAATCACAACTGTGGTCTGTAACCTAATAGACTTATCAAATTTTTTAAAACTTGTTAAATTGAAGCCACAACTTGTTTTCTGCAAAGTATTTGCATTAACTTTACCAAACTTCAACATTGAGGAAGAGATCAACTTTTTTGCAAGCAATCTTTGAATCTGAAAAATCAGTTTTTATGACAAATAAAATAATTAATTAAAATTTTGAGGGAAATTATATAATTGCATCCAATCAATTCTTTTCTGTCTAATATGAATACGATACATAATGGGCTATAATGCAAACATATAATCACTTGCCTGCATGTCCTGCCCTTACAATGGGAGATCAAATTACAATGCCCCATCCCTTAATTTTAACCCAAATTTTGAATATATTGTTAAAATTTTGTCATTTTTTGGGTGAAATTGGGGAGTTTTCTTTTTTACTATTTATGGATAGATCCGTAAAATTTGTCTACAAAAAATATGACATCTATCACTGCTGAGGCATTAATGGGGGATGGGGGATTATCAGTTACACAAAGTCAGCATCTAATACCAGTCATTATGGCAGTATTTTCCTGATATAATCTGAATTAGGCCAGACAGTGGAGTGGTTTCAGTGTTTAAACATTATTGGCCCATAACAGTGCACAGTTTAAGACCAGACAGTCACAGATAAGAGTAGCAGTGTTCAGCAAAATATGTTTTTTGGTACTAAAAATATTCAATGCGCCCATTGTTTGAACATTAGGAGGGCAGTTGGGTGATCCAGCTTCCACAAACCAATAGTGCGACACCTTTTTTCTGCACTAGACTGCATAAGTTGTGGTTTATTGACATGGTTTTTGATGTATGTGTACATATTAGAAAGAAAATGACAAAAGTTTGTACAGTTATTCCAATATCATAAACACTAACTTATATTTATAAGTGCTCTGATTTCAAATTTTATAAGCATCCAATTATTAGGCATAAGTGTTTTGAGGCAAGTGTTTAATGGAAGTTAACTTTTTTGTACCTTGTTTCACTTTGTGAAACTCGTGTAATTATATGTGGTTGTGTGCATAAGTTCAAATGTTTTGCCACCTATGTACACTAATTTGGTAAAAGTTATAAAATATGCAGTTCATAAGTGCTGTCATCCATATTTATAAATATAAATTGATTCATTTATGTGAAAATAATATGCTGATGAAGTCAACAGCTCAACAAAGTCAGCATGCCTGATTTTAAATGATTTACCACAGTTAAATGACATGCATGCATGTCAGTCTTTGTCTCCCCCCCAAAATAGAAAAGAAAACCAAAAAAAAAAAAAAGGAAAAAAAGAAAAAGAAAGAAAGGGGGGGGGTGCAAAAACAAAACCAACAACTAAAGAAATTTACATTATAACTAAAATTTTACAGCTCCACTGACAGACAATCCACATATCTTCTAGTATGCCCGAAATCACTTTCACATGATTTTGTATAAACAATTTTGCATGTGAATGGGGGCTATAGTAGGCCTACAATGACAATGCTACAAAATTAAGTTTGAAAGTGAGGGATATTAAGTTTCATATTAATGGGATTAGCGTAATTTATTCATATCATATTAGCATTGGTAATTTCTCATACACACATATGATTACCTGTGGAGTACCTGTGGGGTATCGCTAAATTCAAAGGACTATGGAAGCTCTCTATCTACCAAGCAGTCAGAAAAGGAGGCATGTCATGTGCACTTGTAAAATGTCTTGCAGTGAATCCTGTTATTATTTATGTAGTGTGGTTCCACCAATAGGTGCGACATTTCTATGCACAATGATTTGTGACATAAATGTGATACTTTATAAATTTTTGGAATATTGAAACTATTAAACTTGATATTCACAGCCAATCTGTGGGTGTAAAACTTTTTTCTACTTTAATAAGCTGGCCTGAAGTACACAATACCATAGCCTAAACTATTTGCTTTGTGATCTACAGTCCCAGGGCCATATCTTGTATGCCGTCGTAAGGATCACTCAAAATTGTCCAGGCAGCTGTCAAAAAGTGCTGACTTCCCATGTTTACCTTGCTTGATGGACGATAATAGAATAGCAACACGACCATGTGAGCCACAATACATACAGAGTTAGCCCTAATAGGCCCCAGACCACAGTTCTAAAGCATTTTTCAGTCTAAAAGATCAGCATTTTGGTATTTTAGAATTCCGTGAAGGGCATTTAACAGATAAAACGTCAGAAAAACACGGATGGATTTTTGTTGTATAATTTCCAGCTTGTTAATTTGTGAAATTGAAATGGGATAAAACACCTGGATGTCAGCTTTATACAGGTGTATGAACTGTGCTCTTGCCAGGGTCACATAATTTTCCTTCCCCACCATAGAGTTCCCACCTGGCCTGGAGGACGTTGCACCTATATGACCACCAATGAAGCAACTCTGTGGTGGAGCAAACCTGACTTAGCTAACTCTATTTAAACAAAAGCCACAGCATGCTGAAAACACAGTATTTTCACAATTACGGACTATCTCCTTTGGGATATGCAACCAGCCAATCACAAATGTGGTCTGTTACCATGTGTTTTTAGGGCTATTTCTCTTGTTGCATCGTCGGTGTTCGAAATGTACTACAAAGGTTTCTTTGCAAGATCTACGGATTGCCAATGGACACAAGCACTTACATGAAAACTGCCTCTTTGTAGTGTGTTTATGAAATGTGCGCTTTTCGGCATTATTTGAAATAATTTCTTTGTGTGTTGGACCCAACCATATATAGTCCACATCTAAAAGCATGCGTCCAACAACAGATATTTCTGACTCGGTAGATTTTGAATATTTTGAAATGCCCAAAGGAAATGAAATACCTCGGTGCTAAGGTTCAGAACTCAATTGCAATCACATGATAAAAATTCAACATTATTATATGTGGCTGTCAAGGCTGAGGTCAATGCATGCTTTTAGTAGATAACATCCACAATAACGTTTCTACTTATCTGAAGTAATAACATACTGGCAAACTGAAACAACTTACATGTACAGTAATTTATTTACGGCAAGGCTGCCGTAAATAACACAATCAGTCATTTCTGAAAGTTAGTACTATTTATTTCTGTGTGTCAACCCAGACATATTCTTTCTTTCTTTCTTTTTTCCGTTTTCTTTCTTTCTTTCTTTCTTTCTTTCTTTCTCGATTGTAGATAATGTAACTCTGCACATGCTTGTTACATACATATGACCTCTAAAGGTCAAAGGTCAAGGTCATTTTGACATTTGTAAGTTTCATGCAGCCACAATTCTGTCAATATTCATCCAATTGTAATCATGTCGCATCCCCAAATTGCAGGTATCGAAACACTGCACATTTTTTTATGTTACATGTTACCTCTAAATATCAGATGTCAAGGTCAGTTGGACCATTGCATTTTTCATGTAGCCATAACTTAGTTAATATTCATCTGATTTGTTTTACAGTGATCTGAAAATATTGAGCAAATTTATTTTGCCGATTTTCTTAGAAGTAGATGGGTTTAAGAGGGACTACGTATACATACATATATGTAATAGTGATCCAGATGAAACTATTCTATCGAATCTCTCTCTCTCTCTCTCTCTCTCTCTCTCTCTCTCTCTCTCTCTCTCTCTCTCTATATATATATATATATATATATATTTCATATAAGTAGAACAGTTTTAGATTGAGGGATAAAGCATATGTAAACAGTGAAACCTGTCAAGGCCGAACGCCGAACGCCGCACTTAGGACCCAGCAAAATTGTTCGGGTATCGGAGGTGTTCGGCTGATAGAGGGTCGAGGCGTGGCCTTGTGGCTACATCCTGCACATGTACACTTTGAATTCGACTTTGCATGTACATGTATCGGGGAATTTACCAGCTCCGATACATATATATTTATATAAATTACAGAAACTTGAAGGAAAAATAAAGCATAAGATGAAAAAGAACTTGATAAAAATTCCAACCTCTTTGGGGAAAAAGTTTATAGGATTTATAAACTTGAGGCTAACATTACATGCACTTTGAGCATCATTATAAGCTACATTACTCATGTTATATATATATATATATATATATATATATATATATATATATATATATATATATATATATATATATATATATATATATATATAACATGTACTCTGTCCTACCTGTGACATTTTTATTTACATGTGCATAATTTTATGACATAAAAGTGGGGAGGGGTGGGGGCTGCTAAGTGTTCACCTATGACAGGTTGAATGTTGCTTTGGGACCCAAATCAAGTCTTCGGTGTTCAGAGTGGAGAGTTGTTCAGAGACTGCAGGTTCCAATCCTCCTATCAAGTTGCATACAAAAAAGTTGGGAGCCGGAAAAAGGGTTCGGGTAACATATGTGTTCGGCTGTCGGAGGTGTTCGCCTTGGCAGGTTTTACTGTACATATTTATATGTATATATTGCATCCCTCAATCAGAAGCTGTTCTGCTTAACAAAAACCACTGATGAAGACAACTGCTGGAAGCAAAATTAGTTCCCAGTAATTACTATGACAATGGGTGCACCTCTGATGGCCTGGTGATAATGACTTTGGCACCGGTGAGGACAATGAAGAGCCCACTATGATTGGGTCATGAATAATTAATGAACCTGGACGCTATTAAGGAGCTATCAGGAAAGTCATTTTCTCCCATGCTTTTGGTTAAGGGGGCGGGAGGACATCATGATGTTGGGCGCAAATTACAAATATCATAACACAGTAGATTTTTGTTATTTTACATGTACATGGGACCTCTAAAGGGCAAAGGTCAAGGTCATTGTGACTTTTGAAATTTTCATTCAGACTTAACGGACAAGTTTCCCCTAATTGTAATTATGGTGTACTCTAACATTAGGTATTGCAAAACTGCACACTCTTGTGATTTACATGTGACCTCTAAGGTCACAGGTCAAGGTCACCTTGCCAGTTGAAATTTTCCCCTAGCCATAAATCGGTCAATTTTATCCAATTTTAATCATGTTTGGGCTCAAATTATAGATATTGTAATACTGTAGATTTTTGTTATTGACATGTGACATTTAAGGTCAAAGGTCAAGGCTATTCGGCCTTTTCAAATTTGCATCTAGCCATGACGTGGTTATTTTCATCTGACTCGGTTCATGTTGGGCTCAAACTGTAGATATTGTAATACAGTACATTTTTGTGATTTACATGGGACCTCTAAAAAGGTCAAAGGTAGCTTGGACTTTTAAAATTTTCATCTCATTTTTTTTATGGTAAAATACTCCATTTACAGATATCATGCATATTTCGTGTATAAAGGGACCAGATAGGTGCGCTGGTACACAGCAGCCCTTTTTCTTTACTGCTGATGGACATGTACATGTACCATTCTTAAGAAATCAACAGTCAGATGCAAATGTAATGTGCATGTTTGATGCAGTCATTTTTAAGATTGTCCAGGGTTTGAGACTGCGATGAGATAAATTGCATAGACAGACACAGAGAACGTGTGATTTAGACATGTGAATTTTCTATGTGAGTGGCTATATGAATTGTTATCGGCGCAACCTGTTGTTTGAAGAACTCTTGTTTCAGCAGTGGGGATAACCTGTGGTTTGTGTTCCAGAAAAAGTGTCAGTATTTCCAGCCAAATGTATATGTGTGTGTCAAACTGATATAGAAAATTTATGTTTGTTAGTCTGTCTAGAGTGTAGCTGTATGTCTGTTACATGTGTGAGTGCAAGTTTAAATACCAAAAGGTCAATTTGTTTATTGGGTGTTCAACTGAATCAGTGTTTGCTGGTAGAAGTGAGCTTCATAAACAGACTTGTCTCCCGTCAATATGCCGTGAAAGAAACTTCATGACGACCGTTTATGACAAAAAGTAAAGTGTAGGAACATATAGATTTTTCCATGTAAGGTGTATCAACGGCCAGGTGGTTGTCAAAAGTCAGACAGATGAAGGGAGACGAAGACTTGGTAGCAGGTTTGAATGAATGAAGGCCCAGGCAGAAGTTATCGTCTCAAGAATGGACAATGAAAAACAACAGAAATCGCCTTTGCCAGAGGACTTGGCCTGTGCGATTGTGAAGAGTATTTAGTACCTGTGGACTGGGGGTATCGCTGGAATAATCTACCGAAACAGCTATGTGCACCCTTCATGACTGTAACTTTGTTACTGCTCTAATTTACAAGAGGAGGAGCATATTACCATAGATTTACATATGTGATGATCTTTATTTCACAAGCACAGTATTCCTAGATTTTCAACAATATGTTTTGTCACATTTGGTATTCCACTGCTATTGTGGTGAAAACCAAACTGTATCTCGCATTGTTTTACTGCTGGTAATCAATTATTTTCATGTGTTTTCTCAGCCATACTGCGGGACTTCTCACTGCAGACCGTCGGCTGGTGATCGAGATTTCAAACGATTGTGGCCAAGTAAGTAACGCATGCGCAAATTGCTCTCACTTGAGCAAGAAAAAAAGAAAACTTCACATGTGGCCAATTCTGCTAATATTTTTCTACCCTTATATTGCTTGTCAAATTCGGCATCTTGTCACAATTGAAAAATAATTTATACTTCGTTTTCGCTAGTGAGAAATATGAACCAAACCCCGAAAATTATGAAATTTTACATACAGTTATGCAAAGCAGAACATACAATTTTAGCGTCAGTTATGAAGGAGTTTACACGATTTATGGTGACTGAGTCCGAGCTCTGCAGGCTTCCTAATCACGTTAAAGAATGGATACATGTATAGTACCGGTATCATTGTATGTGTGTATTCTTGAGGACATAAAAGGGGAGAGAAATTATAAAGCTAAAATCTTTGACTGGCCGCTATCATGAATTGGTTTGCACACGAAGGCATCACAAACAGACGTCATCATCTGAATATCTGTCTAGGTGTTCTTGTGCAAGTGATTACCACTGACAATAATAGGTTGCCGACCTTTATTTTATATTGTCCATATCGTCCATAATGACGCATATTTTTTTGTTTTTCGTTTTTTTTTTTTTTTTGCCTAAGCAGATATAAAAAGGACAAAACTCCCGTATACAACAGAATTATGTCTATCCTTCACGCAAAGAGACGTAAGTGTTGAACATGAAGTTCGTATTTGTGGGATGTTTGCTAACGTTCTTGGGGGCAAATGTCCAGCTGTCAGAGTCGAAAGGTAATGCCGCTATAAGCGTCCTGATGCCCCACAATGCGTTCTTTATACGTAAGTACAAGGCTAGCGTGTACAGAAGCATCAACGCAATTAAACAGAGCAGCGGAACCAAGACCTTATCAAGAAAATACAATGTAGTCGGTGCCATAGACTTCACAAGAGGTCCACACGAGGTCAAGAAGATCTTCTGCAACCAACTCAACAAGTCTCACCCAAGTGCTTTTCTTTACATGCCATTGGATAAAACCGCTGACATGAAAAAATATATACTGAAGAGAGCGAGTGATCAACAGATTCCACTTATCTTATGGGATAGGACCGGAACAGCCAGTGTAAAATGGCAGGTATATGGTCTCGTGTTTTTAAAATAATGCTACAGTATCAAGTAAATGCTCGAACTGAGGTACTTTCCAAATGTCAATCTGTCTTGTTCTGTTTCGTAAAATAATTCTTTTATTCGAGATTTGCCTTAGAACAGTTTTTGTCTTCTCGTGCATTTTTGTTTTCTTTTGAATTTTGGGTGATCATAATGTCTGCAGGATTGCTTCATGTGTGACTGTTGCTTGGTTTTGTTGTTTATAGATGAAGCTCTGTCCAGATTATTTTATGTAAATATCGTGATTTCGTTGGATTGGACATGTCATCAATCCAAATTGTTGCTCAATTGTGCCGTATATACATGGTGCTTTGTTACTGGCTGTTTCTGTTGATAGATTGTGCCTCATTGTAGGGTCTAGTGCTACATATGTTACCCACAGTGGAACAAATGGCGGACGCAGGAGCGGATTTAGTTAAAACATTTGGATGGAAAAGGCTGGCAGTTATCCACGACAACTCCTCTGGGGCTGATGAGTTTGTGACCGAGCTGAAGAAAAAGTAAAATTGGGCCTCCAGATTTAATTATTTTGGCCTTTGTAATTTAAAGTTGTCGTTTAAACTGGAGTAATGGATTTCAGTGCATTTTCGCAGTGTCCCATGTTTTGGGAAAAAGCACATAACTTGCAAATACTGTGTGCTGTGATAGAGTACTTTGAATATCCATCAGCAAGTGCAAATGTAGCTCAGATTACTCCAGTCTGAGTTTTTTTAAACAGTAATAAACTTTCAGGTCATAATGAGCACATAAATTCTTGTGTTGCAGCATAAGTACATTATTGTTATTATTACTATTCATAATAATAATAATAATAATAATAATAATAATAATAATAATAATAATAATAATAATAATAATAATAATAATAATAATATATCAATTTGCTTTTTAAGGTGCATTTGTCTCTTTTCGTATTCAATTTTACACCACCTTGTATCGACGAATGCGTGTATGTAGTGACCAAGTGTATGCGTGTGTAGAGAGGCCTGTGCTAGTGTGGTGGGGCCAGTATGTGCTAAGTACAGTTGAAAAGAGGAAGCAACATTGAAAGTGCATATTATGAAAATGTATGCAAGAAATCCGCTTTTATAATTTGCAGGAGCAGTCGGGTAATACGTCATAGGACTGATGATCCAAGGAATCTGATGCGTGTTCTCTTTGGGCTGAAAGTAGCAAAAACTCAGGCGGTGTTTCTTTACGTTGAAAACATGTATGTCAGCATACATTTTACACCAAAATATACTTCGACAGAAACAACTTTAACTGAACCATTCAGTAATGGGTATCGCCAGCACTTTGGTTCTAATCACAGATATTTAGGTCACATAATGGATACAGCGGGACATGGGTAATTCGGTACATTTGACCCACAAGGATTATGTAGCACGCTTTTATCTAAGTTTGGGTTTATCTGTGTCTGAATCATTTTTTTTAACATCTGTTCCATCTGCACAATATTAAACTTTATTTTCAAGCTTCCATGTTCACACAGTTATGAGTAACTTGTCCATTGACATATCCGGACCAGCTGAACAGTTGTATTAGACTATAACAATGGTCTTCGTCAAAAGCCTTGTCTCCGCGTGCTATGGTGCCCGACGCGCCTATAAACGCAGCTGAAGTGGACCTCAGATTGGAACTTGACGGATAGATCAGTTTGCAAGCAATATAAATGTAGTGAAATTATGTCAATTTAGAGCACATCGATTTTTTTTCTGTCGAAATTGACAGTAGAAGACCTCAAGTTACTGGTAACCATGAGACTGACATAAGCCTGAAGACATTTCTTCCTGTTGCATTACACACATACACACACACACACACACACACACACACACACACACACACACACACACACATATATATATATATATATATATATATACATATAAAATTCGGACTTCAAAATGGACTTCACCGGAGTTTTAAGACGATGTAAATTATGTGACCGCAGTGTGAAAAATTCATGTCATACCGCTGTCTTTGAATCATTTTGACTACTTATAGATACCAATAATGTTTTTTTTTGACAATTTTGTCTATTTAGCATACTATTTTCATACCATATATTAAATACTCTGTATTTATCTCTTTGAAATTTTAACATATCTTTAATTACATACATATACAGTAGACATACATGAAATAGTAGCCTGAAGGTGCATCCTTGTACGACTAACAACATACAAAAGAAACAAAAGTTGTGCTGCTCAACAACAAAAAGCATATGAAATACCTTCTATTAAACAGTCTGCTTATATCAGATATTTAGGGTTCCACATGCATACTACAAATACCTCATGAGTGCTTGTCCAACTGACTATTGATACCACGTGACTCTGTGAGACATATATTGTCGATGAATTTTAACTGTCTGACGCACTGTCTATTGAAATAACATAGATCACATCAATAAATTTGTAAAAGTTTGTTTCAGATCAAGAGCTGCGTCCATATTTAAAATTGCTTCAAAAATGCATATGACAGGGAAGTCTCCTGCTTGGATTTTATCTACCTTAGCCGTGCCAAAAGGTTCTACGACACCAGTCGAATATCCAATAGGACTCATAGGTAAGGAGATTAAATCCCTGGAAACGGATTTACTTTTTTATACCAAGACATGGACTTTACATATTTTTTAAAGCCAGCATTATAGTGATTAGTTCACATTATTTGTAAGATCATCCACCTTAAATATCTCTTTACCATTGTTTGCCGTTGAGCCGAAAAGCGTAATGGCCATAACAAATTTAAATCCTTACTGTGAAGATTTCGCTCTGTATGACAAGCATTGCAAATTTTATTTCCACCGAGGAAGTTCTATATGACACTAGTCCTGCAGGTTCGCTCTTCGTCGGCAGCAATGGCTTTCCTGGATTCCTGGGAGAACTAGTCTGGCTCCCTGAAAATCTTATACTGAACAGCATGAGGATTACATATTTCCATCGAATGAAATTTGACATACACAACACATGGTTATGCATAAAAATATTGATCCTCTATTGCAGAAAAACAATAATCGATTTACTGGTATTTGGTCATACACTGACGAAATGAAGGCATTTAATAATGTTGCTATGGACCGTGCATGTGAACCAATAAATCTCCACTGACTGGGGATGTAATATTTGTTTCCACCTAACTGACGGGGAAAATTGGTATGGTATGAAAATGTCTACTTGGCTACTTTGGTGAAAGCTATCCACGTAATGCTGAACAATTGTTCGTGTGAGACTATCGTTTATGGCCCAGTCTGGGAGCTTGGATCGAGGTCAGGATCCCGAGAGATAGGGTAGTCTGACGGCAAGCCCCATGTATGCAAGGAAAGCGAAGAAAACTTAAAACATTTTTCTTTTTTCGGCCCAGCGCCAAATGATATCGGATTGAAAGCGTTTAGGCATTCGATTTCGAAAAGGGGTGTTGTGAGGCATCCGACTGCTTGCACACCCGGAAAAATAAGGTAAAAAAAGACCATTTAATAAAGTCACAGTGGTCTTTGTTTAATTTTGTTCCAATAAATTGCTGTCATTGTCATGTCCCATTTTTCCATGGTGCCAATTGTAAATGAGGCAATAAAATGCTGCACCGGGTGATGGGCGGTTTACAACAAAATCAGTTCTCTTGTTCAAGGAACTTCTCTTAGAATTATTTGCCATAAACAACGTTATATGTTGTACCTTTTCATTTTTGTTCTAATTGCAAAACGTTTGACAGAACAAGGGTAAACAAATCACGTCAGTCGCACCCAATGTTAAAAACATTAATCAAACAGTATTAAAAATGAAAAAGGTCTTCAGAGGATATTCAAATTACAATTGTTTTAGTAAATTTTAACATAAGATAGAGTCCAGTCATTTCATGTAAAGGAAAACATTTTATGAACATATTTGGAAATAAATGTGGAAAACATTTAGTTTTGTCATGTAGTTGTGTCATAAAGGTGAATGTAATTCATCTACCAAATTTTTTTGACGTATCTATGTTATAAGGTGAAGGCTGATTGACACTGCATTACTTGAGACTTTTAATCCTTTGTCCCCAATGAACATTGGATGCAGGTCTGCAAGTGGCGAAAGGATCTCTTGATGCTGTAGAAGCTATAAACGTGGCACTGAAGAACATATGGGCTCCCGGTCTTGAGCATCTTCTGCGGAAAAAGACTCATCCTCCACGTGGCCTCTTCCGGAGCAATGGCACATGCGCAAAGCCGCTGGAATTCAGCTCGGGCAAAAACATTTATAGGCATGTACATTGAACTTGTTGTTTTAAGGATTATAAAAAGGAAAATCTTATGAAGGATATGGTCTTGCAAAGATTATTGAATATTTAAAGAACGCAAAACAACTGAAACAAAACTACATTTGAACTCTGAGAGAATTTCTTGCTGATTTTAGCAATTTTACGGTAATTGGTGTTAATGGAGTTACGAGGGTAACTAACAAATATCAGACGGCGTTCTTGTCAAGTAAGTTTTAGACAAAATATGAAACCTTGATTGTGAACGCCTTTTAGCAGAACTGCATATTAAAGCCTGTAGAATGTTTTCAGAATTATCATTACTTGCATTTTTGCAGCATTCACGTTCATTGCGGTGGACACCCTAAAATGTTGAGAATAAATTGTAAAGGTGCTGTTATATTTACGGCAGCCTGATTGAACCGGACACACATTTCAAAAGTCGCAATTGCGATTTCAACTTCATTATTATTATATTTTAAGCGAAATGAGCGCTCATGGAACATCAGACCAGACAGGCAGGGTTGGTTTTAATCCCGATGGAACATCCAATGAACTTATCCGCATAACAAATTTCAACTCTGAAAGAAAGTGGGTTAAGGTAGGTGTTCCTCTGCTGAAAGTTTTAACAGTTTCTCATCAAATATTGGTTGCTTCTTTTCTTACCCTCGGGAAAAAAGCAGCTTTTCTGAACTTGCTGTGTTGCAACAGTAAGTCGAACTCGTGTGTTACCTCTTTCACCGCCAATTTCTACAAAAGCCGATGTGCTGTGAATTGACATAATGGTACTTAATCCATATTCGTTGTGGGCCGACCGTTGAGTTAAGTATTAGCATGCTTACATTTGCCGGGATGAAAAGACCGAAAAAAAAAATCCAGGTCTACAGCTTCTCAACTTTGTCTGCAGTCCCACAATGCTCCGCAAACAGACATAACGACACTTAAACTGTGAAAGTAGTGTTTCGAAACTCATAAAGTTACACTAACTCAAATTATTTACTTCCAACACCAACGTTATTTTTCTTCTAAAAAATGTCTGTACAAGCACAGTACAATTATGACTGGTGATGAGGAGAGCTTCTTGTGTGGTTTCGGAGGTAGAAATACAACATGTTTCAGGGGAATTTCAGCCGTAATTGGTTCGAATAATTATATGTCAGCAATTCCAGTCAAAATGGACGGCTATGGCACTGCGCATGTCGTCTATCGTCCTTCTCTTGTCGCGTTAACGAGTATAGTATTGGTACAATTCCTTATTATGTTCGTTTTTCAGATTGGCTACTGGTCTACATCTGGTGGCCTGAAACTGCTCTTAATCACAGGACCAGGAGGAGTCAAACTTCCGGCATCGTGTTCAAGCAATTGAAGTTCATGTAACCCAACGCAATACCTGTTTACTGAGGACAAGGTTTTATTACTAAAATCCCTGCCGTAGTACGTGTGTCAAGACATTGCATCTCTGCGCATATATATTAATGCCAAAATTCTTTGACACGATGTTTACTTTGGGTACTTTCTAACCTTATCCCAATCAAGGTTTTTAATTTTTTTTTATATGATTCCATGTTCTTATTCTTATAAAAGTCTTCGATCTTATTCAAGTAGTAGTGTGTGCAGTTATGATGGGCAAACCTCAGTCGGCCTTACGAGAGAGCCAGTTCCTTTCCTGAAATCGGCTAGCCAGTTTAAATGCTTTGCCATCAGCTCAGCCGGCAACTCAGAAACGTTTCCATAAAAGACCAAAGCGCGTGTGTTGCTTTCTACTAAACAGACCCAATAACCTGATGTTCAGACATTTTTAAAACTGCTAAAAAAAGTGTACATTATAACTTACATCTTTTGGTTATTAACAAGAATTCTCCATGGAATATATGAATGTGTTTGTTGTCTGTTCATAAAAAGTCCAAACTCGGCTCAACAACGCACGTGTCAGCTCAAACCGGCTTTATTGGATCAACCGGCCGGCTAAGAAATGTTGTGTCGGCTGCCATCACGTGCGTAGTTTCACATCAGGATGTTCAGAGTAGTCCAGCTCAAAGCTAACGACTCCTTCTACCAATTACCAAAGAGTGGGAATAACAGGAAAATATCTCTCGTTAATGTACCGTGTACGCACATAATTGTACAAACAGGAGCAACGTTATCACATCTTCCGTGTCGCTCTGTGAAAAAAAATCCCTATAAAATCTCTAGAAGTTCATTTGAAAGTTTCAAAATGAAAAATAAAATAAAACTAATGAAAATTATTGATTTAGCTCATGAACAATAATTATCACAAGACATTTGGGAAAAGTTCAAAAATTTGCAACATATACTAAGTGTATCGAGACGTATTGAAATACTTAATATAATATCAGTTTGTATTGGCCAGTCGGCAGTTTTGTTTATATTTTAATCAGGCTTGTAAATCATATAGGGGAAGCCAGCTTTCTCTGTTTGAAGGTACAGTTGTGGTGGAGAGAGAGAGACAATGCTGAAATGTCCTTCAACGAAGCGTATTTGTAACTCTCCAGGAGATTGTACGGAGCCCCAGAGTAGGAAATAAACTGGTCTTGCTTATTGGGGAATCTGAGTTGAGGAAACACCAACACGGTCCATCGGTGTTTACTTTATCACGATTGAAGAGTGTCAGTACAGAGCTGTTCACCCATTGGGTTATATTTTCATACTAATTATAGGTAAAATTAATTATCTGATATTCATGACACTGTCAGTAATATTCTGAAATTCAGTGGAGGAGCAATGTTTGAATATTGCAAGTACAGTCAATATGCACTCGTCCAGGTTTGCTGCGTCAAAATGGTTGTTGCCTTGTTTTTATACTTCAATGTATCATATTTATTTTTACTTAAGATATGGTGGATATCTAAAAAAAGATTTTTAAAAGAAGCCAAAAAATAATTAAATAAAACAGAACAGAATAAAACAAAACAACTGTAAGATTTTGGGGTGTTGAAATCTGTGTCAAAGGCTATGATGTAAGCCTATGGGAACATGATTAGTAATAGTTAACTGGTTCGTACCTATAGTTGATGGCCGTTTTCTGCGAGCCAGAATGATTATTCGTGTCCACTTTATTTCAAATGTTCTCTGCGTCTGGCCATACAGCTGATATGACATAATCGTCATAAGTCAAATTGTTCTTATCTGAACCTGTACTATGAAAATTTGGTAATTATGGTTTGTTTGACAGGTATTCTTCTTTGATATGAAGCTCTGCATTTACAAGCAAAACTTCACATATTTAGCTAATTCATAAATTGCCACGTTCATATTTATTCATTATTATGTGGGTTGTCTTTGCTGAATATTTAGCTTAGGCAAGGAGCCGCTACTCAGAGAGACGTGTACGGGTAAAAGGCTCCGAAACATGTTGAGTAGTTACCCGCTGAAGACCCTTTAATTTATTTGGGCTGATACAGCCTATGTCAAAATTTTACAGAGGAACATGTGCAATATAGACAATAGTAATTCCATATATATACAGGTTAGACAGGGACAGGTTAGCTTATGGAGAGTAAAGAGTTCGAACTGCGGAATAGGATATTGACTACTAGGAAGTGGTTCTGGGCAAAAAGACACAAATACAATACACTGTGACAAAAAAAACCGAATCTGGATTTTTATGCGATCGCATTGTTAAGCTACCAAAGAAAACCGTTATTTCTTAAGCAATTTACAAGGCACACGCTGAACCTGTTTTTTAAAACTTCAACATATTATGGTGAAAGATATATGCTATGAGAAATCACCTAATTGCCATTTTAGCAACATTAAATACAATTTTAAAAACCTTCCCAGTTAATTCACCAACATATTTTCTGCTATGCCCGTCAGTCCTTCCTACGCAATATGGGGTCACGCCGTTCCTGGTTATGCCAACCAGCCAGTACTGGCGAAAACTGGATCAGACATAATCAGTAAAAAAACTTTGCTAGCACATGTGTTTGTAGCAAAATGCAAAAAACGCAGATGTTCATTACGCCGGGATGGCAAAAGGGATACAGATATGGAAAGCAATACGAAGCAGAATAGACATATAAAAAGTCTGGTTGACTAAAAGCGAAGATATTGTCATTTGCAATATATAGGTCAGACTGAATACTACGCTACAAGAACGATGATAATCTAAGCAATATTATGCGTGCCCTAATTGGAACGATAATTACCACAAAACAGGCGGGTTTTTTTGTTTTTCTGTTTTTGTTTCTTGTTTTTGTTTTTCGTGGGAAGAGATATGGGTCCACCATTGCGCTAGTTCCTATGAAACACTCCAGGAGGAAAAAAAAGATATATTCCCCTAGTTATTTGATATAATAGTCATTACTCGCAATTTTGATTGCAATAACAAACAGATAACAATCGTAACTTAGACGCAATACATGAAACACCATTCGGTACAGCTAACCCAGATACATGGATGCAGTGTATCGTGTCAAAATAGGTTCTTTTTTTATTTGGACGGACGGTGAATTAGTTTCCAGATGATAACGTTTGGATTTTTATATACGAAATTATGGACATTAGTCACCAGGACACTTTCGCTTTATTTAAATTATATTTGAAGTCAGAATATACATGCGTATGGTAAGTTTTACATGATACTATCTAACTTCAATGTATGATTGCTTGGAATATTCGAAGACTCTCTCTCCATCTCTCCCCCTCTCTGATAAACTATAATTTGCCCTCCTAGCTCACGAAGCACCATTACAAGATGTATAACTATAACACTTTTAACTAAATATTTGAGGTAAGTTCTAAGTAGTTCACAAGCTCATAGCTGTGTTCATGTAAATTCTGTCCTGCAGCTGCAATGAAATTTCCAAATATATCCACAGAGTATACATGAACAGAGCCATGAACTTGTGAACGATTTATAATTTACGTCAGCTATTTAGTAATAAGTGTTATATATCTTGTAATGGTACTTCGTGAGTTATGCAGAGCAAATTTCAGTCAAAGAATTTTTTTATGTAGTACCATGACGGAAAAAATGAATCAACATTATCGAAAAAAAGGAATGCTATCTTTGCATAATTGCTGCGTAAACACATAAGAAATTAGGATTTCCTGCACCCTTGATAGTAGAGCTTATAACAATTTTGCGAAGACACGCGCAATTGCGCTTATTTAAATAAAGAATGTCATAAATTTGCTGTTATATCCGTAATGAGTTTCCAATATTAAGAGTTTAATATAAACGATAAAATACGTTGCCTGGTGGTGATAGCTGCATGCAGAGACAATGTTGGAAGAATGGCGAATTTCGTAACGACATTGGCTCTAATGGGTAATATGCATGGAGACCTAAACATAGATGATACATGCCTTCCGCATTATTTACAAATAAAACTGGATAAAATTCGGAGCATATTAAAATGCGGACATTTTTACATTTGTCCTCCTTACCGTGCAAGTGTCCATTTTAACCATTAGAAATATGAATAAAATGTGATTTCAAAAGCTATCAAGTGTATAGTCATTGGCTGCAAAATTGTGTTCACAAACGTACAGTGGGAGGGCACATAGTTCTGATTGAACCTTTGCCCGACATTAGGAGCCAACTTTTTATAATGTTCGAGTCACAGATGTAACCCTTTCCTGTCTAAATCGGCCAAACGCGCCCGGAGGTAAGTAGTCGTCTGCCTTTAAAAAATTCTCGTTATTAGACAAAGTTTTTGCAGTGATATCTATGTAAGGCCATTCATGAAGGAACACCCTAGACCATAAGCTTTCCTTGGCATGGGATGGGTGGCACCCGCACAAAGGTAAGCTTTTTACACAGTCCTACATGTACTCTGACCAAGAATGGGTTAAACTCAAATTTTCACCGGATGTCGTCATTGAATAGTCACGACATTGACGTCATAATGATACAAACTCTGCATGCCCTGTTGACAGAGAGTTGTACTCCAGTATGAAGAAAGGTAATACTGTTAACTTTTGGCAATGCAGGGCCATGGAAAACAGGTTCCAAGTGTAAGCTAATGGGTAAAAAAATAAACCTGCATTTTTAACATGCTTACACATAAGCGCACTATGGATTCACACATTGATGTCTGGAATACATTTTGAAATGAGAAAAATAAATGCAGGGCTCAACAACACATTGTCCATCAAGTTTTTGCAATTTCGTTTAGAAGTATACATGGAAGGTCTTCTGGCCCCACTGCCTCTGCTAGGTTAGTGCCTTTCTCTGCAGAAAAATTGCAGCGTCGCCTAGTGCGCGGATTGTGACAGGGAACCAGGGAATACACTCCTAGTGTCACCTAAGGAAATCATCTTGTAATTTATGTTGACGATGTATTCACATACTGCGATTTGTGCCTTTATACTTTATTCACTGGCACGGAATGGGACTTAATTTAATCTCATAGCATGTTGCCTAGTATCTCTTTAATTTATATTCGTCTGAAATCTGATTTTTTGGCTTGGGTCGGAAGGAATCCAATGTTGTGCAGCTAACTGACGGCGGCAAGCCTCGCGTATCAGTCCAAGCCAAGAAATTGTCCGCAAAAAACCTTTGCATGGCTGATTTTGATATTTTAACGTTTTTTACAAGATGAATGCCCTTTCAATAAGTTGTCAAAATTTCAAGCTTATAACTAAAGTAGAAATATGAGAAAACCGCCAAAAACCACACAGGCATGTTGTCATCCGAACGTCCATGTGTCATTCTTTTGGTTTTCAGCCGCCAAATGGAACAATGCATACCCGTCAATCACACTTAACAGTCTGTCACGTGGCTGCAGGTAGCAACGACCCATGGCAAAATGAGAGTGGTATCACGGCGGCAATGCGAAATCAGGCGGGCAGGAAAAAGATGGAAACATGCTAACATATCATAGCCTCATTGGTTTATTTATAGTTATCTTGCTTGTTTTGCGTTCTAATGAAGGGAGACTTTAAGTGTTCATGAGGAGCGGGAATCGTCAGGCGATGTCCCTTCAAAGGCCGTGCCGCGATGGATTACCCCAGTAGTCCTGCACACCAAGGACAGGCGGGGAAAAAACTGGCAGTTTAATCAACAATACCCACGTACATAATAACATTTTATCGAAACCCAGGGATGAGGAAATAAAAATACAAATAAAAACATCGAAATAACTTGAACAGAAGAGAAAACACACAAAATAGCGTTACAAAACTCAGGTTGGAAAGAGAAATGAAACTCATTGAGAAAATAACCACAAAATAATGACAAGCTAACTAAGTAAAGTGTACAGACAAGTCTAACAAACTAACTACATAAAGTATACAGATAGAAGTAAATACAATAAAACACTATCCCTAAAAACGGGATGAAGAGGTACGGGGCGGTAGACTAAAATGGCTATCCGTCCAATGACCACGAGCGGCCGCAGGCCACCCCACCGAAGCAACTTTCGTTGCCAAGCTTGAGGTCAGGGGTCCCGAAGGGCCGCCTCCATGACGTCACGATTTGAAACCAGTTTGTCGCTGTCGCCGTTTAACAGATCGCTGAATAATGTTTTCCGTACTTTAAAGGCTCTTCTTTTCATGTACGTAATTGGCCAAGAATTGATTGACAACCTCACCAAATGTTAAGGGACGATGTTTACTTAGTTTTGTACAAATATCAGCTCAACGGGACAAACGGTATTGTTTCGGAGGCAAATGATCAACATCAAAAGCCTTTGAAGCTTGTTTTCTCAGAAAGGATAATAGGACGAGAACCCCACCTAAGAATGGCTATTCAAAGAAAAACGACTGGGCGAATTTTAATCCGGTTAACGGCTTTTGATTCTGTAATGTCTGAACTGGAAAAGGGATTCAGCGATTTTCTAAATTTTTCTTTGTTCTTTTTCTATGAAATGAAGAAAATAAACATCCTGGAAATCAAAGGGAAAATTGAAACGTCAAAACTTTGAGGATGGATAACAGAAAAACTAAACCAAACATAAAAATTCTTTACCCTGCCTGCGAGGGCAATCAGTTACACTGAAATGACTGAGTTTTGTCCCATCCATCCCCGCCGCTCCTTGTCCTGGACATCAAACAGCATGATAACTATGCAGTATGGGACTTCAATAAAGCAAATTTTTGTGACCTCAATGCTGCCCTTTCTACAGCCCCTTGGAACATTGCTCATGATGTCTTCGATTCTATTGATGATGCCGTATCCTACTGGTCTAATCTCTTCCTATCTACTGCAAAGGACTTTATTCCCTATAAGGAAGTCACCATTCGCCCTAAGGACAAACCTTGGATAACTGCAGACATTAAAAAACATATTAGACGTCGAAATCGTGCATGGAAACGCTTCAAGAGAGCATCCAACCAACCACGCCCCCATAATTACGACCTTCACCTCAAGATTGACAGGTTATACCAATTTTACAAAAAATATCGCAACAAGGTTGTGACCATAATAAGGAAATCTGTCTCTTCTTACTTTTCCAATCTCCAGCTTCGCTTTGATGAGAAAGACATTAATCCTAAACAATGGTGGAGCCTGTCCAAGTCTGTTCTGGGATGCAAAATTCACCAACATATACCCCCAATCATTGACGATAACAAAATGTATCATGTATCACGGAAAAATGTGAAATATTTAACTCTTACTTTGCCAGCCAGTGCAAAACACACTCTGACACTGATGCCCCACCCCTGCCCGATTTCACGTTCTGAACTGAGGCACGTCTACGCAATATTACCATTAATGAAGACAGTGTCAAGAAAGTACTATCTTCCCTGAGGCCATCCTCAGCATCAGGCCCAGATAACATAGGGAACATCCTACTTAAGAACACAGCAGATTCGATATGTACACCACTTACAAAAATCTTCCAGCTTTCTCTCAGTCTTTCTTTCTTTCCCAATGCTTGGAAGAGATCCAACATATGTCCTGTTTTCAAAAAGGCCAACAGAGAGATTAAAAATAATTATCGTCCTATTTCTTTGCTCTGTAATGTTTCAAAGGTGCTTGAAAGACTGGTCTTTAATGCACTCTATGAATACCTGGCACAAAATAACCTACTCACTTCCAAAAATTCTGGCTTTAAGGCCAATGACTCTACTATCAATCAGCTTGTGTACATCCTTCACAATATCTACAACGGCCTATAACAGTCCAAAGAAGCCAGAATGGTGTTTCTAGACGTATCCAAGGCGTTTGACAAGGTTTGGCATCCCGGTCTCCTTTTTAAACTTCGACAACTCGGCATCTCCGATAATCTTGTAGCATGGATTGATAGTTATCTCTCAAACCGATCCCAACGAGTGATTATTCATGGCCAATCTTCATCATGGCTACCTATTGAAGCTGGTGTGCCCCAGGGTTCCATCCTGGGTCCACTTCTCTTTCTTGTCTATGTTAATGACCTAGTTGACAATATTACATGTGATGTCAGACTTTTTGCTGACGACACCAGTCTACTTGAAGTTGTTAATGACCCAATTGAAACTTCTAATCACTTGAATATTAATCTCTCTGTTATACATAACTGGGGAAAGTTGTGGCGTGTTACCTTAAACGCTTTAAAGTCTCTTTCTGTCATATTTTCAACCAAACTTGTTAAACCACACCATCCACCCGTTCGTCTTGGAGACTCTGAAATACCTGCGGCAGACTCACACATTCATCTTGGTATTACTCTCAGTAGCAATTTATCCTGGCATGCTCACATTACTCGTATTACTACCAAAGCGAGCCAGCGAATTGCCCTTCTGCGTAGATTCAAATATAAACTCTCCCGCAAAGCTTTGATTAAACTTTATTTAACTATGGTTCGACCAATTCTTGAATATGGTTGTGTGCTCTTTGACAACTGCGGTCAGGGACTTTCCGATCTTATTGAATCCATACAGTTTGAAGCTGCCAAAATATGCACAGGTGCATTAAGGCACACATCACGTGCCAATCTCTTACGTGAACTTGGTTGGACAACTCTCGCTAGCAGGAGGAAGTATTCTAAGTTACTTCTTCTTTACAAAATGTATCACAACTTAACACCCTCCTATCTCTCTCAATTAACTCCTCCTACTTTTAATGCTCGAAACCTCCGCCACACTACCTCCATACGTCCCATCAATTGCAAAACTAACCGATTAGACAAATCCTTCCTACCTGACGCTATCAAACTGTGGAACAATCTTCCCTCCGATATAAGAGACTCAATTTCCCTCCAAATATTCAAATCAAAGCTGAAAGCAACACTACTAGCAGTGGATCATGTTCCTGTTTACTATACCCAAGGACACAGATTTGCCAACATTTGTCATACCCAGCTTCGTCTTAGATTCTCGAGACTTAACTTTGATCTCTTCAAAGTCAACATCATCCCACAACCTACATGTTCGTGTTCCTACCCCACTGAAGATCTGCAACATTACCTGTTCCTTTGTCCAAAGTATTCAACTTATAGAATTAGACTACTCAACTCCATCATTCCTATTATTGCTCCCGGCGTCCACCCAAATCTGATTTTACACACAGCGAGTGACAGACTAGCTCATATTCTTCTCTTTGGTAGCGACCAATTGTCCATTCCCTTCAACATACAAATTTGTGATGCTTTCCATAGATACATCGTAGATACTAGACGCTTCATATCTTAGTTCTGTTATGCATAAGCAGTAATTTTCAATTGAGTTAGTCGCTGATAATTCTTACTTCCCAAATGTCCTTTATGAAATTTTCCTACCGGTAGTCCGTATTATTGTGAACAGGGACGTATATGTGTACATTCTACCTGCAGTTAACTGTTTTGCTTTGTTTTGCATTTTGATGACTACTACTACTGTGATTTTTGTATGCAGGGTACAAATCTGAAGCATGTGTACAGCTTCTCTGTTAATTGGGTAACTTTGTTCTTGTTTTGTCCTGTGTGTTTTGTAATATACATTTTGTGTGTCACTCTATGTTCTGGAGAACCCCTCGATTAGTGACATCTCGATGTACTATAGGGCGATCCAGTTGAAATAAATATGTTTAAATTAAAAAAATATGCAGAAAAAAAGGAAACATGCACACGTGCCACGAACTTTAGAGATATGAAACTTGACTGTAAATAAACTCCAGGTAATTTTTAAGATTATTTATTGTTTTTACCAAAATGGCAGGCAACATTAACACACACACACACACACACACACACACACACACACACACACACACACACACACACACGCACACACACACACACACACACACACTGCCCATTACGACTAGCAAAAACCCATGGACACGTTAAGTATACCGTTGGATTAAATAGTGGCAAGGGTACCAGAATTTGGATATTTTAACCACTGATGATATATAACGTTTAGCCTTTTTGAATTTGTTCAAATTGGTATATATCCATTCATTATATATTAAAAACGTGTTACCTTCATTTTGGTCACTTCATTACTCTTTAAAACTTGATAATCTTGATTATCTCTCATGTTTATATCGGTATCTTCATGTTAATGTATTTCAGATACCTGCTGCCCTCATGCTAGAATAACAGTTATACAGTCCCCTGTTGGCGGCACACGCGTACGGCTGCACGTAAAACTCCCATTACATGTTTCCATCGGCCCAGTTCCTCCTGCTCTCCAGTCGCTCGGTTCATCATCACAAATATAACAGATCCAAAGAACGATGATACAGAATGGAAGACAGAGACTAATTAAAGAAAAATATAACGAGAGATGAAAAAAGGAATAAACGCGGCATACAAGCAGAGAAGGAAGAACGGAAAGCAGACAGAAAGACCAAAGAAAAGAACAGAAGAAAGAAAAATGAAAAAGAAGCAAAGGAAAAAGTTGACAGACAGACAGACAGAAAGAAATGAAGACAGTAACACGAGGATCAAAAAGGAGAGATAAAAAACGCCCTTGCCAGCCTACCATTTATCCATTGCTCAGCATATTAGTCGCAGATAATAAAATGACTTTTGTGTTGTGTCTTGGCCCCCCGATTGATCTATGGCGATATGACCAAACACGGACACAAGTGAGAAGATTATATTATATTAACCCTGTCCCCTTATCAAGGATTTACAAACATAACATTATTATTTAATTATACTTTGCCATTTTTAAGAGGACATGTTTCAGAAAAATTATGATGTTCTGCATTTTACACGTCACTGGAATTTTTCTCGAGTTTACATCATTTACATGCTGCGCCAGTCAATGACGATAAAATGCATCTAGTTTACAGTTTCTAAAGTATCGTGTTTGCTTTTCTTGTTACCAAAATAGTTTCGACACAATATCACTTCTACCGGTCCTCTGGGTGTGTATTTTTGTGCATATGTATGCATGGACAGGCAAATACCAAGACGTACTTGTATACCGATGAATGTATTATGTGTCTAGTTGTGTTGTCCAGTTACCTGAATGAGCCACTTCTAAAGAGATGACAAGAGATTTTCATGCATAAATTTGTTATTTATTCTAGTGACGGGTTGACTTATTCAAGGGACAGCTGTTTATACCTTCAGATTTGACGCACCTGTGTCTGGGACACTATCCGGGACTAGTATCATGCATTGTGCCGTGCAAGAGTGATATTGAAAAAATGGTCATTATGTTTCCCTCTCTGGTTGAACTGAAGCACCCAACCAATACATCACGACACGCGCCTGAGTGGTTCCCAGCGGAGGTTCATAGTCAGTACACATCAATTCTTCTGCCACAACGCCGAGTGAATCTATTTTTAATTTTCTGCTAACATGACCAGAAACGTCGTCCTTAAAGTTATGTCCCCTGTAGTTTGAGGAAACCAATTTTTTAAAATAATATCGTGTTACATTATGCGAAAGTAAAGCTATGTGTCTCCACACATAGAAAGAAGTAATTCTGAAAATAGTTGCAAATGGAATCAAGCAGGCAGCTGAAGCAGCCAGCTGTGGTGCACTATCCATTTGCTCGTCTTATTCTTGAGATATTCGCTAAACAGGTGAAAAATAGGGATTATGTATTTCATTTGCTGTATAATGAAATGCAGCAATGCTAATCGGATAGCAGACAGAAGCACCTCCTATCGACTTAATCTCGTTTAAATTTTTTTGCTTGAATATCATCCCCAAAACTGAAATCAAATGGCAAGTAAGAAGATGCCAGTTTGAGAGTTGGATCTTATACACATACAGGCTTATTTTTAAAAAAATGGTTTCCATTCAGGGCGAAAAAAAGTAGAAGAGTAAAAACAATAAGCAAGAGTTTTCAGTGTCGGGTGGTATAACCAACAAAATCATCTCATGGCAGTAACAAAATCATCTCATGGCAGTAAAAATATACAGAAACATGAGTAAAAATCTGTGTGTATAACAGATAATATGGCCAAAGATATATTTCAATGAAAACAACATTATATTACATCTCACTCACTGCTCTTTCAGGCCTGCAAATTATCATAGACATAATATGCAGTTTTAATTTCCTTTTTTTTCGGTGGACAATGATGATGTGCAAATTATGCAGTGCTTTCATATCATATTTGCTGCTGCGTGACCGAGACCTCGCCTGTAAAAGCGAGCTAGCTTTCACGCATCTACCGCTTCAAGACACCTCGAAGATTCCTTACTCTGAAGAGAAATGGACATTTAAAGCTGCAAACGCAGCCAAAAGATTGCTTATAATTTTTTTCTGCAGCCGGGATTTAGAGAATATGTTTCGTTAACTCAATATAACATTTGAACAGGGATTTATTTATTTATTTATTTTTGTAGTTTTTCAAGTTTTTCCTTAATTATGAATAGTTTAACATCAGAATATGTATGTATACTTGTACGAATGTATAGAAAGGGTTTCAAAATGTTAAAGTAAAACAAAGACTGACTTGAATTTTATTATAGCCTGAACACAAACAATTTACTATCATAGACGCATTGAAAGGGAAAACTTTTCAAAGCTTTTTTTTATATGAAATGTAATGCTCAAAAATTGTGCCAACTGTCTGTATTCGTTTTCATTTTAACCTCATCAGCGAGAACTCTAGTGTAGTAAAAGGTCATACGGGGACGTAATTTGCTGTGTAAGCACAGAATGGTGTCGCGCGTAACTGCTAACATTAGTGAGGGAAGACAGTATAAAACGCCAATTATGATATGAACAGTGGTCAGTTGATTGCACTACCAGAGCTGCACTCAAACAACATGGGAACTTTACTCATAACAATCTTATTTTCTTGCCTTTTGGCAAATGTTAAGTTGTCAGAATCGAAAGGCAAAGCTACATTTAGTGTTTTATTACCAAAAAATGATTTCTTTATAAGACAGTTCACAAGCGTGCTTGGCAGCAGCATAAAACAAGTTTCGACCGGAAAAGCATACAAGACTTTAACTTCAAACTATACAGTAGTTGGAACCATTGACTTTGCTAGTGGCAAGGGCAAAGTCACCAAGGCACTCTGCGATAGGCTGGTTAAGTCTGGTCCCAGTACATTCTTATACATGCCATACAACAAAACAGCCCCTATGAAAAAATATGTGCTGAAGAAAATCAGTGAACAAAAAATCCCAGTCATACTGTGGGACAGAACTGGTACAGCTAGCGAGAAATGGAAGGTAAGTTTGATGTTTCATCTTTTGCTTGTTGCTTTCTTCAAAGAAAAGCCCCGATTTAAGCTTCTCAAATAAACGCTGCAAAATAATTATTTGACAGCAAGTATATTTAAGCAAGGATAAAGCATCTGATGATGAAAATGATGACGTCAATGCAATCAGCGCTACTGTTTTTAAGCGACATGTTTTGCATTTCAAACCAATATTATGAGAATAACTTTTACTTTTTTGGCAAATTACACCCACAACATTTATATTCAAAATATTCAGAGAGTCCTCAATTTTGCTGCCACTATACCATTGCTTTATAATAATTTGTACGTGTGGAGCAATCAAGCGCAGTGTCGAATCTTATTCGCGTCTTTCTGGACATAGAGCAGTAGACCCAACTCAGATTTATGTGGATGATTTTCATCTTTCATTCCATGATGTACAAGTTTCTCTTTTAGTTCAAGAAGTACGTGTACCTGCCTATATTTATGATGCCTGCCTATTCTATGCGAAGCTTCAATGAAACGATTACACTTTTTTGATAAGTATCAAAATTCGTATAATTTAGGCCACTGAGGTACGAAAAAGACATATCTTCTAAGGAAAAGAAACTGTTGATAGCACGATTGAAATTTCCCCTGTCGAAGATAATAACAAAAGATGAAGTGATCATCTTTTTGTGTTGCTGAGTATGGAAATTGGTTGGTTTACTCGACACCCAATGTGTGTTGAGTTTGTATATTAACTGTTTTCTCTGTGTAACTCCTATGCATATATATATATAATTATATATATAGAGAGAGAAAGAGAGAGAGAGAGAGAGAGAGAGGAAGAGAGAGAGAGAGAGAGAGAGAGAGAGAGAGAGAGAGAGAGAGAGAGAGAGAGAGAGAGAGAGAGAGAGAGAGAGAGAGAGAGAGAGAGAGAGAGAGAGAGAGAGAGAGAGAGAGAGAGAGAGAGAGAGAGAGAGAGAGAGTTCACTTTCCCTGAAAAGCAGGAAACAAATGGTACATTTTATAATGTATTTTGTAAGAGTTGGTCTCTTTAAACCCGCCATAATCATGGTTTTATTTATCTAATCGGCGAAAATGTCAGATATGGCCTAAACGTGTGCCTTTGCGTGCACTCATACAGTTTTGAATCAAGGTGTCAAATGAAATCATCAAAACATATTTTTTCTACTTTGTTCTGTTTAGTCCATCTATAAATTTCACGTTCATAGAATAAAAAAGTGGAAAAAATATGCCTCATCTGCGTTTTTATATGTTTCAGGTCAATGACTGTTCTTAAAGTTCCTTTAACCAATGATCATGGTAACACATTGAACTGTTGAAAGCGGTCTGCCGAAGTCTAGCTTTGCCGTATCTGTCATTACCTCATAGCAACACGCCCAGTTGGTGTGAACATGTAGCAGTTGTCTTACCTCTGTTGTGCCTAAAAAGACGGTTAGATTGAGCATGTTTGTTCACCATTACTACCGGAAGGTGATAAAACAGCTCAATGCATAAGGCGGGGGTGGGGGGGGGGGGCACTTGTCAAAGAAATGAAAACTTACGGGTTCTTCAGAGAATTGGGTGCTAAGCAAAATTGTGTCATCACTTTGGACTCACTTGTTGAGACTGACAAAATTCGGGTACATGGAACTGGATGTGAGGCAAATACATGACTCAGCTCACAATTGTAAAGTGACGTGTGTGCCCTCTGGGTGTATGTCTATCTAAAGGGGGTGAGTTGGTTGGCAAAGTTGTGGATGAAGATCGTACTATAAGCGAGAAAATGATGCAAGTTTGATGCCATTCTTTTTTAAATTCTATGTTGCTATCAAGGTCAATGTTGAGTAGGTGTGTGTTTGTCTGAAGCATAAGATCAACCTATCATAAACTGCCATAAAAAAAAAAAACACACACACACACACACATATGCATGTATATCTGAAGAGGATACATCCCTAGTTCAAGGGATTCCAGATAAATCACGAGAACAAAGGATGTATCCTTTTTATACCATGCTTTCTTTGTTTTCGTGAATATAAGTGCATTTTAAAATGTATTCACCAAAGTAAATCAGTCCTGTGTTGAAATTTAGCCACGGGAATTAAAGCAGGGATATATGTGTAAGCAGGTGACATATATATCCCTTGAGAAAACAAAGGAGGCATGGTATAATAGGGTGTAAGTGGTTCTAACTTTTTCTGCATTTCAGGGCTCATCGGGTCTGGTGCTTCACTTGGCGCCGACGGTGGAGCAGATGGCTCAAGCAGGCGTGGATTTGACAAAGCGTTTCGGATGGAATAAATTAGCAGTTATTCATGACACCTCATCAGGGGCTGAAGAGTTTATAAGCGAACTAAAGAAAAAGTAAGAATTTACGACATCGACATGAATCTAATTAAACTTGAATACTTTTCGTTCGGAAAATTTTAAGAGCTTCCTAATTGCATACAAGACGATTCATCGCACGTTTTGTCTTTCCCTATCTACGACTACGAGAACACGTGCATTAAAAATGAACGTGAAGTGTATATGAATTTTAAGTGCAACAAATGAAACAAGTTTTCAAACATGTTTCTCTTCAATTTTCAGATCACCTGATGTTTTGAAGTATAAGATGGGCGCCAGTGTAAAGAAACTCAAAAATGCGTTGTTTCGCATCATTACCGGCAGGGTGAAGGCTGTATTTCTCTTCCTTCAAGACGAGTATGATTCAGTTTGTTAATACTCATATACACTGTGAGAATAACCCAATGTACATGTATCAGTCGGTTATGCTGAAAGCTCCGTAGACCAGAGACCACTTGAGGATATATTTTACCCAATAATTGCTCCATGTTATGCTTAAATGGCGAAGTACAAATCCAAAGAACAGCTCTGAACAGATTACTGAAAATTAATCTTGTTCCTGGAATCTTAGTTGATGGATTCTAGGTATTTCTTCCAGCACATTTAAAGTAAAAACAAGAGAATGCTGAAAGATGAACAATTTCATCACGTTCAGTAGTATTTAGAGTAAAAGTTACCTAAGGGTGCAAAATATCATATGCTGATCATTTTTTTCGCGATTGCGTTAATCCTGTAAAGCTCAACATAAACATTTGATGCGAAATTCATCATAGCACACTATTAATATTTTGTGAGTTCTGATGGCTCAGGTGGGGTAAAATAGATATTGGACTCATTTCAGACGCCGAGCGGCTTGGGTATTCAAAGTTGCTTCAACAATGCATATGACTGGCAAATCTACGGCATGGATTTTATCAAATTTAGCCATACCAAAGGGTGGAAAAACACCAAAAGAATTTCCTATTGGAATTTTTGGTGAGCATTAACATATATTTCGAACATTATCTTAGGTCATTTGGCTATGTCCTTCTGACAGGTTTTTTCACATTTTGTACATCGTGATTCCTCGAATAGCAAGAATATACCAGATTTATAAAACAAAACGCATCGGATATACATGTACATAAAAAAAAGAAAAAAAAAGAAAGGAAGAAAAAACAAACAAACAAACAAACAAACAAGAATAAATTGTACAACGAGAGAAGACGATTAAGGTCTACTTTTTGTGTGATTAAGGGAAGAAGTGCAACTATATATATTTATATATAACAATGACTTTGAAAGTTTGCAGTAACGCTATATGGCTTTGATATAATGGAAGGAAGGGATATTTTAATTGCATGTGGAGTTATCGATATCATTGCCTTTTTGTAGAGTGGCGTTTATACATGTTGTAAATGGTCGTAGAATATAATTGAGGAGAGTACTTTATGTAGGTGCATAGATCAAGGGTGAGCAGCAGATTTTGTTTCGAGTGAGAAGGTCACAACTTTGCTTCATGGAAATAGAAAATAAATATGATTTTTGCAACAATAGTGTCCACCCACTCGAACATAAAAAGCATCGAGGGCAGCCTAGCACTGGTATAGTGTGCACACAAATTGTCAACTATAGGTCATACTCCAAAACTCATTTCCGCTATGGCTGAAATTATCTCGAAAATTAGGATTCTGTGCTTAGTCTTTCTCGGTTCGGAGGAACTAAATGGGTTTCTAATGAATATGGCAGAAACAAAATATATTTGATTTGCAAATGACATTATTATTTTATCAGAATGTGCAAGTCAGCGAAGCACCACGAAGGACCTTTTTGGGCTTGCATAACAATGACATCGAGCCATAGCTGCTTTTAAAACTTTGCAATGATGGTAGTGCCTTTAATGATTAAAATAATGTGTAACATCAACTAAAGTGTCATACTAAGGCACTTAGAAATGAAAATATAGAACAGAGGTAAGAGTTGTCAGTTAGCCTATATGAATTAATTCTTTAGTTGTACGCATTTTCCGTCTGCATTCCAATGTTGGCAGGTTTGGAAGTCAAAGACAAGTTTCAAGACTCTCCAAAGGCAATCAAGACGGCAGTGACAATTTGGGCTCGTGGGCTCGAAGACCTTGTCAAGAAGAAGCCACAATCTAGTACAGACATGTTTCAGAGCAAAGGCACTTGTTCCAAACCTGCTACATTCAGTTCAGGCTACGAAATTTATAGGTAGGTAGGAGGCGACCCACTAAATAATTTTGCACAGAGAATTACCATGTGAGCCGTTTTGTTACCTGACATCTATCCGCATATATCAATAAATACACAAATAACAAACAAACTTAGATGCTCACTCACTTACTCAAACACAGACACGGATGCAGCCAGTCACACACACACACACACACACACACACACACACACACACACACACACACCACACACACACACACACACATATATATATATATACAGCTCAGGCTTAGTGAAGTCACACGTGGTTCGGGGTTTCGATCTATTATCAGTTTCGCGGTGAATCTTTCTCAGCAGCATGCAATTGAGTCATGATACCGAAACCAGTCGATGGATAACAACAAAGTCCGAATTTGCATTTAATTATGTGCAGATATTCATAAGCTTTGTCCCTCTGACAGCCTGTTCTGTTAATCACTATCACTTTTAATATTAGAACGTTCCATGGCCCCGACACATATCAAGTAGTCGAGGCAGGTTTTGTTTTGTTCACAGTTACATTCAGTGTTCCGTTTAATAGCACAAATTATGCGAGGATGACTCATGGTCCATTACATCTACATGTTTGTATTGTGAAAATTATACTATTTGTCTTCTGTACACAGGGAAATGTTTGTCCATGGATCATCTGACTCAAAAGGCGGAGTACAATTTGTTGGCGGAGGGGCATCTAACGAAAAAATTCGCATTATAAATCTCAACAAAGGGCGATGGCTGCAGGTATGCTCTTATTATTTAACTTCAACAGCCTGCGTATTTTGTATACACAGGCGAGATGCAGGGGAGAGTAGGCATAGATTTTGAGGCAGACGAAAATTTTGTGGAGTTTTGGATAGTGATAGGCAGAGATTGATCAAAGAACGGGACTGACTTATTTTCTGGATAGGTAGAGACAACTCAGGGAGAATTTTAGCACTAAAATTTGGATAGTTAGAAAGAAAAAGGATTAACAATTTTTGAACGAAAACAGGTCAGTGAGCATGGAAGCTGCCATCCTGAATATCGTTCACCAGCAGCAAAAGAATAAACATAAACACAAGCTTCAGTGTGGTAGGACGTGGTTAGCCACAGAGTAGCAGGGGTGGCAAGAGAAGCCAGCAGGAGGGAGATCTTCTGGAGGGGGAAGGCATGCAGAAGGGAGACAGGTTGAGGTAGGGCGGGAGGATGAACACAGGGTAAACCTAGGGGCGGGTTGAATGGGACGACCACATGCAGTGTTAGGGGTGGTGTATGTGGGTGAAGGTTAGTGGTGCATGACTAGCCTGCTCTCTGAACAAGGCAAGGGATGAGAGCTTTCAGGTTAGGTGTGGAAAGTGCAGAAGGCCGAAGGTTTTTGGAGGCACAGCTGGCAGCCCTCAAGATAGAACTAGAGGAGGCCAGGGACAGCGCCAGGGTTTCAGCTTTTGTGCGCGAGGAAGTCAAGGGTAGGATAGGGTGGAGCAGGTTGATGGGGAACAGGATGGGAGCGGGAGAGGCCAGGCGGGAGGTGAGGATAAAGGGAGGCAGAGAGTGGCAGAGCTTAGTGAGAGGGGAGAACAGGCGGGATCTACAGAAGCTGTGGAGATACGGAGTAACATAGTAAGGAAGATGGATAGGATCTTCTGTAGAGCAGACAGGGAGTGTACGCCTAGGGTGTGCCCACCAGGGGCCAAGATTAGGGACGATGAGGAGAGGCTCGAGGGGGTAGTGAGGAGTATTGGGGAACATCCGAGAGTCACTGTGCAGGTGTTCACCAATGATCTCTCGGACAGGGAAGAGCTTGTAGGGAGTTTAGCGCAATGAAACGGTACTTTAAAATGGCGATGTAATCAAGCCAAGGCTTAGGATGAGTGTGTGGGAAGTGAGTGGGATTTGTGGGATTAATAGGAGGTTAGAGGGGTTATGTAGGCAGCGTGGGGTAAGATTTAGATATGCGTCCGAGGATTTTGCAGGGAGGAGGGAGATGTTTCCTGGGGATGGGTTGTGATAGGCTAGGGCAAGTTCGCAGCGAGTGGTTGCAGCAGCAGCAAAACTAGAAACCCCAGCAACCACCACGTCAGCTTTGGAACAGGATGACCATCATAGGCAAACAGGAAGTAGCAGTAGAACAAGAAAGAGGGAGAAAAGAGCAACAATACGAGGGGAAATTGCCTGGTGCAAAGAAAGGGGTCAGTACTGTGCGGAACGTCCTGGTACTGTGCTGGGAGGAAAGAAAAATGGAATGTTAGATTCAGAAGAGAACAGTATTAATTAGATTAACAGGTCTTAGGAAGAAAATTGGAAGGTGGTAGCCCCTATCAGGGCTGCTATAACCCTGTGCACAGGCCATGGGAAATGCTTAAGTCTTAGATACAGCGATATGGTCAGCTAATATAGGCGCGCTTTTGGGTGCATTGCACTGTTGACTCAGTCCAAAATGTAGCACTGAAAGAGTTTGCCATAAAATTAATTGTGATACACCCAGGCCAAAATACAAAAACAATTTCATTCTGACAAAAACATGGTGATAACGACAACGCCGGCAATGATGATGATGATGACGATGATGATGATCCTGTTATAAGATCTCCGGTTAACATTTGAAGTGTAATCTATATCTAGGTCGACGTCCTAACTAGGCAACCCGTGTTTTGGAAGACTCTAAAAATGTATGTTATGTAACGTGTTAGTCTTCTGGCTGCTGATGAAGACTATCCCTTTATGTTGCCGGTCACGAGTTAAGTATGTCCGTCTGAATAAAAAAACTATTCATACCATTTAATTCAAGTACCAATGTGCCTATATTTAAAAAAAATAAATAAATAAGAAATGTTCAGGTCACACCTTTTCTTTGCGCAATTCACGCGCAAAAATATCACCCCAAAATGCTGTCGAATTAGACTCCAAAATACAGTTTAAGGGCATAACTGTGCTCACTATCATTTTATTTGACGGATTCCTGCAAATGCCATTTAAGCCGAAATGTCTACGATTAAAATTCGTAAGTCTGGTGCTACAGGGCGTACATGGAAGTGATACCTATAATACGGAGAACATTTTAAGACCAAAATTTCAAGATCAAGCAAAATATTTTGCCAAAAAGTCGAAGGAATATATAACTAATCCCACTTTGAAAATCATACAAAATTGGCTGTTCCAATTAGGTGAGAGCTTGATAAAAATAAATGAAAAGAAAATAAAGAGATACATCTTTATAGTATGAAGGTCACTGTAATATGGTCAATTCTTCTTCTTCTTCTTCTTCTTCTTCTTCTTCTTTTTCTTCTTCTTCTTCTTCTTCTTCTTCTTCTTCTTCTTCTTCTTCTTCGTCTTCTTCTTATGATGATGATGATGATGATAATAAAGATGATGATGATGACATCATAATTCGAAAGTATGAAAGCCAACATTGAGTTTGGTCTAACTAATTTTCAAGGATCTAAAATTTTGCGTACATTGTATATTTACATGGCCTGTAGGACAACTGTTCAAAGGGTTCTAAAACAATTTTCTGACTTTGCGGTTAAAATCTCATGAATACAAAATGGAATCATTCACGTTTAAGGTAATTGGTATTGCGTTGCAGTTTTGCAGCTATTCGTTGCTTGCTGTCTCGCCAGTATGCGTACGTAGGCAAATTATACGTTCAGCATTCGCTCATTTTCTGTTACAGATTGGAGAATGGTCCTCTACTGAAGGCTTGGATATTTTCTCAATTATTGGACCAGGAGGAGTGAAGATTCCACCATGTAGTGGCAAATAGGGCTGTATTTGGTTATGCTTCGAAAGATTGGGATTGTTTTCTCATTTGTAATGGAAATGTAGCAGCCATTGAAACTAAGTACCTTTTTATCATACAGACAGTCGTGAATTATTCAGAATGCTACAAATATGTACAGATGATATTTTATAAAATTATTTTAAATAACCTGACATGATTCATGAGAAGTATTGCACGAAGTTTTAGTCTGGAAGAATGACTGTTTTGACATTAAAGTTACCAGAAGGAGTCATACATGTCAGCTTCTTGTGCTTTGTGCGTCCGCTTATTGAGCCATTATAAGAAGGGGGCTGTCCCATATCGTTGACACTTTGTGAAGTGGCTGCTTATTCAACTGCAAAGGAAATGTCGACCTGTAAGTTAATAGTCAAATAAGGGACTCTCGGGGATAGAAATTGTAATTGACACTGCTGTGGCGTACAGAAAAAAAAACACTTTGGAATTGCGTTGTCAGTTGACCTTTATTCCGCCATTCGCTCAAGATGGTGAGAGATGCACCGCAAAGTACATAGCAAAATTCTTACAATAATGTTTGGCGTTATAAATACACATTTATATTTGTATTTGATACACATATATTTCACAAATACTATCACGCGTGCACAAAATTACGAATACACGTTTAAACACAAACAACGTGTATTTGACCAATATAAAGTTACATGAAATATTTAATATTTAAAACATTTAATACACAGAGTATATAATTACAATCTGACTATTTCAACGTATCAAAAACCATTCGAGGCGATAATACGAAGAAGCCAGTTTGTAATGATAATTTTGTATGGGATTTACTGTAAATTTATAACAAATATTCTCCACGTAAATATACGTGTTTACGCGGTATACAATGTAGAAATTAAATCCACACGATAGATAAATATGCTCGCGGCGCGATGATGCGCGCTTCCGCAGAATATCCAATTTATCTAAAAAAAAATATATATTCTTACTTAGAGAACTTAGGGGTCTCGTGAGCCACCAAAGTCAACCCATAGCACAATATAAGCTGATATTAGCTCGGTCCGGGTTACGCAGGAACAGGATACATGACTGCACCGCAAACTGATTAGTCCATGTGAGCTTGCTAGCGCCGAGTGGGGTGCGAAAAAGCTGGGAAGGTTATTATATATCACCCTTCATCCGGGGTATTCAAAACAGGACTTATGATTGGCCGAAGCCATAAAAAAACCTCGTTATATTGGGTAGCAGCAGGCAAGATAACATTGTTAACCCGCAAAATGCGTAAAAGTATAGACCGTCACTGCCTGCCAAAAAGTGCCCTTATAATGTTGAAAAATGAGGAATGATTAATAAATTCGCGAAAAGCAAACTGTGCGCGACAACTGCTTCCTGTTGAAGTGTGTCACCATTTCCGGTTGACAATCATGATTCGGTCTGTGAGGCTGATGATGTTTACTTACTTACTACCTTCTCCACTTACTAAAAGCTGTATATCAAGCCCATGTCACGATTAGGTGTATTGGTTACTCATACCCTGTATATGTTCACTTCAGTTTGCATCAGGTTGGATCGTTGTGCAACGAAAACTGCTTTCAAAGTACTGGGGCACGCCAATGGCATGTGCTCAGGGAGAGGAAGTAGCAGACAATGCGACTGGTCTCGAGGTATCACGTGACCTACCCGCACCATAGTATATTGGTCAGAATAGGTCAGCTAACCTCTTTTTTTCACTTGCACTGCCCTCTACCTCTTTCGGAGATAGGCCAGTTCGTTCCTAAGCACAAGTTCCGCCACGTTTTTGTAGCAATATCCCAACAAGCAATGGAAGTCGACCTAATGCTACATTACACTGGCTCAACAATAAAAGAACCTTCGTTTCTGGGTGGGATAGAAGTTGATTTCAAACTGCACATTTAATGCTTCAGGTGATCAATTGTTTCCGATGAGTTTACAGTCAATCGTCCAAAGATTCTGAAACAATCTAAAAATCACGTGAATCCTTTTGCAAAATACACTTGGGCTAAGAGAGCTGCATTCGAAACTCTGTTCTAGTTTTTGCCCATATATATTTTTACTCTGTGGGTCTCATACTCCAGTTTCTGCATGCAACCGTTCTTCATTGGTTTTGTTTCAGAATGTTACCGGTTAATTACTTTCCTTTGCTTTTCACTTTGACTTAATTTTGCTTTTTCCCATGGGAACGAAAATGGAATTAAAAGCCTTTCTGGGCGCATTGAGTTCCAAGTGCTCTGCAGAGATCTGGTTACTCTCCAGTCTCTCAAAGAGACAACTTCCCTTGGGAAGATTTTGTACAGAACCAGGTAAAGATCAACATATCGCCAGAGAAGCATCTGCATTAACTGGTACGTGACAGTTGATCTTGCAGGTGTGCAACAGGCTGAATGTCATCCTGCATAAACACTTTCGGCTAAGACCAAAGACCATTCTCAATGATAATTTCAAAGGACAACCACGTAATCTGTCAACCACCATGTTCAAGGTCTTGTTGTGTACTTATTTTTTTTAGCAAAAAGCACAACCTTGTGCTTCATGTAGAAACCACTATTTTGGCAAAATATCTAATCTTAGTTTTTTTGGGTAAAATATCTATTTTATTTCATTTTATACTGACGAAAAGATCATGGACAGATTTGTCTAAGAAAATATGACGATAACTGTAAAAGAGTAAGCCTTTTTACCGGTCAACACAATACAAATTATTATTATATTATAAAGTAGAATCGTCATGATGGCTTTGTTGTTCCTGAGTGACGCAATAGTACATTAGATGACTGATCTGGAGGTCGTATATACACGGCACACAGCCAACACAGTGAAATTATAATGAAGCAATCGAGGATACACCCAGTATCTATACCAAGTGAACTGTTATTTTCCAAGCAACATCGATTAGCACAGGCACATAATTTGGCAACAGGATGTGTATTCCAAGTTTGACCTATCAAAAAATGCATTTATGAACAGCATGAAAAATGCCAAATTGAGGCTAACCGAAAACTTATCGTTACCGGCAGTGATAGAAGAAAGTAGTACATCACGTGGTAAATGAATAATGGTATAACATTTTGCCGTTGTCGGCACATGGCAAATTGTTTTGAGTACTGCTAACTGTGGGACATGCAGAGGATATTCCAAGAAGTAATGGTAAGCTTTTCCTTCAGAATTTAATTATATGCATACTGAAGATGGAGACATAAACGAGAGACATGTAAGAGTGGCGGAATATGAATAGTGTTAGGAAATATATTAACATATGAGCAGGAAAACCGAAAATTGACTAAGAAATAAAAGGTTACCTTCTAGTTTTGATTTGATTGGGCTAAGGAAACACACTGTGACATCAAGCGGAAGATTTTTCCGGAAAGTTGTATTTTGGTAGACGGGAGGAAAAATGTATACTTAATCGTTCACTAAACCCGCTTGTATTACAAATATTGTGCAATGTGCCGCACAAAATCGTATCCAATATTCTGATTTTCGTGTATTGCTCCCATCTTCGGTACACGACGCGACCACTGTGCAGCTGTTGCAGATACATTGTTTTAGCAAAAGAAAGAAACTGTGTAAAAATAATAGTTTGAGATTATGACAAATCCGCGTTTAATACTTCTAGATCTTATATTAATCTCGATGAGACCTCTTATGTTCTCGACAGCAATAAGAACTGGTATTAGGAATTTTTTGTCTAGAATGTACATCAAATTTTGATTTTTATGTGGTGAAATAATGTGACAACCCCAAATAAAAAGATCAAAGAGTTTCTGCAAAGCCCAGAGGAACCGCGCGACAAAACGGAAGAGCTAAACAAAGTTGGGAGATGGTTAACAATGTCGACACAGTCCTGATGACAGTAACCATTACCTTGTGGTGTCACAAGAATAAGTTTTCTTTTTAACTTAGTTGCTGGTCCGGTTATCATGCCGTAGGGGCAGTTTCTGTTGGGAGCACTTGTGTATTTTAGGAAGCTGTGTGAACATTAAATAGAGAAACAAGACATAGTAAAATTGAAGGATAAAACTCCCAGCGAACCTAAATATCATCAAGCACAGAGATGCCAACATTCAAAATACCATTTCAGGGACGTTTAAGTGAGAATATCAAGGACACAACATTTTTAGCAAAGAATGTATGAGAAAAAAAAAGAAAACAACAACAACAACAACAACAACAACAACAACAACAACAACAACAACAACTCAGTTTCAACGCGGGACAAACATCGAAAAATTGTCAAAATTTAAGCTAATTTAAGGGACACATGGCATCTCTGCACTCACCGTAATCCATATTCGTTGCAAGATGGAAAAAAACTGCACCCTATTTTAGAGTTATATGGCTGAAACTTCACAACTGAAACAACAAGTAAATGAAACCTAAAACAGATCACAATTTAATATGGATATTAATAAAGGTTTTATGATTTAAATTAAGTTTATATTGGATGCCCTAGCTAAACACGAAACTCCTTGATAAAACAGGCTTTATTACATTTATTTTATTTTTCATCTAAATATGTAGACATATATATATGGCTATATATATAATATACATATTATATATTTATATTATATATATATATATATATATATATATATATATATATATATATATATATATATATATATATATATATATATATATATATATATATATATATATATATATATTCGAAGCTGGCATTAATATGTTGCAAGAATTCAGTGATAATATTGGTACCTGCGAAGTAAAGAAAACATCTTCCTCACCCAAAATTCTGCGGGCGATTATGAATTTAAAAAATATCGATAGGTTGATAAATGGGGGTTCCATGCAAAACCATTAACCGTTGCGTGGTTAGAAAATGAAAATTATGAACATGAAACGGTCATTTCTGAATTTCCCACTAACCTATTATCATAGTGTTTCCAAGACCATAAGCACTGCTTATAATACCCAACAGCCGACTAACTGTGTAAGTATAATTTTTATTAAAATACAAGTCCTCGCGAGTTCTAGCCAGCTATTTGATGTTTGAAGCACAATTGACAAAACAATGACGGAAATACGTTTGAGGATACAGGCGCAATAGCTCTGGGAAACAACGGACAAGTAATAGGCCAGGAGGCGGAATCTTGCTACAATTGTTCTAGTACTTATGCTTATGATATCTTGACTGCATGATTCAGCTTCTTTGCATTATGTTGGAAGGTTTGTCTTCTGGATATGCAGGGGGGGAGAGAGAGAGAAAGAGAGAGAGAGAGAGAGAGAGAGAGAGAGAGAGAGAGAGAGAGAGAGAGAGAGAGAGAGAGAGAGAGAGAGAGCAGTTTCATGGCTAGTTTACAGAATTGTAGAAATGATATTTTGCGTTTGATCATCAGCTGCTAAGAGCGAAATTATTCAATGTTATTTAACTCTGTCAGTGCCACCTGCGACTTAAGTCGAAGTATCATAAAGGAACGGCTCTGAATGATAATAGATGTGCTAAATTCATGTATGTTCCTTGTGAAGGTACAGTATATTCAAGTACCAGCAACCCGGTAGTTACATAGAATACAGTAGTCCAGGTTAACAGTTTTTTTTGTGCGGCGCGGAATTTCAAATTCAAGTCCAAGTTTGCCTCCACTAAACAAGTAAATATTTATTTTGTAGAAGGTCGAACCAACCCCGTCGACATTAGCTTTTTCATGCATGTGAACCTACAGTAATTGGTGATTCATAACCGAACTGCAAGATATACCTGTGAGATCACTGGGTCGTCGGCAACACCTCATTTGTCTCTGTGGGCAATATACATGGAGAAGAAGGTTTATCTACGCTGAACAAATGTACCGCACCACAACTGAATTACAACTCGCAAGCTAAAACCCACCAGTTGTGGAAAAGGCCACATCCCTTCCTTGGGGTACTCCGCTGTGTTCTTGTGCGTGCGTCCGCATATTCGCACGACTGTGAACCTTTCTGTTGCGCATATATTCACAAGTATTTCATACAGTCATGAAATTTTACCCAGCATATGTCATGCATATCCGAGATTGTTTGTCTGTAAGTCCGTTTGTGTATCGATCCAACACTGTCGGTGTATCTGTGTGTCGGTCCACGACTATTGACTTCGTTAAAATGCCCACTTTTCCTCTGAATGCCTTTGTATCTTAAAGGCATATTGGCTGCACGTTCATGCATATTTACTTTTCCAGGCAAAATCAATGAGCATAGCGAGGATTACGTAAGACGTCAAAATCTACTACACAGTAAAACAATCGTTATCTTGCCTCAGAGTTTTTGCTAAAATTATTCTACATGTACTCTATTACATATATATAATATATATATATATATATATATATATATATATATATATATATATATATATATATGTATATATACACATGTGTGTGTGTGTATTCACACGTTTTCTTTGTATGGGTAAAACACACACACACATATATATATATATATATATATATATATATATATATATATATATATATATATATATATATATATGTGTGTGTGTGTGTGTGTGTGTGTAGTCACACCTTTTCTTTGTATGGGTAAAAAACACACTGATTAACAAGATTCCGAAATCGTATCTCAAGAAAACATTTTAGTTCTTTCTCTTGAAACAAGACAAGAAATATCTTGAAAGTGAGGTGGGATTTTTATTCTTCAAACAGGAACACTGAGCAATCATAAGAAAACAGGTCGTTTTTCTTTCTTGTTATAAGAAATTAATTGTTCCAACGAGAACATGTAGAATAATTTTATTAGTCATCTAAAATAATGTTATTCAATATTTTTTACTGTGCAGGCACAACTCTTTGTGCAAAGTATATTATGCACGTGGGTATTGTACCGACTGTTTTGAATGAAACAAAACACTATATCCCAAATGGTCACACATTTAGTGATATTTGGCGATAGCTTTGTCTTATGGGCCGATTTGGGTCTACAACTATGATAATCCTACTTGTGTCATCTCTTCTCCTCCATGGGTGTGCCGCTGCTATAATATGAGAAATAAATCAAGATATTACGTGTGATATACGATTTGTTTTGACAGCGCAAAGTCTCCATGTTATTTATGGCCTCTACAAAATAAACAAGAAACCAACTTGCATTTCCTCACTAAAATGTGATCAGGTTTGACAACCGGAATTATTTTGTGTGTCACATGGTCTGGACATTCCATGTGCAGGCTGTTGGGAAAGTCCACAAGATCAGAAGGGGAATGTTATCCTTCATTATGTTTAAAATGCCTGCATTAAGCTTGGTTATTATGCCTTGCTTGGGCGATTCCGAGGTCGACAATGACACGGACTTAAGGGTTAACAATCAGGAGGGTCCTAAAAATTCCCGACTTACATTTAGTCCCTGTTTTTTACATGTAAGGTACAGTAAGGAAACGTCGCCACAAGGAAATGCAGTTAATCGTTAATAGGCGGAACCATGTCACATGTATTAAGATAAATATATAAAAACATTTGCATTCCTCTTGTTTTATTGCGTTGACTAGAAAAAAATGTGTTAATATGGTCGCACATTAGACATGTGATTATGAGCGCTTTGCTTCCGCAAAGGATATAAAACAGGAAAATAATTAATCTGTTTCATTCTTCTGCGAGATTTACAACAAAAAGGCGAAAGGACGCTTTGCACGCCTGAGGTATTTCATCTTTACTTTTCTATATTCTATCTGGTTTTAGGTCTATAAGGATTTTGAGATTTATTGCTTTTGTCGCAGAATTCGGAAGGTTAAGATCGGATGTTACCATGGCCGGTTAGAGGTTGCCCAATTATTAATCTAGTACCCAAAATGAAAGCGGATGGTAAACTACCAAGTGAAAACATTTGCCAAATGATATGACAACATCGAGAGACCAGACCATGTAAGCGCCAGACGGGAGAATATTAAGCAGATACTCAGACAAAGACAGAAAAAGTGGTTTATCATCAAAACACGATCAACAGCTCCTCGCATACCTATGATATAAAGAAACATGGGTATGGGAGGAGCATTTCTCCCCTCAAAATGCACTTTACAAATGTGTATGAACTAATGAAATGTAAAAAGGAAAACACGTGCGATTTTTTAAAAAGAAACGTGGTCGTTTTGATAAGCTTGTGAACAGCGACCAACATTCATGTTTTCAGCAGGGGAGAAATGATTGCATCTCCAATGTAAACTTGACATTCTAATTATTAATTATATAAATACCCGCCGTAAGTTTCGGACCAGTATCCACCATCTGCGCAACCTTCTCACCTAAGCGCTATCTTTGACCGAACGGGTGACCTAGACACTCTGCCCAGTGCTGCTACTCAATTCATAGCCTGAGGCCGACTTCGGTGCCTGACACAATATTTCCCTTCTGGGGCCCATCGCGGGCCATAACTAGCAACTTCAAGTCATTCTATTTACATTTTTTAAGGTAATGCTCACACTTGAAAAGTTGCATTATATAGTGTGCATTACATTCATTTAACAAATTGACCTTCCCTTAACATTAATCACACATATATTTTGGATACTACCTCTTAAACTTATCACATCGGCACTAACATGCTTGGCTCCCATTTTGAAAATCGTGGAATCCGCACCCAGTGATTTGAAAAAAAGGATAGCAATGGGATGATATGGGGGTGGGGGTGGATAATATATGAAACCAATAGTATATATTTTGCAAATACTTCATAGCATCAATAATGATGTGATATGCTGTGGCTGTGACTCACTTTGATATCCAAATCAATTGTTTGGGTGCTACTGCTCCACAATGTATGTTCAAAATGTTACTCATCAACACGAGCATGATTTGCTAGGGTATCCTGTCGCATTTGGTTTAAATTGTAACTAAATATGATAACTGCTTCAGACACAACCGACCAGGCAGATTAAAGTTATGATAGTACGTCATGTTTTAAAGTATTTTAACGACCGTTTGCCATGGTAACTGAGAGGACGGACACCTAGAACCAAGCGAAATATTAAGATAACGATCACGGAACACCTGTGCAGCTACAGCTATGCAGCTATGCTAGGGCTGTTCTGTTTCACCGAGCATTTGTGGTTATGCAGCTATGCTATATCCCTGGCCCAAATTAACCCTCCAGACAAGTTGATATAAAATACTGTCTTTGAGTTCACTTAACTGCAAAATAACGGCACATGGCGTCCACTTTCTCGAAAACAATATTTTAGCCAGGGTCGACCAATTTTTATTAGGAGAAGGCGGCTTGATTTCTCTTTTTATGACCCGACCCTAAATTTATTTAGGGTCGGGCCTTTTCAGTAGGGTCGGTTGGGTTACTGGAACCACATAATATTTTTGTTAGGCCTTACGTTACATAGACATTTGTTGAAACATGTTTAAAATAGAAGTTCTTTCCTCTTTTACACATTACCTCCTTTGACGTCAGTTTAGTTTGTTACCTGGGGTACTTGTGGAACTGTAAAAACCGAGTACGTAACTCAGCCTAAAATATTATTGTAACGTGGGCACATAAAATGATGAAAAGTGCCGTCTTCGTCCGCACTCCAAAAATCTACTAAGAGTCATCAAGGGCGACCTTTATAACGGAAAGCACCAGACCACTGCAACTCACGCGTAATCTGAAGCTTAAAATACACGAATGGCAACAAAGTTTGATTTATTTTTCTTATATTAGAAAGTTACGCAGGATTGAATCAGAGATACGAGTACTATTTAGGATGATTTTGCCCATAAAAGTTAGGAGACATCAACCTGGATCGTCGTCACTCAAATGACCGTAGGTACATTCTAATTCCCCGTAGTGTTTAATACAATACATTATTATGCGGTCAGCCAGATTTCAGATCATGCTGAGGAGAAACATTATAATACTGAATATTTACATTCAGTCTTAAGTTAAAGATTAGAGAGATAACATTTTCATTGGCGTCATTCCCTCATGGACGTAAGGTCATGAACTACAACGGCGAATCACATTGCGCCTTGATATATCCATTGATGCGGCACTACTTTTGTCAATATGACATTGCCTCGGAAGAACATGATATAGACATGATTTTAAACAAAAGAATACTACATTTACATGTAAGAACTCCCTGCCCAAACATTGAATAAAATTTTTTTCTCAAGAACTATACTTTTTGTGTTAGTATCTTTGATTACCGTTGGACGTTATCATTTGCTATGGTTGTTCTGTCTAACATGTTGACTTCCAGTGCAACAAAGTTGTTGTGGGTGGCTTTGGTAAGATTTGACCAGCTTTTTGGGCTATCTTAAACTGATATTAATTCAGATAAATATAAATTTAAGTATTGAACGCCCACATTGCGATTCACATGGACAAAATGACTGTAGGGCCTGTTGAGGCCATTTACTGCATGTGTCACGTCAGTGGCTCACGCAGTAAATGACCTCAACAGGCCCTACAGTAATTTCGTCCATGTGCGTCCAAATACAGGAGTTCAATTCGTACATAAATGTAACGTGCGCAGAAGGGGCTATAAGATAACTTTGATGCTTACCATGTATTCCAAAAAGATAATGCAGATACAAAATGACAGTGAGTCTGCATCTGGACTTCAAAAGAAGCCTGATCATGATGACAATAATCAAAACAATGACAGCAAAAATGATTGTGATACTGTGATACTGACACAGTACTTCTAATGACTTTCATAGTGATTACAATGCCAATGGACTGCTTGAAAGCTTATGCATAATATTCTAAAGGCAGTAACGCCATAGAAATCGGTTGCTTCTGTCCTCATTACAAATGAAGAAAATTTAAAGTATTTCTGAATACGTAGGCACACGTAGAAACATCTCCTTGCACAGTCAATTATTTCTCCGGTTTTTTATTGCTAACAGGTAGCTGAAGACATGTCGTCGCGGACAGGTTTTTGATTCCAGCCCATTCTTTGTCGACCAGCTATATTTCAGGTGAACAACCATGTCATCACTATAAGTGCTGTACAGAAAGGACTGCGCACAACGGTCAGCAGTGTTTGTGTTTTACACTGGAAACGCATTTACGACATGGCGCAAGTATAACGTTTTTGCGGTTACAGGCTTTTGCTTAGAAGAAACATGCATTCGTATTGCTCTTTCGTTGCTTGTATCTTCGTGGCTGCCCTTTTCCTGACAGGAATATACTCTACAACTGTGCTGCGAGGAAGAAATACGGATCTATTTCCATCTAGTGATCAACACATGCCGTCAATGGTAGAAGCCCTGGCAGTGAGAGTACCTATTACAAAAGAACAAAGACCCAAGTTCAGGAAAATACGAAGCATTTCTGACAGTCAGTGCCCTGATAGTTGTTCATGTATAACTGGATATTCTGTTGACTGTAATAATCGTAATTTAAATTACGTCCCAAATATTTCGCCTGATATAAAAACTTTAAATCTTGAAGGAAATAAACTTACACAGCTGACGGATTATGTATTTGTAAGGAATGCCAGCAGAACAAAGTTGAGGATTCTAACACTTAAGTCCAACAAAATTGCCACTATCTCAATATTAGCCTTCGCAAGGTTGGACAAATTAAGCGTACTGGATTTATCTTACAACGAGATACGTCATCCAAGTCATGATATTTTCAAAACAATTCCACGCCTCTCTCAGTTGCATCTCGGACACAATACACACTTGGAGACAATCCCGGAGTCTCTCAAACATTTAAGAAAACTGACTTATTTGGACATTTCCCACACGGGAACCAAAGATGCGCTTTCTAGGGGGCAAAGTTCCAGTATGTTTACTAATCTTGATAACCTGGCAAGTTTAGAGCTGTCTCGGAATGACTTAGTGGAAGTGAATCTGCAAAGTATCTTTGCAGGGCTAAAGAAAATATCGCTAACAAGTCTTGGTCTTGGATGGAATCACTTTCCACCAGATGTACGTGATAATGTTTTTTTGAATTTGAATGATACCATCACACATCTTGGTTTACAGCACTGCGGGATTGTGCGCTTAGAACAGAAAGTGTTTTCTCCACTTTCAAATATTCAGTACCTCTTCCTTAGTGGAAACAAGATGAATATACTCTCTCAGCAAACGTTTGCCACACTAAAAAGGCTTTTGTACATTGATCTCAGTGACAACCCAATAAAAACCATACGGTATTCCTCACTACCGTTTTTTCGGTCTACGGAGTGGCTGGTACTGTCGCAAATGCCTACTGTAAGCCTGAATCGGTCACAAATCGTGTGGGTAAATTCTGCTACCTTGAGCAAACTGCTAGCACCAAATGACATGAAAAAAACGATAGGAAGAGAAAATCATATAAAGGTCAACTTTTTTCAAGGCTTGACCAAAATAAGAGAAATAAATCTGTCGGGACAAACTATATTCATATTGAAATCTGGAACGTTTTCAAACATACGAACCCTTGCAAGCCTAAATTTAAGCAGAAATGAAATGTACAATATTGAGGATCAGACCTTTGTGAATTTACCAAACCTAGCAAAGCTGGATCTCAGCAAAAACAACCTTACTTCTACTCCATGTCTTCATTCTCTTGCAGCCATTCAACAAATCTTTCTGGATGAGAACAGCATTGAGACGATCAATCTGTGCACATTTGACACAGGCTCTAGCTTGAAAGTTCTCTCCCTCAATTCAAACCGCATCAGAAAATTGCCTTCAGAAATGGGCAAGCGCTTGATCCATTTGGAAGTCTTAGATCTGGCACACAATTCTATTTCTATCATGGAGAGGAATATGTTGGAAAGTTTGAAAGCACTTAAACGTCTGCATCTTTCACACAATCTATTAGTTTGCAATTGCCACCTGTTTGGGTTTCGCCGCTGGCTTAATGTGACACATGTTATAATTCTAAATTTAAAGACAAAAGGAGAGTACAAATGTGTGGCACCAGATTCTATGAAAAACCTGGATCTATTGGACTATAACCCGGATGAAGAAAGCTGCAAATCTCATATTCCCCACCAGCAACTTGTGGCTCTTGGGGCTGGTATAATAGTCGCCGTTATTATATTTGTGGTCTCTGCTGTGATCATATACCAATATCACTGGCGCATCTGTCATCTCTACAACAGACGCACTAAAAAGAGCTATCTGGTGCTCGGTGAAGACGCCTGGGATGATTGCGAACACATAGATGATGCAGAGTTGACAAACGAGGATAAAGTGGTTGAGCAGGCAGAGAATTCAAAGTTGTGATTCTTGTAATTTCAGTCCAGTGTTTGTGCCAGCAAGCAAGAGTACTTTTTATTGTCACCAGCATAAATTACATATTTTCAGTTCAGGGTGTCTAATATGAACTAGGACGCCATTTTGTTCGTTTTTGTGCTAAATAGGTTCAATAATGCGTGCAAATTATATGCTTACATTTACGATATTAGTTTATGTAAAGGTGATACTATACAAGTAATGCAGGGGATGCCATGTGTTGTTGAAGGTTATCAGTCCAAGGACATCTATAACACACGACGCGTCGGCCGAGTGTGTCATTGACCTCCGACCACCTTCAACAACACCTGCCCCCCCCCCCACCCCCCGCATCATTTGTCTTATAATATGAGCAACCATATAGTAGATATATAACAGGATAGAAAGGATTTGACATCAGTTAAACAACAAATGTGAATACCATCATAAAGAGATCTGAAGTAACAAATAATAACAAGTTCTAGTTAGGCCTACAAGCCTCCTTGCACTTTGTTAAGTCAACAGTAACAATAGAAATAAATACGTTTGTAGGCCTTTTATAATAGGTTAAACACTAAATGATCCCCAGCAGTAAGCAAAGTTCTCTCCATGAACTTAAAGGCTGGAGTTGAGGGGTCGTCACTTGCGCTATGCCACTAATGCAAAAAGGCCATTGCTTACCACGCCACCTAACGGCAAAAAGGGAAATCGCTAGCATGTATTATTGATCATGTGCACAATGTATTATTGATCTTTAACACATGGCCTGCAAAGACCCAACGGCCAATAAGTGGTCGTCTTTTAATCTAATTTTAATATGCTTATGTTATAACAGGAAATAAAACATGCATGCATCATCTTCTATTAGTGTGTGCTGGAGATGATGGTTTGTTTGGGGAGATCCCCTGGCCAGTTGTGTGCATTCCATCTGTATTTATTATTTTTATCATTACAGGATATATAATGTCGCTTACTGTTTGTCTGCGGCCATGTTTATGTACAAATGCTTGGTTTAAAAAGTGGATATTCTTGTTGCTGTTGTTGTTCATGATACATGGCAGTTCGTCATAGATTTGAGAGACTTCGGCATGTTTGAGCTACCTCTTTACAAATGAATATCTTATATATTACAAAATACAACAAACAATGTAACACAAAAAATGATATGTAAAACTAAGAGAATGTTATACAATCTCGACCTAGTGGTCTTTGGTGCGGAGCTTAGCAGACGTAGTGCTCAATTTGAATAATCATATGCAGCCTTTGAACGTGAAAACACATGAAACACGTAACTGGGAATTTTTGGGTACTCAGTCATATGTCTTACGACATGTGGAATTCACCACCCCACTACACATAGCCAGGTCTTTTATTTTGATACAACATAGCATGTACACTTTATACACTCAACCTTCCTTTCGTTTATTGCAACCAGATCGGAATCAGCGATTTTTACAAGAGTCGTATTTGAGTCACATTCTGTTGACATTCGTAAATTGACATCTTTGGAACCTTAACTGATAAGTTCGATCAAGTAAATATTATGATACAGGGAATCATTCAGGTTCACAATGATGCTTTTGTTCTCTTTCATTGTTTAATTGTACGAACCAAATTTGACAGGAAGCAAGTTATGTGGGTCACGAATTATAATGTGACCCTGTCATAACGAGTTTCTATCAAATTATCACACAAAATCTCGCAAAGGAAGAATCGGTAACCGTTAACAAGTTGATCGTACTTTATTATGGTGGGGGGGGGGGGGGCAGAAAGTACGATATCGTGTTTTTTGTGCTGTTAATCGCATACCTTGTCTGAGATAAACTTTTATAAGTTTAGCCCCGATAAGAGTTGTATGATGAAGGGTGTAAAACTGACACATATACATTGTTGAAAATAAAGGACATAAATCATGTTTATGCAAACTTGTCATCTTAACGGTAAAATATCGGTGACGTCAACATTCATAGATGCACTCCAAAACTAATTAAAATGTTATGTGATATGTATGACAGTCAATGGTTATGCTTCATCCGAGATAGAAACAGAAACACGAGCAAATTAATACCCTATTGTGAATAGAAAAATAACTCTGGAAGAGAAGAGTATCTGTAATTGAATTATCCTTTACACAAACGGAAAAATAATTGCGACGCAGATAATTAGTGCACATGACTTACCAGTTGAGACAGATCGGTATATCAGACAACAGCTTGAAAACAGACTACGTAACCACTGTAATTCATTGCAAATAGAGGCTGATATGCACCTTCTACGACACTCACTGAACGGCATTATTAAACAGACCTTAAGTATACAATTTAACAACTTTCACAGATGCCAAATTCACCTAACCTATCCGATGTTAAGTCCTAATGATGATCACAATGTCATAAAACATGCAATTTAACCATAACAATGCATGTTTTGAAGCCCAAGAACTCCAACAAAGTGACCCAAGAACTGTCTTGTGTTATATCTGTACATTTAAAGGCTATTTCTATTATATTAACAAGTTTATGTATGTCCTAACGTAATTTGTTGTCGTGCATTGTTTTTATTTTTAATATCATATTGCTGTGTGGTAATGTATGTACAATAAAGATTTGATTTGATTTGTTTAAAATTGTAGTTATATTTTCTTTACACATGTTTTGGCTATTTTGTACTACTGCTACTACTACTACTACTACTACTACTACTACTACTACTACTACTACTACTACTACCACCACCATCACCATCACCATCACCACCACTAATGAGCTTGGCATAATATAACGAGATTTTGTGTGACAGAGACAAGCTCGGGTGTTGCAATGATCGCGCGTACACACCAGTAAGAAGTATCTACGGTATCAAAACCACGAGCGTAAACGCTGGTTTGCTTAAAAGGATAACAGTGCATACAACCAGGGAAAAAAGTCTGCACTGAAACGGAATATAGACTTGAAAATGAGACATATGTCATTCTATAATCGTAAAAATGGAAAACCAGAGAGAAGCGGACTTAACAAACAGGAAACAAGGAAATATTAAGATAACATCTGGCACTTGACAAGGCTGTATATGTAACAGACGGAAAGGTGAATATTTATAGAGCACATACCTTTTATGCTTGGTAACACCAGAAGTAGCAAAATGAACACCGCTCAGAACAGCAAACAGAAAGGCCGTTCACACTTTTCGTGTGCCTTCGTTTATCTATGATATATATGGAGAGAGAGAGAGAGAGAGAGAGAGAGAGAGAGAGAGAGAGAGATAAAGAGAGAGAGAATCAGGAAAACAGAGGCAGAGGGCCTCTTAAGTGTTATAAAAACATTTCTAATGAATGGAAACAAAGTGGTTAAACTTTAATATGAAAGTATTGTACTCTTATGAGGTAAGTCGTCAGTTTCTTTCATTTTGGCAGAGATTACATGATGACCTTCAACATATCATACATATGCATATTACTGCTTGAAAGTTACAACGATATCGCATAACAGTAAAATCCAAATGTAATAGAATAAATTTAAAAAATAGGTTTTATTTGTATTGGAATGAATTACGCATTGACATCCCAGTTGCTACATAATTCTCAAACAAAACAAAATGCTCATGTTGGTGTCATGTGAGGAAGTGAATGCGTTCCGGATTTTTGTTGATGACAACAGTGGTTGTGTTGGTGATAAGGTAAATGTGTGGAGTGTACTGAACAATTCCGGCATCATGAATGTACACAAAAGGAACTCATAACAACCTCGTTTGGAGAATAAACTGAAACTATCGTACCATTTCATTTCTTTGACACCCCCCCCATAAAATAGCATGTGACGCATGAAGCGTAGCAACACATCTCAAATTTACGTTTTTTGTGTGTCGACATTCAAATAATACACTATAACATTTCCTCTTTAAATGTCTTCCTGCTGCTGTCGTTGCAACATGCAAATTCTACATATGGCCAAAATTTTTGCAGGCTTGTCATCATTTCTTCGCAAAAGAGTGTCAAAAATTATATAAATAAATAAATATATATATATATATATATATATAATTTTTGACACTCTTTTGCGAAGAAATGATGACAAGCCTGCAAAAATTTTGGCCATATGTTGACGAAATATGATAGGTCTTTAATAACGTTGCCATGGATCGTGCCTTTTAATTAAGGAATCCCAAATGGCTGAGGTGCTTTTTAAAATTGTCGTTAGAGGTGCATCAACTGGCCTTTTTCCAGGAAAGAGACGTGAAAAAGTCTTTAGGGTGTTATCAAATGTTTAAACGGGCCTCTTTCGGCGAAAGTTATTTGGTTAATGCTGATAACTTTGCTGGTACACGATCAAAATTTGTCTAATCTAATCGTAGGAGAGGGCCTGAAATGATGGGGTATATCAGACGGAAGGCGTCTTCTATGTAAAGATAGTGAAGAAAATTTAGCACATTTTCCATTTCTCTGCCCATACCCAAATGATATTAGGTTATAGACAATTATAAATTTGGACTGTGACTCTCTTGATACGCATTATAGACAGTTAATGAACGTTTCGATTGTTTAAGACCATACCTTAACTTCAAGGAAGGACCTCCAACTGAAGTTTTCAATTGTTTCAGACCATACCTTAACTTCCACGAATATGGACCTTCTATACAAACTGATGACGTACTGTTTCGAAAGTACTACCTTTGAAGACCAGAAATGACGGCCTGAAATTTTGCAATGTTCCTTACACTTTTATCCAAAAATCTGAAATTTACGAAGGCAAGAAGGGGATTCAATCCGCTTCAGTTATTCCTGCCCTGCCTGCCTGCGTTTGATCTCCTAGACACTAGTCTAACACGGCTGATAGGTGGAACTGACGGTACTACTTGTGCTTTACACGTTGAATGCATCACACATTGTTGGTGGATGAATTCAGTCAATGTGGCACCTTTGTAAATTTCCATCAAAACGTTTGTATGCAAATACGATAATAAGTTGGATGTTAATTTAGATCAAACAATAGAAATGTTCATTAAGACAGGTAAGGAACTTTGTGCAGGTCCATAGGCGTTTTGCTGAACCTGCTCGATGAATCAAAGGACACGCTCGGCTGCGCCTCGCGTGTCCTTCAAGTTATCTCGCAGGTCCTGCAAAACACATATGGACCTGCCCCGCGTTCCTCACCTAACATGTTGTAAAGTACTGCAGTGACTTTTTCTGGTAAACCTCTAAATATCAAAGTCCTGCAGTGACTTTAATTATATTTCTAATATTCAGTGATTTTAATTATATTTCTAATATTAAGAATTTCAAAAGTAAGAAGAAAGGGTTAATGGCAGGAAAAGTTGCACACTAGCTAAATTGTAGTTATTTGTGGATAGGTGATGGAACCATCTTATGTAGTATTTACTTTAAGCAGTTCAGATGCACGTGGGTCGTTAACTAGTCATTTGGTAATTACCTGATGAAGAGTCAACAAGGCATCTGGTCAATCCTTGCTTATTTAGTCATGAAGTCGTAAATATTGCATTAAGCTATTTGGTAAACCAGACATTCAGATTTATTGTTAACATTGAAGTATTTATTGAAAACAAGTAACTGGTAAAAATATACGTTCTTTAAACAGTACGAGACTTCACTGGCGCTTCTCGGTGCTGATCTAAGAAAGATTACATGACTTCATTAGTCATTGTCGTTATGAGTGTATATTATCAAAACAGAACCCACGATAGCATATTGGTGACTCAGTAAAGGTGACGTGTATTCTACATAAGCTATGTACATCAGAAATAAACAGCTTTTCTTACCATCTTGGCCACTTAACGGACGTGTTGGGTTGTCTCTCTCCCTGCTTGCCTGCGCGACTGTATTATTTCATCATACCTGAACTATGGAACAGTGAATCTTCTGAAGTGACGCGCTTGAAATTATTATCGACCTCCTGGCCAGCCTGCTCAAATACGGGATGCCTTTCTCGAGGCTTTGAATACCTCAATTTCTATAGCGCTTGAAAGTAACCCACACTCTCTCCTTATTACTGCCGATTTTAACGATAGATGCTCAGACTGGAATTCACCACATCAGGATAATGACCTTGGCTTAGCGCTTTTCAACCTGCTTCTTCAACACAACCTCTATCAGCTTATACAGGAACCTACAAGAATCACCAAATACTCAGAAAACCTGCTTGATCTTATTATCACTGACTCTCCTGGCCTGGTACTCAACAGTGGTGTCCTCACTCCTCTGTCAAATTCTGCCCATGCGATCGTTTTCTGCTCTCTCTCACGATCACACTTTAAAGACCACCCGTTCAAACATCATGTTTGGGATTACAATAAAGCCAATTTCTCTGAACTTAATTTTACTCTCTTCACAGCACCTTGGAACACAGCCCATGAAGTCTATGATAACCTTGACGACATTGTTTCATACTGGCCAGAATTGCTTCTCTCCACTGCCAAGGAATTTATACTCTTTAGAGAAGTCACCGTAAGACCTTCAGACAAGCCTTGGATTACTACCAAGATAAAAAAGCTTATTCGTTTCACAATCGGGCATGGAAGCATTTTAAGAATATAGCTAACCTGCCATGACCCTATACACTCGAGGTTTCCATGAAGGTCGAGAAGTTTTACCAGTTTTACAAGAAGTCACGTAACCATGTCCTTAACAAAATTCGAAAATCGACGCGTTCTTACTTTAATAAATTAAGTTCTAAACTGGACGATAACGAAATAAATCCAAAACAATGGTGGAGCTTATCTAAGTCTGTCTTGGGATCTAAAATCCACCACCAATAATTGAAAACGACCAAATTATATCCTGCAATGCAAAAAAATGTGATATTTTTAATAACCATTTTGCAAGTCAGTGCACAAATTCTTCTGACATTGATTCCCCACCATTGCCTGAATTTAGTCACCGCACTGAGTCTAGACTAACTGAAATCATATTTGGTGAGCAGGACGTTTTGAAGGTATTATTGACTTACTTCTGCAACCGGGCCTGACAATATTGGCAACATCCTTCTAAAAAATACTGCTCACTCCATCTGTAATCCTCTCACAAAAATATTTAAACTTTCTCTTAACCAAGCTTACTTTCCCTTGTCCTGGAAACGTTCAAATATTTGTCCTGTCTTAAAAAAATCTAACGGATAAATAAAAAGTAACTATAGGCCAATATTCTTACTCTGTAATGTTTCTAAAGTCTTTGAACGCATAACGGTTAATGCCCTCTATGAATATTTAACAGCAAACGATCTCCTCACACACAAAAATTCAGGTTTCAAGGCAGGCGACTCAACAATCAATCAACTTCTCTACCTACTTCATATTATATGTATCCGTCTAGAGTTATCAAAAGAGGCCAGAATGGTATTTCTTGACGTCTCTAAGGCATTCCACAAGGTATGGCACCCTGTACTCCTCATCAAACTCAAGCAGCTTGGCATATCGGATCATCTTGTTACCTGGGTTGAAAGTTATCTATCTAATCGCCTCCAAAGAGTTACTATTCATGGTCAATTTTCTGCTTGGCTTCCTATCCAGGCTGGAGTGCCTCAGGGAGCTATGCTTGGGCCCCTCCTATTCTTGGTTTATGTAAATGACCTAGTGGACAATCTCACGTGCGAAGTGAGATTGTTCGCTGATGATACTAGCATACTCGAAATTGTCAATAACCCTGTTCAATCCTCACGCCACCTGAACACCAATCTGTCTCTAATACATTACTGGGGCAGGCTATGGCGAGTGTTATTCAATGCCACCAAATCACTATCTGTTATATTTTCTGTGAAACGAGTGAAACCTCATCATCCGCCAGTTTTCTTGCGTGGGTCTCCGATTCCTGAGGCAGACATTCATACACATCTCGGAATCACTTTGAGGGGTGACTTATCTTGGCAAGCCAATATCACACGGATTACCAATAAAGCTGGTCAAAGAATTTCCTTATTGCGTAGGTTCAAGTATAAACTGTCACGCAAATCCCTGGTCAAACTATATTATTCTATGATCCGTCCAATCCTTGAGTACGGCTGTGTTTTATTCGACAACTGCGGTAAAGTCCTGTCTGATCGAGTGGAATCGATTCAGTATAATGCCACTAAAATTTGTACAGGTGCCTTGAAACATACATCACATGTTAATTTACTTCGTGAACTTGGCTGGTCAACTCTTGCAGACAGACGTAAATTCTCTAAGCTTGTCCTCTTTTACAAAATGTACCACAAACTGACTCCTTCTTATTTATCTAGTCTAGTACCCCCTCCTCCTGTTGGTCGTGCTCTCCGACATTCAATGTCAGTGTGCCCCGTTAGATGTAGAACATTGCGTCTGTCTAACTCTTTCCTCCCAGATGCTATCAAACAGTGGAATAACCTGCCTTCCGACATTAGAGATTCGCTTTCTCTACATATATTCAAATCGAAACTTAAAACTACTCTTTTAGCCACAGACACTGTTCCTGAGTTCTATCTCCATGGTGACAGATTTGCTAATATTTGCCACACGCAATTATGCCTAGGATTCTCTAGACCAAACTCCGACCTTCACAAAATTAACATCCTTCCTGACCCATCCTGTGCCTGTTCTTATCCCCCTGAAGACTCCAAGCATTTCCTACTCTTCTGTCCCTATTACATCGTTCCGAGAAACAGATTACTGAATACTGTTATTCCTTTGATTGCTCCGGGGGTTAGCCCGCATCTTATAATTCATATTGGTAGTGATAGTTTAGTTGAAATATTTCTCTGTGGCTGTAACGAGCTTTTGAACTGCTTGAATATCCAGATCTGTGATGCTCTCCATCAGTACATTATTGATACCAGGCGCTTTAACGACTAAATGTTTCCGTTACTGTTACTGTAGTATTCATCAGTTGGACTATGCAAATTTATTTGTATCATACCTTTTTTCTTTAACAGGTAAATATTGAACTCAATTCATATTGGTTTAACTTATATCTTACAAGTAATCAAACTTTGTTATTCGTACAGAGTTTACATAGATATAAAACATTGGTAACATTTGTTTTGTCATGTGTGTCTTGTATATATTTACTGTGTGTCTCCATGTTCTGGAGAACCCATGTATTAGTCATCTCGATGTACTATAGGGCTATCCAGACTAAATAAATACGTTTAAACTAAACTAAATAATACATACAGAGAAACATGTCAGCTAAAGATAAATAAAATATGTCCTATTACCCTTTAGCTGGGTGGAGATCAAAATACATACTGATAATTATTATTATTATTATTATTATTATTATTATTATTATTATTATTATTATTATTATTATTATTATTATTATTATTATTATGCCAAACATACAGAGGTACACATAATTCAATATACAACACACTATTAAAACTCATCAAAATGATAGCACATGCATGGTCATCAGGAGTGGAGGGCGGGGAGGTCGTGCGCTGGGACCCGAGCCGTACATCCTTGCATGAGACCGTCGTATATGGTCACATGCACCGATGGGCGGTCATAAAACCCCATATATCGGACCACCCCACGCACTGCCAATATCATTATTATTACAGAAAAACCTCCATTACTGTTACCATAATATCTAAACATACAAAGATACAAAGGCCCACAAGCTCCAATGAACACTGCAAAAATCTTGGACTGGCCAGAATTGCTTCTGTAAAACCCTTTGTGCAGCCAGATGTCAGTAGAAGACTAGGAAACCCTTGCAAAATTCAGCAAGGAAACGTGTCACCCCCACCCCACCCCCATCCAGCAATTAAATGTCTAGTAAGTCATTGGTTTTGATAAATCATAGTTTTGGTTTACTTATTATGTACAACAAAGTACACTTGTCCATGCGTGCTTTAGTTTGCCTTGCAAAACACACATTAGGTAGCTATGCATGCTGGCCAAAATAGCCTTGCTTGTGTGAGAGTGGCTCCACTGCAGGTCCGTCCCCCCCCCCCCTCCCCCAAGGTCAACATAGCTCATTTCTTGCTGGACAGACTGTAGTCTACTTGGTTACATAATGCAGACAACTTTACTCTACCAACACAGCCAATCTCCCTAGGAATTGAGGGGTAAGCCCACAACACTTCTCACAGAGCGCCAATGCCTCTGTGCTGATACGTATGGAGGCCCGGCTGTCAGTTCAATTATGTCTGGTTGCATAACAGCCTGGCTAGGCAAACAGTGACCAGCTGGGGTGGGTGGGTGGGTGGGTGGGTGGAGACAATATGTCAGATGCGTGTGTATTCCGAGGAAATTCAGTGAATTTAGAATAAATCCAACTTCTCAACTTTGTTTGCATGCTAGCAGTAGACCCACATATTAAGCTTTGAATGGCAACTCTATCTAGACAAATTTTGAAGATATGCAAGATTTAAAATTTCCACTAATATGCCTTTACTTTGCACAATTTTTAACATCATGACTGTTCCAAACATTACGCGAAATTTCACTACTAGGTCTATCACCATGGCGAGTTTGGTACTTTTCGAATCAGTGGTGTCTCAGAAAAGCTGACCACAAAATGGGGCACGGAAAAAAATAAATAAGTAAAGAATAATTTTTTGAAGAAAACAAGAAGTCTGTGTTCATACACATACTTAATAACACGACGAAGGAAATGTATGATAACCCTGGAATTCCCGGTCGAAAAACAAATCACTCTGTTTGCAAAACAATTTGGACCCAGCTTCTGCAGCGCAGAGTGGCCCCAACTGTTATCATGCAGTTGAGTGGTCATAAAAATGTGAAAAGCATCAACAACTATGCTGTTGCTTCAAATGTTCAACAAACAGCGATGTGTGACATTTAAATGAATCCACAACCCTCAACCTCAATGCCAAAGGAGCGTTACATGAGGTCATACCCTCTGACCCCTTTTGCCCTTTGTAAAGTGCACAGGCACTGAAGCCCGCGACGTCAACTCTTGGCCCAGGGACCGTCCCTTGTCCGAGTCATTCAGCGGCAAATGGAATGGTCACACCGTGACCCGAGTCCACCATGAACACGGGTCAGGTAGCTATCAATACGGTGATTACCACGAAGAGTTCATCCTCAAATGCCATGCTTCTCTCTGGTATGTTTTCTGGACCGAACTTTTCTAGATGTAACGTTGAAATCACAGGCGGACTGTGTGCTGTGCGCGTTCCTCTGTGAGTATATAGTCCCCCATATGATGGACGTGGCACTGTGGAGGATCGGATCGCCGACTCTCTCCGGCCATTGCTGACCTCCCCTAATTATAATAACCCCGCTTCTTTTGAGCGGAGCCTGGTAAAGCTGTTAACGCGAGTCAACGAGTAACGATAACATTATAAGTCCTGTCGTGGACGCCGGCCGGGGCGCTCAGCCTATCGCTGCGCGTCCCCGCCGGTCCCACGTCAGCCTGATGGACACTTTATTCTTATAATTCCAAAAGATGCTTGATTGGGAGCCCTGGAGCCATCTCATGTTTATTTTTACTACCTGAGGTGTTAAAAGATTCAATTATATCTTATTTTAATTTTCTGTATATGTATATTTATTTCGATGTATTTATATGTTTTTCCCCAACTGTGGGGGTTCAATAAAATAATAAAATAAAAATAATAGTAATACACAAGGCATCCCACTCACGCTACAACCACATTTACCCCGACTGATGCATCAAATGAGCCACGAGACGTCAGGTGCGGTCTGATCTGGCAGTGCACGCCCACCGGAATTGTGAGTACGACGGGGAAATATGGTTGTATCGGGAGACAATTTTGCCGTTTTACACAGTTTTAAAACCACGCAACTTCCCTGGTGAAGGCTGACGAAAAACTGTTTGCGAGTTTCGGCCCGTATTTAAACATGTTTAGTGTAAGGTAGAAGGTTAAAGTGTTGTTCGTCTTATAGATTAGGTTATAAGGAACACACACACATATGGTTTTACCACAGCCATGAGGTTATGTTAACTTTTTTCAAGCAAATGCGAAGGTACTTTTGAATCACAAGTAAAAATGAACATTTGCGAGTGGCCGTCAACGCTGTGGGGTTATCATAATATCCACCTGTGTGTTGAATCATGGAACAATAAAACTAGATGGAGAAACAAGTAGAGAACATTGAACGATAAATATGGTTCGCCGCCGCCGTCCAATGTACAAAATCCCACGTCGAATACAAAAGCCTTATAGCGGAGTTCGCACCTGCCTATCACGTAATACAAACTTTCGCTGTAACTGGTTTCTCGCATCGGTGACTATCTAGTATACTTGCTCCATGGTCAGAGGCATGAGCAAATCTGAAAAAAATACTGAATTTTCAAACTCTTATTTCAAGTCTCTTACCTCTTAGTACCCCATTATGGAATATGTGCGATATTTTTTTAACCTTTTTAGTATTAAAAAATCTTTATCATAACCTTCGCATTTGATCGGAAAATATATTTAATGAATCTGGTATACTTGCTCCATGGTTGAATGTTGACACCGTGAGTGGGATGCCTTGTGTATTACTATATACACACTGACGACCGCACACAGCACACACACTTTTCCGTTCGCCTGTGGTTCAAATCCATGTAAACTTGTCGGATTCACGCAACCCACCAATAAGCCAAAGCTTGCATCTCGCAGTGAATCAAATTAAGTGATCTCAAGTAAACTGACTTGTACTGGGTCTCACTGCACATGATAGAATTACCTTTGAACAGTGTTCACTGATGTTGACTTGACTGAATTTTTACATAATTCATGGCTACATTGCCAACCGTTAACTTGCTACTAGTTTCGTCAAGTTTTAGATGTGTGCCTAACTACCATGGCTGCGCGTAGTGATACGCCAACATTACTACATCGCTACTTTTTCTGCACAAGATATGTATCACTGAGCACTTTGTTTACATACCGTCGACATGAATAAAACAGGGTTTGAAATCACCTTTTGGTGCATTTATTTCACTGTAAAACATGGAATAAATACAGACCACAGCTCGTTTGGGTATCTGGGCCCACAAAAACAGACTCGTGTGTTCTTTGGAGCGCGTATATCGCCCAGCCTGCGGCTTCGCGATATATTGCGCTCCAAAGAACACCTTGTCTGCTGTATAGGCCCAGATAGCCGTAATCGCCATAGTTTTTCTATATAATCTAATTTTGTATATTTTATATACTTGGCGTTTTTGTTCAGGATGATTGTTGACCATCCGGCCATGTTATCCCAGCCACATTCAGATCCGGCGGCTCGGTCCAGTTGCCCACCTACAAAGACAGTATATAACAATAGCAGCGGTTACTGTGGTACCCGTAGTCGTCGTGTAGTAACAGTAAAAGTAACAATGTAAATGATGATAATGAAAATCATGGTGATCATCATCATACAAAAAAAAAAAAAAAAAAAAAAAAAAAAAAAAAAAACCACTTGCCCACCTACAAAGACGGTAGAATACGAATACAGGTAACAGTATCACCCCTTAGTGTGGTGATAGTGGTGTACTCAGAGTGGAATTAGTCATGCTAAATTATAATGATGATTATAAAATTGGTGATGATAATAATGATACAAAAACAGAAGACTAATTGATCAAATAATCGAGAACCTAGATGCAGCATGTCAGTTATCCTATCCATATACCCCTGCTTAAAATATGAGAACGCTTCCGTTGGACTAACAAACGCTATGTTTTACATGGATTTACATGCATCTCTGTATTTCATGCAATTTGGTCAAGGGACACCAGTTCGTGCTCGATAGAGTGCAGTGCAAACGATTGAACTAGAAATGGGATAAAGTTCAGAATTTGGTGAAAATTGTGTCTGGCATTGGGGCTCACATAGCCTTTAAAGTGAGCTCACAAGAAGCATGTCGATGCACTTTGAACCCAATATCCGGCTTGCTTGGACGAGACAAAAAGCAAAGGTCCTTTTCAGAACCACCACACTGTCCCCAATGAGCGATATGGTATCACAGATCAAACGCATTCACTACACTTACCCTCTGCATTATGCCCACATACTATACCAGGAAAACGGTCTCCTTTATATAAGCAGGAATATATTTTGTGGGTAGGGCGATTAAAGACGCTGTACGAATTATATGAATGCAGTTTTGAGCAGAAATCTCGCGCATAGAAATTCGGAAATTTATAATTATTATTACGCTTATGACTAGCAGCTGTAGGCTTATGTTCGCGACCACATGAGAATTTATGTATATTTGCAAAGTGATATACTTTGTGCTGCTGGGTTCCCGTGTTTAAAAAAAAACAGCCACCGAAGGCTCTTAAACTGAGTGTAAACAGATATCGTTTCGACAAAGGTGTTTCTATCTAGACAAAAACATATGTTTGAAATTGCTGAAGTAAAATTTCTCATTATCGCAATAACATTTTACCAAGAGTCCCTTCCGAAGTGAGGCAGTTATCTCGTGAACCTACCTGCTTCCACTGGCGTTTCTTGTTAATGTTATATACAAGCAGTTTGGCCTGACTTGACGTCCCCCATTCGCTGAATATGATAGAATCGGAGGAGTCTCCCGAACCACTGTCTAGCATCTTACTAGGACAAATATTAGCTTTATGTAGAATTTTAAATGATAGAATTAGCTACATATCTACACACACTATAACATATTTAAAGTAAGTTTTACAGTTAGAATATACATGTGTATTGGGAATTTTACATGATACTCTCCAACTCTGAATTCAATATATGATTGATTGGGACACACTCTCTGTCTGTCTGTCTCTGTCTTTGTCTCTCTCTCTCTCTCTCTCTCTCTCTCTCTCTATCTATCTATCTATCTATCTATCTATATATATATATATATATATATATATATATATATATATATATATATATATATATATATATATATATATATATATATATATATATATATATATATGTATGTATATAAGTCATTCCAAAATAAATTGTCCATTCCATTCGGACAATTTTGCCCCATCATTATATCTCCAGTTCTACTCATGGTAGAAGCACCAAATTTGGACAGTGTGTAAAGGTGGGTTCTTGTAGTAAATTGGCACAATTTTATTAATATTACTACACTCATGATTGAGTTATGGCATTATGAATATTAATAAATTCTCAGGAATTTAGGCAATGTCCTGGGAATTTAAGCAATATCCTGGGAATTTAGGCAATTTCCTGGGAATATAAGCCGAGTTCCCGGGAACATAAGGCCGGTCCTGGGAATGTAGCGAAGTCCCAGGAACATAGTGGTAAGCTCCCAGGAACATAGTGGCAAGTTCCTGGGAACATAGTGGCAAGTTCCTAGGAACATATTTAAAGTCCTGGGAATATAATTATAAATTCCCAGGAATATAACTTAAGTCCCAGGAATTGAGACTAAAGTTCCTGTGAACCTTACTCAGAGTCCCAGGAACTTTAAGATAACAGGTAACGTATGAGGAGTGCCTGCGTTCATACAGTAAGCATAACTTCAATGTTTCTTCATATCAAATTCATTTCCCACAAATTTTCCTTTGCTAGATTTTGCGCAAAATTAGACTATCAGTCTACGCTAAACCAACTTTATCGAACCCTGTCTTGAAAACAAGAAGAAAAAAAAAACCAAAAACAAACAAACAAAAAAGAAAGAAAGAAAAAAAAACTCGCCAAATTGTGACCTGTATTTGGTGCCTGGGTAATCATCAATACCCCACCCACCCCCCTTCCCCTGGGCATACTCATGGATTCTTTTGGAGTCCTGAAAGCAATACAGAGGAACCTTTGGGAGGACTCAAATATACTGGATAGCCTGTACCCAGGGAAAGGGAGGAGGGGGGTGGGTCAGGTGGGTGTCCCAGTAAACCAGTACAGGAAATACTTTTGCCATAACAGGGCACAGATAATAGGAACATTCCAACATAATGGCCAGTGTTAACATATATGATGACCTGAAACACAGAAAAAAAGGGCCTCCAGTTCCCTGTTATCGGAACACATCACACCAGTGTGCCAGCATGGTACTAGTAAGGAAATACCCATAGCCCCCCCCCCCCCCCCCCCACACACACACACTAAATGATATATTGCTCTGCCTCTTTGCAGGCTGCTTGCATGACTACCTCTATGCATACAAATAAGGAACTTTGCAACACATATATATCCATTCAAACTCCCTTTCAGAGTTCATAGATGTACTTAATAAGGGAGGATGTCTGCCTACCATCACTCTTTCAGGACATCTATGACATCTTTTTTCTTTCAATCATGAACATAATTACAGTTCTAAAACTTAATATGTTCAATTTGACTTAATCCAAGAATTTTGTTTTTTCCCATATTCCTTTTCTTTCTTTCTTTCTTTCTTTCTTTCTTTCTTTCTTTCTTTCTTTCTTTCTTTCTTTCTTTCTTTCTTTCTTTCTTTCTTTCTTTCTTTCTTTCTTTCTTTCTTTCTTTCGTTGTTTACCAGTGAATTTGTCCAACACTTTTCTCTGGCACTATTATACATAGACACTCCAAACTTGGCATGATTGTACCTCCGCACAAGAAGTTGGAGCTTTTTATACAGGGGAATGAAGATGCTTAAAATTATGCAAATTAGGAGCATTTGAAATGTTAAATCTTTGAATATCGTCAAAAGTATAATAGATGGTGATGTCATTCCAACTTTTACCAGGGGGCTATTGACCATTGAGCATCTAATGAATTTAAAATAAAGTTTTACCAATTTGAATTATGCTAATTAGCAGCATTTGAAACTTTAAATCTTGAATAGCTTCAAAACTATTATAGATAGAGATGTGATTTCAACTTGTACTAGGGGGTTATTGACCACTGCACATGTAATGAATCTAAAACAAAAGATGTGCAAATTTAAATTATGCTAATTAGTAGTATTTGAAATTTCAAAACTTGAACATCTTCAAAAATATTATAGATAGAGATGTCATTTAAACTTCTATCTGGTGGTTATCAACCATTGCACATGTAATGAATCTAAAACAAAAGTTGTAGCAATTTATATTATGCTAATCAGCGGTTCTCGAAATTTTTATTCTTGAATATTTTCAACACTATATTAGAAAGAGATGTAATTTCAACTTCTACTATATGGTTATTGACCATTGCGCACCTAATGAATTAAAAACAAAAGTTGTAGCAATTTAAATTATGCTAAGTAGCACCATTAGAAATTTTAAATCTTGAAAACTTCAAAGCTTTAATAGATGGAGATGCCATTCCAACTTCTACCTGTGAGTAATGGAATATTTGTGCATTGCCATACCAATATGCTTTGAAGACGCACACACTGATTATGCTATGTAGCAAATCATCTTTTCTAGTTTCAGTTTTGTATCTCAAGGCCTAGTTGAAGGTCATACCATTCTAGGATGTGACTATTGAAATGCGTCATAATCGTTATTAACATAGATTTGGCATAAAGATTTATTACAGATGATTTTAACCCAATAGGCTTTGAAATTACCATTATTTTTCCATACTATGCTGTTAAAGTTGTTTTGTCTCAAATCTATATGTTTTGTGTTTGTTAGTTTTTTTCCTCTTTTCCTCATTTTTTCAACGTAGAGTGCCAAGCGGTAATTTGTGTGTGATGTATATTTTGAATTTTTAGCCTAGACTGTTTCCACAATCATTCCTAATATAACATGTATCAGCAATTTTCTCTCCATTCCTGGGACTTGAATAGCGTTCCAAGGAGCTGACCTCTATGTTCCTGGAACTTGAGTAATATATTCCAGGGATTTTAGTTATGTTCCCAGGAATTTGCCATTATATTCCCAGGAACTTGCCACTATGTTCCTGGGACTTCTGTTAAATTCCCAGGACTGGCATTATATGTTCCTAGGAACTCGCTTATATTCTCAGGAAATTGCCTAAATTCTCAGGATATTGCATAAAATCCCAGGAAATTGCCTAAGTTCCTGAGAATTTATTAATATTCATAATGCCATAACTCAATTATGAGTAAATCAGTATTGATAAAATTATGCCAATTTACTACTAGAACCCATCTCCACACACTGTGAAAATTTGGTGCTTCTATCACGAGTAGAACTGGAGATATGATGATGGGGCAAATTTTCCGAATGGAATGGACAATTTATTTTGGAATGACTTATATATATATATATATATATATATATATATATATATATATATATATATATATATATATATATATATATATATATATATATATATATATATATATATATATATATATATGTGTGTGTGTGTGTGTGTGTGTATATATGTATAACACCATTTATCCTCGATCTTGATGCATTCGGGTCCAGCACGGTCCCCATTATTCATCCACATTCGATTTACAAACCGTGATCCAATTAACAGTATAATATTACAGCTTTTGTCATATTCACGGTTAGCTTTATTTTCATGTGCCATAATACTTTATAAGGTGTGGTACTTTGTAGAACAAATGTTATCACTGATCTTTGGCAAAATAACTCATTAACGTTTTATTAATACAAGAAATGAAATATCATTGCAATTGTAAATAAACGCAATGCAGAAATACACATGTTCTTGCCTAAGTCACTATTTATTTTTTTACAAAACATTTTGATACAAGAGACATGTAACGTTATTCATTTTTCTAATTTTAAAGGGCACGTTACAACTTCAAACTGTGTTGTTTTTTTTTTTTTACAAAATTCCTGGCCGCAGTTAGTATCTTGTAGGCCTTTACCTCTTTGTAGGCTACCTTTGGGAAGCTTATTGTGCCAACAGTTGTCATCTTAACACTGGGCATTAACTTATTCCACCCTTATGACGCATTTTCGCGCTAATATCTAAATGTAGTCTGCTAATTGTATTTTACTGATTTGGGGATTATTTTTTCAAATTTTTGGATGCAATTTGCACGGAGATCATTCCAAATTATATGCCCATGGTCGATAGCTTTCCTTGGCGCGCTCTGGGCGCAATGTGTCCAAAGCGCGCCAAGGAAAGTTGTTGACTCGGTCTTCTACCATGGTGGAACGAGTTAAATTAGCTGGAACAGAATTCCTTCAATCACACCCCAGTAAGGCACACACATATTTTTGTCAGCACCTCTTGTCTTTTCGGAGCGGGTAAGAGGTACAGTATCACAAAGCACCATATGGCTTTACAGGCTTTTGCAGAATCGTTTGTTGATGGTACAGTCTTACAACTTAGCCCCATTTTATCACACCCCAATATTCCATAGGATTTCAAAGTACCACACACTTTATGGTTGTACAAGTACAATTCACCTGTAAAGCGCCGGTCCAGTTTTGAACGTGACAGGAGCCTTGCAAGTTCCTTTACTGACGAAGACGTCTTTGGGGGAAAGCGGATTTGCACGAACGTACGAATCAAGGCCACGGGCCCACACAGTGACAGCTGTCTGGATGGCATTCATGGCATCAGATTTCGAATCGGGAACTCTGAAGCCTGCAAAATGCATGACCAAATCTGTGTTTAACCCTTTCAGTGCCACATGTTGAATGAGCCAACAGTTTCCCTCGGCGCGCTTTAACCTGGACCATTTTAATGATCTTTGGGAGTGTAAGCGTGTACGTACCTGTATGAAAAGTCACTTTACGAAGAACATGTATATTTTTAGACTGTCTGTTTTGCTACTCAATTTGATCTCTTGACATCATTCTGTTTTATATTCACTTTCAGACATTTTAAGCTTACATGCTTTCTGTCAGGTTAACCCCCAACCCCAAGGGGGGGGGGGGGCTATTGGTAGCAATGAGCGGCCTGCGACAGTTACAGGTTTGCATAATTGTACTTAAAATTGTGGTAAGAAAAATTGTTTTGATAGCATGTTTTTGGCATAAATGATACTGACTTTCATTCTTTTCTGACATGCCTAAATGCACAATTACTCAATATTAAAAAAATACTCAAAATTGACAGTATTTTCTGAAATGTCACAAACCTGACATATTACTTTGAAACATTGACTCAGGTTTGGCAGTGAAATAGAGCTTAATTGTTTGGAGAATTTTAAAGTGAGGAGTAGGTGCTACATGGAGTTTGTTTTACATTTCTGGTGCAGCATGTCCATTGTTACAGTCCATGGTAGGATTTTCCTTGGTTTTGTAAGGTGATCTAGCTGCAACTGTTTATTTTACAATCACTGGGACTGAATATAATGCCCTAGTTTGTTTCTACTTCAGTTATACACTGGTAGGTAGTTTAACTAGGATAAGCTACTCAGCTAGAAAGGTTGAATACTGGTTCAGGGGTAAGTCAAATTGTTCTTATCTGAACCTGTACTATATAAATTTATTAATTCTAGTTTGCTTGACAGATATTCTTCTTTCATAATGAAGCTCTGCACTTATAAGCAAAACTTCACGTGTTCCGCTAATTTTATCATTTGCCACGTTCATATTTATTCATTATTATGTGGGTTGTCTTTGCTGATATTCAGCTTAGACAAGGAGCCGCCACTCCGAGAGACATGTTCTCTTATAGGCTCCGAGTAGTTACCCACTGAAGACCCTTTAATTTATTTGGGCTATTACAGCCTATGTCAAAATTTTACAGAGGAACGTTTGCATTATGGACAACAGTACTTCCATATGCAAATAGGTCAGAACGGGACAGGGTAGCTTATGGAGGGTAAAGTTGTCGGACTGCTGAATAGGGTAATGACTACCAGGAAGTGGTTCTGGACAAAAAAAAAAATAAAAACAAAAAAAAAAAACAAACAAAAAAACAAAAAACAAAAAACAAAAAAACAAAAAAAAAAAAAAAAAAAAAAAACAAAACAAAACAAACAAACAAGAAAAAAACCAATCTGTCTGGTATCGCCATGTCAATTTAGAGGACATCGAAACAATTCCCAGTGAAAGGGTTTTTAGTATAAACAGGATGGAGGAACACAGGGGTGATATTTTAGTTCATTTTAAAATTTGACATAAACGTTGACACGAATGATGTATTTATGATTTTGTAAAAAATGAAATGCGCGCACACACACACACACACACACACACAAGCACCCAGATACGGTTTGAGCACTCCTTTTTCTTGATTCATTTAAGGCAATAATTATTTTCTTGCTGGCGATCAATTATAGACAACGTAAAACCCTGGCATTACTTTATCTTCAAAATCGAATGCTATTCATGCAAGGTTTCTTTCACATCTTCGCAGAATTGCGAAAGGTTGAGGGTTACAGTGGTTAGGTATTTTAACAATAAAGTGGACAAGCTCACAACAAATCTACTGATCTACTGACTGTTTAAAAAACAGCAAAAAAAAAAAAAAAAAAAGAAAAAGAAAAAAACCTCTTGAATTAGACTTAGTATGGTCAGTTAAAATATAAAGCGGAGTCACCCATGAGGCCGACTGGAAACTCCACAGGAATAAATTTGTGTAGTGCCGGCATTGCTGTATTTGAGAGGATCCAGAGATAGGACTTTCCTGTCATTCTCATCTTGGCTGCTTCTTTCAGTACAGTAATCGCAGCTCTACGAAAACAAGGACAACAAAACTTTCTGTCACGTACTTTCCTTGGTTTACAGAGCAGTCTGGTCGTTTTTTGAGCGCAAACAGTCAATAGATATCACCCATAAGTACATATAATAACCTGTACATACGTGCCAATAGAAGTGGCTATAATATGCCAATTATTAGGTTTCGACTCTGGGTTTTATGTCAATGGTAAATATATACTGATCCTTTATCCCGCATTGTGTAGTTCGGTAAAAGAGATATCAAAATGATATATAATTATGGCCAATGGCCAGATAATGGACACATGGTTCACCAAAATGATTGTTTCCCTATTATGGCATATATATATATATATATATATATATATATATATATATATATATATATATATATATATATAATGTGTATTACAAATGTATGTATACATTTACAATAACCTTCATACCTTCACTACAGGCACCTAAATTTATACATTATAGCATTTTACCCAAACTGTAAATCTTCCAAAACCCATATATATATATATATATATATATATATATATATATATATATATATATATATATATATATATATATATATATATATATATATATATATATATACATATGCAGCCATAGTTCTGGATTTAATTGGCCGTAGACTTAGGCCTATACATTTGCATGAACAGCTTCAAAAAGACTGTATGATATCTGACACAGAGCCAAACAGCTTTTTAATAGTGGGATGTCATTTCCCCTTGTTCGTTTAAATGAAATGCTGGATGTTTGGAGAATAAATTTTACAGGCGATCCGTTTAAGTTGTATGTAGAGTTATATCTTTCACAAGCAGGCAACGTATTACCTCTAAGAATACTGGGAAGAGCAAGCACATTTTCTTTCAGTATGATATTCAAAATAAAGATACATTACCTGGCGGTGGTGAACAGAACGAGGACCTTTCTTTTTGCGACCTTCACACGTAGCAATACGCGTGTGAGATTTGCCTTGTTATTTGTTTCGTACGTGTAATGCAGCAACCTCCTTTCCTGCCTTTTCCTGCCAAAGCAAGAATGATGCTGTACGAGGAGATAAAAATATTCAGACCTCGGTCGTTTAAATTTTGGTAGAAATTTTATCTTATGGAAGGAAATTTATTTTAAAAGTCGGGCTTTCAGGTTCTGTACTTCCACAATTTGTCAGTGTTTAAGCCGGTTTCTGCCTGATGTATTTTATTTTCTTTGCACACCTGTCTCAGGTTGGGGATGAATTAATATCCGTAATATGGACTAGGAGGTCTTGTAAAGTGCGCTCTCTCATCACATAAATGGTGCTTCTGAGATATTCTGGGTCCCTCTGGATGGAAAAACCCGTCACCATGCTGCGGTGTTGGCCACTCAATCTTCGTTGTACTCCATTAGAATGGGTCTTACGGTTGTTCAAACATATTCAAGAAATGCTAACGGATATACTAAGAGAGCGCATATTTTCAGCAACAGTACCGGAAATTTTTTAATATCAGTCACATAGACCAAATTTTTATGCCTTAGGGACGATGAATATATTTTCACAAGATCTTACTTAATTTTCATTTGGGTAACAAATTCAGTAGCCCCTGGTGTCCCGTCTGAAATTATGGCTATATTTTGCCAGCCCTTTCTTGCAGCCAAATCAGTAAGGGAACCTGTTGCTTTACCGTTTTGTTCCACTGTTGGTGACAAGTACAAAACCAACTTTGGTGATCCCTAAAAAATATTAGAATAAGACTGTAAATGAACAAGTGTTAATAGCCAGCACAACACACACCACCTTGATCACCAATTTCTATGAGCACAATTTTGAATTCTGACGTCGTGGTAGAATGATCCATCGCTGGTTAATTATAGAAAACGTTTGGTACATTATAATATAAAGAAAAATATATGAATGGGTGCAGCCAACATCCAACTAGATGGCTTGTGAAAAATTAAAGAAGACAAGGTTGATCAAACACTGTATTCAATAGTTGCTGGACAAGACTACCAACCGAAAACGGGGCTCAAAAACCCTTGATCACTTGTTCAGAGAATGTCTGTATACATATGCCCATATCATTTGAATAGCTAATTATGTGTGTATCATAAATTAGAGATATGCGGTAATAATCAGGCGATCAATACCTAGAAAGGAAGATGCACTGTAGCATTATTTATTCGTTCATTCGTTCATTTGGGCGATTTTTGCGCAGGACACCGAGGCTGACAAATTGATACTAATTTAGGCTTACAGTAGCTGGTGGACGCAGTTTTCACGGCAAAATATGATCATTCCAGTAATGGTCTAAATATGTATTCTGAATGTATATGTCCACTTTCTAAAATGTAACTAGGTATAAACCTGTGCTAGTGAGTCGTAGATATTTCGTCTCTGTGGACACATGGGTAAAAATCAAAACAGGCTTCGACGGCTCTTGTGCTTGTGTCTTGTAACCATGATAACCACTAGTTTTAATGTCAGTCACCTACCTTCCATAGTCTGCTAGTAGTACCAGAACTGTCCCATATAATAACTGGAAGCTGTTGCTGTGCAGCTTTCTTCAAAGCGTCCTCCATTTTGGTGGATGTAGCATATTTTGGCCTCAGGATGATCACGGTACTAAGGCGATGTTTCTGTAGTAATGAGCAAAGACCTTCAGGTATATGGGAGTCCCTGATAACATTCATTTTTCCCGACATTTCATACTTCGCACTTAGCGACTTAAAATTCCTGATGTTGTTTGCTATAGATCTCAGGAGGGCAGATTTATAGGAGCGCTGAAAAAACGCATTGCTGGGTACAAGGAGTCCCAGAGTGGCTGATCCCTTTCGATTAGACTCTCCGCCTGTCAGCTGTGGGAATATTAAAGCACACATCAAGACACCACACCCTGCTCTGGCGTGGTTTGGCATAATTGTTGCCGCACGCACTGATCCTCGTTGTGTGCGTTCGTCCCAGACCAACCAGACTTTGACAGCGGTGATTATTTTGTTATGCTATAGTTCAGGCCGAGCCTATTTCCTCTCTTTTTCTCCTTTCGTGGTCTGCTAAATGAATACCACTGCATAATGATCAAAAAATAGAGCTGATTTCCTGTTCAATTGTGAGAAAAACTTGATTGTATGTATGTATGTATGTATGTATGTATGTATGTATGTATGTATGTACGTATATATGTATGTATGTATGTATGTACGTATGCATGGATGTATGTATGCTTGGATGGATGGATGGATGGGTGGAATGGATGGACGGATGCATGCATGCTTTATAGACTGCGGCAGGTTAAGGTCACTAGCACGAAGCAAGATAAGAAGTGGAGAGTGCAGATTCCATATCATCCAAACTATCATTTGGCCGACATTTACAAGATATTCAGGGGCTTTATATCCATATTTATGTTATTATTTGATTTATACCCCCCAGAAACCGAATTACATGTAAATACCAAAGAGGTAAACTAACTTGACTTATGTCTTTTAAGCAGAAAGGCAAATAGTTGCATGATCGGTATCGAGTGAATTAGAGTTGAAATGAGTGCAAGTCGCAAAACAGTTTGTCATTCTTATCTGGTCACACCACACTTTCACCACATCTGATTAGTGACAATCAAATGTTTCTGCAACTCCCCCCGTCATCAATACTGTAAACATCAGTAGCCAATGTGTGCCCTTTCTCTGTACATACCTGTTACTGTCTGTTTCTTACCTGTAAATACAAAAAATTAGAAAAGTTTGATATTCACATAGCACGTTCAACAGGTATACCTCATTAGACAGGCTGTAACAGCCGGAAGGTAATCACAGGTCGTGAACCGGTAACCATTATTATAACATTATTGGGCGTGAAACACCCGCATGAAATAGATCAGAGAACAGCTCCTTGTCTCACTTTATTACGACGGGGCAAGGGGGGGGGGGGGGAATCCAGGGCGCTGATACAGATAATAATTATGCCCTAGTACAAGATACAGAAAATAGTAAAATTTAGAAATAATTGCTCGTACGAAGTACAGACAAATGAACGGGCTTTCAGTGTGCACGGTGGGTATAATTGTCCAGAAACCATCGTCATCTAACTTGAATCAGTGTTTGTTAGCTGTTGGTCGATTCATTGCAAGCTAAGAGAAGTAATTCATGCCCATTCAGATCGGCCAAAATCTGTCGGGTGTCAATGTTGGCTGTTTCAATATTTTTGCAACAATCCGCCGATTATGAAAAATACTTCGGAGAAAAAAATGAGACCTATTGTAATAGCATTTGCAACTTGCCAACTTTTTGTGGCGTTGAATGTGCACCTCGTGTCAAGTCACGCCAAGGAAATTGAGTTGTTGACAGGCTCATTGTCTAGTGCGGGCATGTTAACTCTTTGAATATAACTGACTGATATTAACCACTTTTCAGACTTACAAATGAAATCTATATTTTCAGATTGTGATGACTGCAATATGTATATATACTGACAAACATTAAAAAGGTTCATTTACAAACTTAATAAGACAAGGAAAACTTCATTTATCGTCGGATTACATAAAACAGAAACACATGAGCAATTGAGACTCTCTGCCGACACACGTTTATAACAGAGCACAAGCTTGATAATTAAAATGCGGCAAAATTAGAAATTATATTTAAAAATAAATAGGATATTGAATGAAAGGTTTACTGGAATCCTTAAAACCTTTAGCAACTTATACTTTAAAAGGGAGACATGTACCCACCACAGACCAATATCATGGGAAAAAGTTGACTATGTAGCACACAAAGCACATTTACAATCAGGAATTTCTCATTTTTTATTGAAGATTATTAAAATTTTGAATTTCCATTTCGTCTCCCAGCTGTCAGGGAGGCTCGTTCCGTATTTTTGCTCCTTGATAGCTAAGACTTTTTAAACAGTAATTGATAGTCCTTATTTTAGAAAACCTGAACAGTTTTTCTTTCTTGTTGTTTGCATAAACATCTTGGGGTGAAATAAATTATAAACATATGAAGGACCCAGTCTTTTAATGGATATACAAACCTGCTTGGCAAGAGCCCTCAGTCTGTAAGCTGTGAGAGAAGGTACGTTTGCCTTAGTCAAGAGGTCACTGTAAGTGGTGCCTACACTTGACAGGTTACCTGTCTTTGGAGATTCAAGAAGGAATCTTAGAGCCCTTTTCTGATTTTTTTTTCATTATTAACAGTCATTGTGTTGGTAGCACCACGGCAATGCCACACCACAGGTCAGTATTTGAAGTTAGGAACAATGTATGATTCATAAATGAACAGTTTTGTCCTTTCGTCACAGAAACTATGCATACGGCATAATACATTCAGTTGCCTTGTGACATTAAAATGACTTGGTGCATTTTCTTTATAAAGCACTTTTACTGAGAAGATCGTGTGATGGTAAATGCTTAACCAGAGTCCATGGAATGAGTGTCTTGAAAATGGTTTCGGTTATTTTGTTTAAATACACATCTAATAACGTGTCTGTATCTGACTTCAAACATGTAAATCTTTTTAACCATATTTGTAAATAAAAGGAGTCAGAGTTCTACTAGACGTTTCCCACCTGAAAGGGGTTTTTAATAAACTGTAATAAACTGTAATGTAGATCTCCCAGTACAACAATGGATTAAGATCTCATAAGCTTTTTGCCATATACTGTGCTCCTTTTGCACTGAAAAATGATCTAAAGTTATATATGTATATATATATATATATATATATATGTATGTATGTATGTGTGTGTGTGTGTATGTGTGTATGTGTGTGTGTGTGTGTGTGTGTGTGTGTGTGTGTGTGTGTGTGTGTGGTAAATTGTACACAAGTGAAAAGATATTCTTGCAGGGACCCGAAACTTAGTTTGTTTTAAGGTGTGAATATTGATTTAAAAGTTTTAGCATTTGAAGATTAAGGTAAACTTTATGGCCGTACGATAATGTAATTGCTACTGTGGGACAATGTTATACTTACTCGAATAAACGCTACTTCATCAATTTTTGTATAAGTGGCTCTAAGCATCTATGTTGAGATCGTTTCCAGTCATCAATGGTGACGCGTTTTTGTAGATCAACCCACCGCTTTCTGTATGCAAGAGTTGTTGTGTCATAGAAATATTACGGAGTCCTCAGTGTTACTATTCCTTGCTGGTTGTATGGTATAAAAGCCCTCCAATTTGATTGGAAAAACCAACTTACTTACACAGGTGTGAATGTGTTGCTTTTTCTGTGTTTGAGGGTGAATTATCATTTTCTAGAATGGAATTCAAAAGTTGTAACTCACTGCAGATCACATGACCTGAAAATTGCTGCAACTGAATTGTGATGCGCCTGTATCATTGACGTACAGCCTTAGGATGCGTGAACAAAATAAACGTGGCAAGGAATGTTTGATTATACATCGAACGTCACGTGAAACACCTACGAGGAACGTGTACAAACACGGCACACGGCACACCAGGCCGGCGTTGCAAGTGTGATTATGCCATTTTTTGCCATGAATTCTCAGCTAAACTTAAAATAAACAAAATCGTACATGGCTGGAGAGTGAGATACTATTTTCCCACGCGTTCGATCGTTGTTGGTGGGTAAAATCACTAGTAACCACAGGTCCCTCCTATTTTTTTTTCCATACCAACTGAGAGAAAAATTGGTAACTTACTCTCAGCTATGTAGGATTCTCCACATGAACATCATATATATAACAAACATCTCATTCAGCATAGAAATACCATATTATGCCCTTGTAAATTATCATTCACCGTAAAATGCAATATATAACGTATATTATGAAATGAGACACATCATTTGTATAAGATTATAAGGTTGTGTGATATAAACATTTGAAAACGTTGAAACCCTGGGCAGTGTTGGCTTGATGCAAACTTAGTAAAAAAAATGTATGTACAGAAATGCATTCTGCATTCAGGACCGATAATCAACTGCGTTGTTGACTTATTCTGGCTTGTACCCACCTACCAATCTTCGTACTCACTTACCACTGTACGCACCCACGTACCTATCAATCCACTAATTTATCTACTTGGTTAATTCGACCGTATGCTTTCGTGGGGAGAGAAAGAGATGTTTATTCTTCACAAGAAGGTGTTTGTCAGTTATTATATTGTTGCCAGAAGAACAGTCTACAGAGCACGCTGGTTGGATTTTCTTGAACCGTAAATTGCGGCTAGTACGCGTCATTTTTGTTTATGATTTCGATAAAGAATACACAAATAAGCTATTGTCTTCTGTGTATCGATCTTAGTGAATATCATTTGAACATCGTTTCTGAGGCCTTGATATTAGAATTTAGCTTTTCAATAGAGTTACTTAATTTGTCAGAAAAAGACACATAATGCATACATACATACATTTCTGTCCATCTACCTACTTACCGACCTACCTACCTACCTACATACCTACCTATATATATATATATATATATATATATATATATATATATATTATATCAGTGTTAAATGACTGCGGAAAAATAAAACGTCCCATAATATCCTAGCCCTTTATTTTCTGAAACAAAGAAGGGGTTCCCTTTTCTTAATTGAAGACTTTTGTGATAGTGAACATCAAGTGTAAATGTACCTGCAAGTAAAGACAAAAAGCCATGTACGAACTTTATTATATTATGTAAGCATGCAATGTTAAGAATTGGGGCAGGCACATTTTGGTCCTGAAAATGTACTTCAAGCAGTGTGTGGATGAGTTTCATATACCGCCTTATATTCTTTATTAAGTGATATGTGGCATCGTTTTATGAACAGAAGCACTTTGCGTAGCCTTTTGATTTTGTCGAGTGTGTGTGTGTGTGTGTGTGTGTGTGTGTTTTTGGGGGGAGGGGGTGAAACTATGGAACAAATTTGATAAATTATAATTTGTTACAGTTTCATTGCCAAAATAATAAATACAGGAAAGACATGGGACCTTCTTTCCGAGCGGGCGCATATAAACCGAACAATTTTAAACAATCTATATGTAATCAAAGTTCTTTCTGGTGCCTTGTTTACTCGTGAACTGGAGTTTGAAAAGTGATACTGTAAGTGAAAGGTCAGCATTTAACAGATTATACGTTGGTATATAATGGCCACAAGAATAAATAATAAAAATTGCAAGGCCTATTTGTTGAGTTGAAGCCTTGAATTTTGCAAACACAGTTTTCCTCCAGATAAATCAATGAACGCAAGTGACTTCAAATTGGATAGACTTCTTTTGTGGTGCTTGATGGTGCTGGTAATGGCTTTAAAAGATAGCGCCTCCTAGTGGTAACTTCTCTTTAGCCATTAACTCTTTGGGTAAAGCCTTAGAAACTCCACACATATTTGCTACAATGCAATGGGTATTTTGATTTTCCCCAAGAACAGAAAATAACAAGGATTTTAGCATTTACGCGTAAGTATAGCATGTTGCCAAATCATAGCGGGAAACTTTCCCAATCTGGAATCAATTGTTATATTATCATACACACACACACACACACACACACACACACACACACACACACACACGACAGGATCCACATTCAGTACCACATTTTTCCCTTGCGGACTTAATACATGTATGCTTTCAAATATTGTGGAAAAATTTGTGATGCAGCAAGCGTTCTCAACCAAGTGGCACCAGCAAATAATTAGATTCATTGTCGACGTGCCTTGGCCTTGCAAGTCGACCTATAGTAACTGCGACTGACTTACATAGCAAAACGTCTGTGGGTGGAACATACTGTAAAAGTTTAATCGAAATACTAAAAACGGTATGAGCTTTTCAATCAGCAGGACCACGATCGATAAAATGATTTCCCAAATGCGTTCACCCTTAATCTCTGCAACTATACAGAATTATCTGTCTAGTAAGTCTTATGTATAGATAAAGCGACTGAAAAAAGGTTTATCCTTTAATGATCCATTCACCAGAGAAATGATCTGTGTATACAGCAATATTCAGAAACAGCGCTGGGAAATATTTCCACGTTACTTTTAATTATGACGTTGTTTTTCCTTCCACAGTCATACCCAATACCTCCAGAAAAAGCAATTCATGAAATACCTATCCGTAATTCTTGTCTTCTGCAGCTTTTCTCATCACATCGAATAACGTGCAATTAAGGTGTTGCTTCATCAAGTTGCAATACACATTGTTGCATTTGATTACTATTTTATCTTTAAGATAGATGCTCATTGAATCTTGATGTTGCATTTTTTTCGTGCAAGTTGACTGTTCTTAACAGTACAAAATAGACACGTAACATATTAAAAATCATATTTATTGAAAATTCCTTTTTTTTTCAAAATAGCCTTGAATTTTACTTGATTCTTGGTTGCAAAAAATGATGAATAGGAACAATTTTTAGACCTCAGAATGCACCATTTGAGGTGTACAATTTCAAAAGTTTCGGGAAGGGTGCATGCCCCAGGACCCCCTAGCACAGCTTCGAGGCCTTCGGCCGCTCTCCCGTCCAATTTGGAACCCCTTCCCCAACTCAAAGCCTGGATACGTCCCTGACTCATGCAGTCAAGATTTAAAGGGACAAGTGCCAAGGCAGTTGGAACCGATCTCACCTATGTAGTAAATCCTATTTACAGTGATTGCAAATTATTCTTCATCATGAAGATTAATTTTGACGAATTTCATGAGCTTGAAACATTTACTGGGCTCTAACCCGGGGTTTGAGGGAAAATTCCGGGTTGGGTATAATTTTAGATATATAACCAAGTGTTTGTTTGTGCTAATTTATCTGATAAGGCGAGTAATTAGCCGCGGGTGTGCTTGCTAGTACTTTGATTTTATCTTGAGGAGTAAGTACTTTCCGTTGTTGTCGCTATGATAGGGACTTTTTAATGAATCAGTGTTTAAAATTACTATTAATATAAGATAACAGGTTCACAAAAAATATCTTCACTTGCAGTGGACAGTGCTTCAATGAGCTGTTTCAGCATGAGTATGATTCTCATTTCAAAAAGCTTGCATTATAGCAAAATATAGACCTAGTAAATCTACGACGGTTATAATGTATCACATAATTATAAATCGAATGTTACAGTGACAACGCCGATCTGGGATGTTGTTACAAAGTAATATTGCAACAATTCTTCATTGTGTTTAACCATTTGGATTCAATTGATGAAAAAACAAAATGCGTGAAAAACATGGACAAAAAAGAACTGATCTTGTTCCATACCCATTTATAGTGTTGAACAGTCTATAACAGATTGAGTGAGCGGGCCACTGTCATGTGTATGCCCAATCGCTACTGTATATTGCGAGGTGGTTAATCCCATAAACAGATAACACTTGTTTGGATGGCTACCACATCCACGCCTGGTCTAGACTACGCAGCTGCCAAGACCAGTGGACGGCTGGTCTTGGATGTCTTTCATTCATGTACCAGTGTTCGTGAGAGTCCACGGCCAGCTCCCAATAATCGGATGTCAAAAATTTTATCTCATTGTATCTTTGCCGTTAATATGGGCCCATAAAAATAAGGCAGTTAGAGGTAAGTATATACCAGTGTTACATAATGGATACGATCGGAAATAAAGGATATCATAAGCACACGTATTGATGACGATGTATACAGAAAAGTGAATTACTGCCCTGCAAGAGTCGCTAGGCTACTGGCGGATAGGAGTTCTGTGTTGTAAGGCTAATTATGAATGCAAAAGTATATATTCAATCATTCACAAACGACCCGGATAGGAAGGGAAAATTTGCTGTTTGTTCAGACTTTTTCATACCGTAGACGTAGGCTGTAGCTGTTTCCGTGAATGCTAGAATTTGAAACACTATAAGACTTGGCCTATCTTAACGCAAATTCCAATTTATTGCATGCATGCCTGTTCTTGTCAAACAGAATCTAGTACTTTTTAATGGGAAACAGTACTTTTAATGGGGAATAGCTCCTTGACAACGAATTATCATTGCCCAGACGGCAAGTTTGGATCGCCTGGCTGTACCGCGGTTGCACTCCCTGCAATACTAACTGGTGACGGTAGGGTTCTGGGCGTCCCCTCATGTGTGTAAGGCTGAATGATCTTTTCCTCTGCTGCTACAGCTTTTCTTATTAATTCTTCTTCATTCTCATCAGACCATGTACATGAAAAACCCAATTCAAACTCTCAGGAATCCCTATGCTCTGCTGTATCTGCCATGACTCTTGGCAAACTGAAGGTACCCCGTACTCTGGCTTATAACACATACACCACAGACATCCGGTTGTGTTAGTGACGTCACTAACACTTTCTCACATCGGGCCATGATCGGAGAAAATTATCGCGCTTTCATGTTGCAAATGTGGCGCACTTTTGGAGCTAAAAACACACTGTTCGTAAATGAAATTTAATATTTTGATTTTCGGATATCATTTCTAACCACTCTAAACATCAACTGTCTAATTTGTGTTAACCATTCAATCAAGCTGACCTTTAACAAAGATTTGCGCCAGGTTAATTCTGACTGCAGCCACAGATTCTACAAAGCACTCAAAATTTAATGAGTGAAACTGGATGGGAAACTCGTTCGAATTGTGGCGAAAATAATGATTACATTAGTCGGAAATATAACCCATGGCCGTGCACCTATGTACATGTGTAATTTATTTCCTTTATGTGTTTCGAATAGAAATCAATGCAATGTTTGATCGAAAACCAGTGAACCTGAGCAGAAATGTAGACTTGATTTGTTCTAGATATTTTCTAATACATTGTATCTTCTACTATTCTACATTGGAACATATCTCCAGCTACTGTTCACAAATCGGACTCATATATAGAATTTCTACAACACATATTTGACATGGACATCAAGAAAACTGGCATATTGATTCATGCTACTAATAGGATATTGATTTTTTTTACATGCCCAGGTAAGGAAGGGTTGTTGCCAGTTAACCACGAAGTGCACAACATAGGTTTATCAAGATCCCCTGCATGCACATGCGCCTTCCGCAACTCCCTGCCACATATGACCGAAAAAAAGTTGTCTATACACGATATAGTAATGTCCTTGGCCCCTGCTAACTTGTATATGCTCCTCCTCGGTATCAAATGTTGCTCGGAAGCAGGTAAAAAATTATTTGTGAATGAACACAAAATTTAATTGTTAAGCGAGGCAGATGTAAACGTGTATAGACGATAGACGTATTGAATACACGTGTCTGTGATCAACAAATAGGCTCAATTCCGTAAAGGCAAATGCACCATTGCTCTATGTATATAATATTCATGTGGGTGTGTATGTGCATGTTTATATTGTATGGGTGTACATACACACACACACCACACACACACACACACACACATATGTATGTGTGTGTGTGGGTGTGGGTGTGAGTGTGGGTGTGTGGGTTTGTGGGGTGTGTGTGGGTGTGTGTCTGTGTGTGTGTGCTAATGTGCATGGATAAGTGGAAATATATATATATTTGACCGTAGAATGGACTGGAAATGCCCTGTCTGTCCCGTAAATTTTGCGTGTCTTTCTTTCAACGTGTTATGTCTGCGCTAATGTGCCGTCTCGTGACGTATAGTCTTTTTTCTTTTTCTTTGCCTGTGTTTTTACTCGATGTGTCTACTGTTGTTGCATTCAGGAGTACTGAAGTATTTTATTTTCATTAATGCGCGTCTGAACATGGTGGTGGATTGTGATATGTATTAAGTCTCAAGAGATTTAAAAGTCTGTGACGCACGTCTTTGTACATCTTCGTTTTCAACAGGAAACATTTACATGTTTATATTATTTTTGTTTTAATCACACGGGAGGGAATTATGTAAGTCACGTTTTTTCCACAATTGTATTTTGTCGAAATTTAATATATTCAAACCAATACTTATTATGGAGACGGATACCTAGTTCTCAATTATTTACACCATGGCCGCTTGACAAGCGTGCAGCAAGGGCAACACAAACTTACTTCCCTCGACGGTTGTCATAACATAGGAAACACAGTTACCATGTCCGTTATACCATTTTATTAACAATTTACAGCCGTCTACTCATATAGTCCCTTAAGGGTTTGGACCAAACTTGTAGCTTAGTTAAAAGAGGCCTGAACTCTAAAGTGTCATTATTAATGCAGCACGAGCAATGCATGTCAACTTTCTGTTAAGATCTGTGACCGTGTCGCTGGGTAATAGTTGCAATCAGCACCATTGGTGCTGGCACACTGGTGGAAAGCCAAGGGTGTTAATATCGTATCTGGGGATTAAAAAAATAACTTTTTGCATTGGAAAAGTAACTAGAACGTTTTAGAGAGTGTATTTGATCGACATTGTCAGGTTTGCAAGACAAACATATTTTTGTCATGTTTCATTAAGAGTGCTGCTCATAAACACAAGGAATTCCCTGTTGAATCACAAGGCTAAACAACATTTTGGCAGAGAAAAACTGATGACACAACCCAAATATATGATGTCCGGGATATATATATATATATATATATATATATATATATATATATATATATATATATATATATATATATATATATATATATATATATATATATATATAATATATATATATATATATATATATATATATATTTATATACATATGCCTATTTACTCATTCAATCATTCATTTGTTTATTTTTCTTTCGTTTCGTTAGTATTGAAATTTCAATCAAAGTTGCTATTTTTGAGATAAGGCCGTCAGTATGAAAAGAAGCCTGATATGCCTTACAGCCGGGCAGAGGCAGAGGACGTTCATCTTTGGAATGCTTGACCGCAAAGACTCCAATCCTCCCGTTTTCATCGGGAGATCTCCCATTGTTTTGCCCTTTTCCCAAATTATCCCGTTCTCCCGCTTAGAATGTTTTGTCCCGCCCAGAAAAAATGGATGAGGTGAAAGAAAAATCATCAAGATACACCATTCTAACTCTTTTTTTTTCAAAATATTCTCACCCCAGGAAGGGGCACTGCCCTCCCAGCCCCAGCCCCAGCACAGTCGCTGCATTCTGTCACATCTCCAGTTTCAATGGTACTCCAGGAGGGAGTATCTCCAGTTTGTATGAAGCTGTGGGTTGGAGTCTCTGTGACCGTGTCATGTACCTTAAGCGCGTTTACATATAAAAAGTTGGAAGTTTAAAGGCCAGTGGAGGCGATTCACCTTCAAAAAGACTTACATTCCGTGTAGCCCACTTCATTAGAAAATTAAGAAATGGGGTTTATCATTCACCTTAATTACATACGACAACTCTCTAATCCGGGGGACTTTACCTTCTTGTATGTCTCAAACAAATGTAACGAAAACCTCTATGGCCTATCGATTCAAAAGAGGCTTTGGTCCAAAAGGGATCAACCCATTAACATGCCAAAATATTGATTGATCTTCAGTTTGTCCAGTAAATTACTGGTGCATAATAAAATTATTTAATAGCATCTCCATATACAACATTTTTTACCCAGAAAATCCTGAATATTGTATGAAAAACGTTCATCTTCCACAAACTATTGAAACTTATGAGTGTTTGAGTCATTACAGTTTAAATCTACGTACTGCATTCCATGTAAAATTTAGAGATTCAGAAATTCTTTTTTATCTCCAAACCTTGTGAACCATGTCGGCTCTGGTGACCATAGGTCGGAGAGCTTATGCGATCACTCATGTCCGTCTTTCTGTAAACATTTGCTCGTCAACAACGTCTACAATTTTTAAATTAGCGCTTCGAAATTTTTGGGACATATTGTTTCAATAAACATTTGGGCCCTTTTCGTCATCGGTGGCGCCATCTAGTTGATGACGTAGTATCAGCGCTAAAAAGTTTTTAAAAATATTCTGGTGGGTTTGATTTCAATGGATCCTTATGAAATTTGGTTGAAATATTCTGGAGCCAATTGTGTATAATCTAGTGAAGGCAACTAAAAGTGAACGCAAAAACTGAATTGTTATTTGGTACAATTTGTGAAATTTATTATCTTGAGAAATTATAAGGCTATTTTCAACAAATGAACAACAAATGTGTGTCGTGTGTGGAAATTTTAGTACACTGACTAACGTTTATGAGATGTGGAGCCATGGTGGTAATTTTTTATTAAAACTAGAATCATCGGTATCAAAAACACATCAATGCTATCATTGTAAAAACGAACTGAGATAGACTTATCAAAAAATAAACTTTTATGACATTTTGGATGACCTTGACTCACTTTTCAATATCAATAAAGACTGTTTGTGAAGGACGCCAAGTTCAGTATCCTGAGGAGAACAAGGCTTATGATACCAAATATACCTAAAATGTGAACGTGTATCATGTGTACAAGGTTGACACTTCAAAATTTGAATAATGACCTTGCTTTACTTCCTCAAGGTCTGGGATGAGTGCATTTCAATTAAAGAAAAGAACTTTTGTGAAAGGGTTTACGTCTGAACTTGTGGACATATATCAAGGTTCCATCGTAGGAAAATTTTGTACCAAGCTTTATTTTTGGGGTCGCGTGAAGTCATGGTGGCACCACTGGCGGTATTAGTTAGACTACTATCATACGTGTCAAAAAACTTTATTTTGGTAATAAATTGAGATGGAACTACAAAAATTTAAGCGTGAGCTTAATAGGAAGGTGTTGTAAATTATGAGTGACCTTGGCCTATTTCTCAAGGCCATTAAGCACTGTAGAAAAGGACACTAAATTCAAAATGTTGAGAAAGAACATGCTAACGTTAAAACATTTATGCTACAAATGTTTATCACATATGTAATTTTGATATCACATGAAATGGTTGACTTTTGAGATGCTTTGTCAAGGTCACGAAGGGCATGCATTTCATGAATGTTTGGTTGTGGTCATTACATCTCAACTTGCATTCAAACATCCGTTATAATAACACATACATCATTCGCCACTGCCGGCACTTGTTGAAACTAACATGGCAGGTGTCAACAAACATTACATTCATTATTGTGCCAATATATTGAGATGAAAATGCACAAATTACACCAAATGGTAGTATGAGACCATTATAGGTGAATAAGATATGTACTACGTAAATGGTCAAACTTTGTTATATGTTGGGTGACCTTGACCTATTTTCTGGGCCATTAAGCACTTTAGAGAAGGACCCGAAATCCAGTACTTTGATAATAATAAAAAGAATGACACCAAATGTACCACAGCTGTGTACCAAGAGGAAGTTTGATATAACATTACATAGATGACCTTGACTAATTTCTTCAGGTCAAAGAGGAAAAGCGTTTTAGTAAATAATTCTTTTTCATGATAGTGTCAGCAGAACCTTAGGCCCATTGACCTCTTGTTGAAGAGCCCAAAACTGATGATGATGATGATGATGATGATGATGATGAGGAGGAGGAGGAGGAGGAGGAGGAGGAGAAGGAGGAGGAGGAGGAGGAGGAGGAGGAGGAGGAGAAGAAGAAGAAGAAGAAGAAGAAGAAGAAGAAGAAGAAGAAGAAGAAGAAGAAGAAGAAGAAGAAGAAGAAGAAGAAGAAGAAGAAGAAGAAGAAGAAGAAGAAGAAGAAGAAGAAGAAGAAGAAGAAATGACGAGAAGAAAAACAAAAAAGTCAGAAAGATGTCTGGCGAAATGAGAATTACACATCAAAGCGAAGGAAATTATTATAAAGTTATTTCCCTTTTCCGTCAAAATATTCAGATAAACATTTTGATTTGAGAAGGATACTGACATATTGCATATTTAAAGTTCGTAAAATTAAGTGCGGAAATGGAGAGATACGGGCAACAAATTACCATTCTGTTTTGACTTAAAACTGATCTCCCTTCTTTCTATGATAAATGATTTCCTTTCTCTCTACGGTAAAAATGTTTTCCTTACTTTCTATGGTAAGAGTGCAGAGCATTAGGGTTGCATTATTGATCTGCCATTGACAGTACTACATATTAAATATAAACTGTCTAACCCGCTCTATAACACTGCGGAAAGCACAGGGCATTTCACGTTAAGGTAAGTGTATTATGATGTTAAGAGCTTACGTTACAATTATAGAATGCGCTTCTACAAGATAAAGGAGAGACAGGGGGTACAGCGATGGGCAATGTGATTTATGGTATTGGTGACAAAGAATGGTTTCTGGACATTTTTCTTTGTTGTATAAATATGCACAATTTGGACACCCTTCCTGCAATGATATTCAACGGAGAACAGTTATGCTTTAAAAACGAATAAGAACATCACATAGACGAAGCGCACATTGTCAAATTTAATGCTCCTTTTTTTGCGTCGACAACTACACCTTTCACAGATACCTGCCATTTTGTACATATCATGTGAACATTTTGTAGAATGTGTTAAACTCTCACCAAAAGTCCAGATATGAAATGAGAGGAACTTCAGCATTGCAACTGTTCCAATATATGGTGCGCTGTGTCTTGTTCACAAACGGACTTATTTTGAGCCCGTAATGTGTGACGTACAACACGGACATTGACTCAGATAGAGATTCAGATTCAAAATGGTTTTATTTGACCCAAAAAATACAATAAAAAGTTAGACATAAAACAATTACTGGTCAGGAGAGTCTCATTAAGACCACAAGTAGCCAGCATGAGGGCCACCCAGAAAACTCGTTAAAGATACACATTTTCATTGAGGACTAGAAAAAGAAAGAGAAAAAGAGGTACAATACAGGGCATATTTATGGCATGATTAACAGGTTAATTTAAAATTTGACAAGGGATCTACAGGTGCTGCAAAAAGAAAATTAACATGATCCAGTTATTACAAACATTGATAATAATAATTAATATCACTTTTATCCGATGCATAGCTAAATCGCGTTTATTTATTACATGTATAGCAATCAGACATTAAACATATTTGGGAATACTTTTCAATAAAATATCTTTTAATATACTTTGTCTAGCCTTATAAACTTTGGGTGCTTGCTTCATCCGTTATTAGTTTTGGGGCTTCATTAACAAGTTTGACTAGGTTGTATGTAATGCAAAACGTAGAGAATTCATGGCTCATTCTATTATTAAAAATGCTTTGTCTTGTTGTGTTATGCTCATGGACTTCAGAATTAAGCTTATTTGAACATTTTAGTAAAATATTTAGGTAAAGATTTATTTACAAATTTATACTAACATTTAAGTTGTTGTATTTCCAATGTATCTTCAATGTTTAATATTTGTAACTATTTCAAAATAGGTTCACAGTGTGCATCAAAAATACATAATGTAATAATTCTAAGTGCCTGCTTTTGTAACTTCTTCAGTTTACTAATTTGATAACCCCAATTTACAATTGCATGATGAACATGTGCTAAAATAAGTGAGCTGTGAAGAGTAACAAGTATTTTAAAGGTAAACAATGTTTAAGCCTATTCAATATACAATTTACCTTAGAGATTTTCAATGAAATATTGTTAATATTGCTATTCCAGTGTAAGTGTTTGTTAATTGTAAGTTCCAGAAAACTGAAATTATCAACACACTGTAAACATATATCATCCATGTACAAACTGGTAATGCAACCTTTTTGAGGCATATAAAATACCATAATGCTTTGAGTATTAAGTGACAAACAATTTATTTTTAGGCATTCACTTATATCAATTAGTACATTATTTATTTTGATATTTAATTCAGTTTCAGGAATTGTTTTAAAGAACTTAAAGTGCTAGATAAAGTACTGTCGTCAGCCTATATATTCAGTGAAAAAATTACAAACATTTGGAAAACCACTAAAATGTCTTATAAAGAGAACTTGTCCAAGAATAGAACCCTGTGGGACACTTGTAGTGATTTCATTTATTTCAGGTTTAATATTTTGAAACTGAACATATTGTTTTCGACAGGATAAATAACTTTGAAGCAACGATAGTGCATTACCAGTGTTGCCATAGTATTTTAATTTATCTAATAGTATGTTACGGTCCAAAGTATCAAAAGCCTTTGACAAATCTGAATAAATATTAATAGGCGTTTTTCCTTCGTACACTCCTCTATTATTCTGTCAACTTATTCTAATACAGCAAATTCAGTTGAATGTTTTTGTTGGAAATCTATACTGGCTAACAAATACAAATCGTTGTTAGAAAGGAAATTATGTTCTTGATTAAAAATTACTGTTTCAAAATTTTGGAAACATCAAGTTAAATGAAATTGGACGGTAGTTATATGCTCAAGAATTATCTTCTTTTTTAAGAATAGGAATAACTTTTGCAATTTTTCCTTTTACGGGAAATATTCGTGAATGTAGAGACGGTTTTACAATGGTTGTTAAACTTTTAGGTATTAGTGATTTTATTGATTTTAATAAGCTTGTTGAAATAGAATCATAACCACTACTAGTTTTAGATTTCAAATTATCAATTATTTTACTAATGGTATCTTCAGTAATTTGTTCAAAATGAAATCTAGAAACTGTGGGAATTGCTAAAAATATTTGTAAGTTTTTTTGCCTTTATATGCAATTTCTGAGGCTAATTTGGACCCAATGTTTGTAAGAAAAATGAATTAGATTCATTCGCAATTGTATACTTGTCAGAAACTAGTTTTAATTTTATTAATTGTGAAAGAATCTGAAATTTTTTCTCTGGATCTTTCTTGTTAAGAATATCCGTTATAATTCCCCTTGTACTGTTCATGTTTTGTGTACGTTTTTCAAACATGGGACTATAATATCTATATTCAGCTTTATCAATATTCCTTTAAAATTTTATTATATGTGTTTAAATATATCTTACGTGATTCATAGTCAGGGGTATTTGTTGGAGAGTGTCTAATGATCTTGTGTAATATTAGTAAATGTGAAACAGATTTTATTAGATCCTACGTCATCCACTGCATTTTGGGGGGGGGGGGGAGGCGGGGGTCGTTTTTATTATATTTTACAGTTTTAACATAAAAGTATTTGTTGAATGAATTTTGAATAGTTTGAATAAGGATATGATAATTTTGATTTGGATCAGTATTCATTTCAGTATTAATTATGTTACCAGATGATGCCAGATCATCTAATATACCATCTATAGCATACTGACCACCACATATTTTACTGACATATTTAGGTACTTTATCTTAAAGATGTGCTGTATTGATACTTATAAAATATGCCTGATGGTCAGAAATATTGCTCATAAAGATGCCAGATTGAACATCATGACATGATAACTTACAGTGTACATAGGAAATTATCAATAAGTGTACAGCTATGTTTAATTATACGACTTGGTAGGGTGATTTTTGGGAAAAAATTAAATGAAGTCACGGTATCCAAATAATCATGCACTACCGTTTCCTTGAATCACTGTCCCCAGCAGATCAATGTTAAAATCGCCTGCAAGTATCGGTTTAAAATTTGACCTGATTCAAACACAGGATTAGGTTCTTCAAGAAAAGTTTCATAATTTGCAATTACATCTCTAGGAGGCTGTAAATGTTTCCAATTGCAGTTTTCCTACAATTGACAGAATTGGGAATTTCAACAAATAAACCTTACCAAACATCAGAATTTACATAGAGTGGCAGAAAATAATATTCTTTTGCTTTATTAAGGTGAATAATGAGACCACCATGTTCACTTAATATTCATGAGCATCACCTTTTATCCAGGTCTTTGTACCACAAACTGCATCAAATTTGATATTATGGTTATGTATTTTTTTTCATAAAAATATGTATTTGTTCAAATTCTCAATAAAGACATTGACAATTCAGACTGAAAAAATTGTTTTCAGATGATTTAAAAGGATTTATAAATTGATCACCATCACAGTATGGTGCGTGATTAATAAAATCTGGTCCATTTTCCACGTTGTTCATATTCAGTTTGAGCATATGATTCGAACAGTTCTTTTCCAAACCTCCAAAAGTCTAGAAATGTTTTTTCTTCACGATTCATTCAGAATAATATAATCTATTGTCACACCTGACGCACAGTGTACTTACAACCAGTTATTTATAATTTCAATTGTACATGTATCAATAAATTGTCACATTTCTACAGACGTCGACTGAACTTTGTTTTAAAATTAAAGAGTGATATCTCATCTGAATCTGTTTGAACATCTGTCACCAGAACTTCAATATAAAAACAGCAAAACAGTTTATCACTAGTGAATGTGCTATAATATCCAGCCATTCCTATGAATCTCAACTTTAATACTAATTTATAAACTCATGAAAGCAGCACTTAACCTTACTGTACATTTAGGTACATGAGCGAACATGATATAATGTAGGCCTACAATGTAGTCCTAAAATTATCTCCGTAATATCTCAAAGGTGTTAAGTATTGCAATAAATCCATTTAGAAAAAAATAAATAGAATAGACCTAAAGTATATAGAAGACCATCTCAGATACATGGATGTCACAGTAACATATCCGTGCTATGAACAAGTTTTTGTTTTTTTCTTCCTTTTGATACATTGCAGTTTGTCGAGCGCCTTTCATTGAAAACAGCACATAACGAGTCGTTTAAAACTTTTATACGCGGAAACCAGTTCTCAAACAATGTAGTCAGGAAGCCAAGGCTGATTTTTTGGAGGAACCTTGACTAACAGATTTATTTTTTTTGCACTTGATTCTGCTACTTTAGATATCATACAAACATAAACTGGCGGGCAAATTGGCTTTACCCTTGAGCATTTTCAAAAAATTCAAGATGGTGGCCAATATGGCAGCCGGACCTAGCTGCTCACAAGCATTCACTATTTTTGGTAACCTCTTGACCAAATTTGATAACGTTTTGGCCATAATACAAGTTTGGGATGATGCCCAACTCAACCTGGACACTTTTTAGGTCCTCAAAGGTCAAGGTCAAGGTCATACTGCAAGGTCAAGGGTATTTTTTTCCAAGGATATGGGGTACTTACCATGATTTTTCTTGTGTAGACTTATTTTCATTTTACTTCCATTTCAGATGTAGATTCAAGAAGCAGTAGAAGTAGCCTGTAAGTGTAGCGGTAGCCTGTAGACATACCAGTAGCCTGTAGAACTAGCAGTAGTTCACTAATGGCATCAGAGTGTATCTTCAAATCTGTGCTTGGCAAATGTCCAGCCAAGCAGAAGCTTAATCAAAGTGAACCTGATGGTGCTAGGTTAGGCAATATTATACAAGCCAGTGTCCATTATGGCGACAATTTGTATGAATACCTGCAGGAACAACTGGACTTAAATGAGCATCTTCAGGTGTTTTATCACAAGCACTGTATTTCAACATATCTGACATCTGTACCATCTGGTTCCAAATCACTGCCAGTAGACCAACCCCCTATTAAGTGTATGAGGTGATCTGATGTTCCTACGTGTAATGTCAGAGGGCATTGTTTTTATTGTGGTGAATGCTGTATGACAGAAAAAGACAGAAAAAATTCCCAACAGGTGGGTGCCAGCCTTCCTGGTAAAAGCAGTAGCCACAAATAAACCAGCTGACAGGGGCCACCCATTGAGGGTGAAGGACAAAATCCTTCAACAGGGCTAAGCCAGAGGTGACCAGTGGGCAGAGTCACTAAGGCTGCATGTCATTGGTGCCCCTAGTGACTTGCATGCATCTGATGCAAGGTACCACAAGCACTACAGAAGCAGATTTTCCAGTCACCAATGTGCCCCAGGTGAGAGTATGTCAACACAAGAAGTGATGGCAAAGAGGCAGCATCAAGTGAAGGAGACATTTTCTGGAGTAGGGTCTGGAGTGTGTGAGAAACAGACTCAGAGGCAAAAGACTTTGATATTGTTCGCTGGTAAAAGTCCTGGTCATATTCAATGTTCAGTACCTCTGGCTTGATGTTTTTGACAACTGTATCAAGGGCAACGTCAATGTCATCCGCTTCTTTTTCATCAACTGTTACTTTCAGGGGTGTTACAGCATTGTCTTGAAACATCATGACTTTGCGATACCCTTGAGCAGAAAGGATGACAAGGTCATTGATGTTTTGAGTTAGCATCCTCAGCAAATCAGCTTGCTTGATTGAAATGCCTACTATTTCTGTGAAGTGCTCCTGTAGTTGAACTGAATTCCATATTTGGGTATGATAAGCTTGCATTTCTGCGGTAAGCTGTCTTAAACCTGATTGGTTTGGGATTTCACTAATGTCATCTTGTGCTGACATACCCTCACCTGGGGCACACCTATGACTGAAAAATCTGCTTCTGTAGTGCTTGTTGTACCTTGCATGAGATGCATGCAAGTCACTAGGGGCACCAATGACATGCAGCCTCACTGACTCTGCCCACTGGTCACCTCTGGCTTAGCCCTGTTGAAGGACTTTGTCCTTCACCCTCAATGGGTGGCCCCTGTCATCTAGTTCATTTGTGGCTACTGCTTTTACTAGGAAGGCTGCCACCCACATATCGGGATTTTTTTTCTGTCTTTTTCTGTCATACAGCATTCACCACAATAAATACAATGCTCTCTGAAATTAAATGTAGGAACATCAGATCGCCTCATACACTTAATAGGGGGATGGTCTACTGGCAGTGATTTGGAACCAGATGGTACACATGTCAGATATGTTGAAATACAGTGCTTGTGACAAAACACCTGAAGATGATCATTCAAGTCCAGTTGTTCCTGTAAGTATTCCTGCAAATTGTCGCCATAATGGACACTGGCTTGTATAATATTGCCTAACCTAGCACGATCAGGTTTACTTTGATAAAGCTTTTGTTTGGCTGGACATTTGCCAAGCACAGATTTGAAGATACACTCTGATGCCATTAAAAATTACTGCTAGTTCTACAGGCTACTGGTATGTCTACAGGCTACTGCTACACTTACAGGCTACTTCTACTGCTTCTTGAATTTACATCTGAAATGGAAGTAAATGAAAATAAGTCTACACAAGAAAAATCATGGTAAGTACCCCATATTCCTTGGAAAAAAATACCCTTGACCTTGCAGTATGACCTTGACCTTGACCTTTGAGGACCTACAAAATGTCCAAGTTGAGTTAGGCATCATCCCAAACTTGTATTATGGCCAAAAAGTTACCAAATTCGGTCAAGATGTTACCAAAAATAGTGAATGCTTGTGAGCAGCTAGGTTTGGCAGCCATATTGGCCGCCATCTTGAATTTTTTGAAAATGCTCAAGGGTAAAGCCGATTTACCCACCAGATTATGTTTGCATGACATCTGAAGTTGCAGAATCAAGTGTGAAAGAAATTAATTCGCCAAGTCAAGGTTCCTCCAAAAAGTCAGCCTTGGCTTCCTGACTACATGTATAACATACTAGTTAGTTGTCTTGATCTCTGAATGGACCTTGATTATTTGTTATTACCAACTGTTCATCCATCATTGTGTGCAAAATGTTCTTGTCACACACAACACAATATATAATCTAACATATTGTACTCTTATTCATGAACTGTGTGTTGTTATTTGCCATTTCACCACATTTTCTGGGCTGCAAATACCTTTGACCTTACCATATGACCTTGACCTTGACCTTTAACAGTCCTACAAGTATTTCATTTGAGTCAGGCATCATCACAAACCCATAAAACGACCCAAATGCCCTCAAAATGGTAAACAGGCTGAAAAAAGTGTTGCTTTGCTAAAATATACGTTTGACAGCCATATTGGACGCCATCTTGAATTTTTTAAAATGCTCAAGGGTAAATTTAATTTACCCGTCAATTTTTGCTTATGTGCTGCATAAGTTTACAGAATCAAGTGAGAAAAGAAATAAATCAGCCAAGTCAAGGTATACTGAGCTGGCTGCCAGACTAATGGGGAGGTGGATGGCGAATTATTGCAAGCACCCCATGTTCGTGAATTTATGGAATCCGATAGAAATTTAATATCTACGCAGTAGGTTCGAATATGAGCGAGTATCTTACAAGTTTCAAACGCGTATCGTACAGGGCAGGAACGCGTGCAGGCAAGTGAGCTACGATTAGCGCCGAGTAGAGAAGGAGCTGCACGATTTCCCGCGAATACAAACGAGTCCATGGCGAGTAGGACGGAGTTGCACACGAAGTAGCACTAGCTTAGTACACACTTGTGCGAGTTTGAAACCAGTTAGTGCGGGATCAGAACGATTTCAGGATTGCACATTCGTGAATGGCGGTAATTTCAGTCCTATCTCTTATTGAGAAGGAAACACTACTTGGTCTTGGCGACACGGCCAAGCCAAGTCTATACATATCAGTTTCGTATCCTGAAAAACGTCTGCATGCCTCCGTATAGATTGCTTATGTTGCAAAATGTCACCTTCTGCCAGAGCAATACACATTGTTCCAGGCAAAACTTTAAAAAAATGAAGGTTTGAAAATGCACTGTTGACATAAAATCGTTTTAAATTATTTATATATATATATATGTATATATATATATATATATATATATATATATATATATATATATATATATATATATATATATATATACACACACACATATATATATATATATATAGAGAGAGAGAGAGAGAGACAGAGAGAGAGAGACAGAGAGACAGAGAGAGAGAGAGAGAGAGAGAGAGAGAATAATTTGTATACTGACAAGTGCACCCAAAATATTTTGGCCTTGTCTTCAATGATCCTCTTTTGCTTGTGGCTGTGCTTAGAGTGAGTGTGTTACCTAGTTTAGAGAACTTTATGTCGCAATATCACATGTATTCCCCCAAGATACTGTTCTTGCTCGCCTGTAAACAAGTAGGGATCTACAGGCTGGCTGCTCTTCTGGCTCTGACCTATCTGGCTATTGTGATGTTGCTCTAAGAGGATAGGGGAATAAAAGACGGACATGTTCTTCATTATCCTTTAAAGCAAATCCGCTTGGTGTACTTCAATCCGGGGGAGGGGGGGCATACTCAACATCAGGGTGGATGTGTTCCTCGGACATTTTTATTTTTAACAAATATTGCCTATGCTGAAAGCTAATAAATACTTCTATGTTTTTATGACCATAACCTTCTCAGTTAATTCCTGAATTTCGAGCTATTGTGACAAATACGTTGGGGATGCCATTGGTGTTACCTGTCCCAAACACATTTTCTCCTTCATTTTAAAAATTTAAATTTGAACTTATGGTCATGAATTACAATATAAAATCATGCTCAGGGATCTTAATTTTCCGAATGTAACAAAACCACATGTCAAGAAATGATATTCAACAGTCGCTAAACAATTACATGGTTGGCCCTGGGCTATGCGTCATTGGTGTTACATCCAGCCTTTGGTGACAGTCTCGAGATAATGAATACTCCCCGGATAACTATCCTGTCACTAGATGTCACTGCGAGGAAGGTTTACCAAATGGCAGTACTGCCAATTCACTCATGAAAGTAGCATTTGTACAATCTTGTAACGAAGTTGAATGAATGAAAGAGTGGGTTTATTGGTTGTCATTGGTGTTATGGCCCTGGATATCTGGGGAAATTATACTTATAAGAATTGATTAAGATTGTGTGATGCAGATGTTGGTCTCCATCCACATGGGCACCATAACACTTGGCTGTCTGCTAAAACAGGGATCATGTGCTATTTTGATGTGCGTACGTCATTGGTGGTACCAATCATTGAGTAACCCCAATGACCTATCGTAACACCAATGACACAAGTTGCACATTCAGCTCAGTACTTGCAAGGAATATTCTTTCAGGGTGAAAATGAACATTAATTAATACCTGTATGGCTATTGGGTATTATACAGTGGTGCTATCTCATTGTCCATGTGGTATGATACTTATATCACTATCTATATTAAAGTCAGACTTAGCCCCAAGGAGCCTCCCCACGCTCTGTAAGCTATCCATAAGCTTACAGAGCGTGGGGAGGTCCCTTGGGGCTACGTCAGACTCAGCCTGGATGTCAGGTTAGTGTCGGCTGCTTCAAGGTCACAGGACTTGATATTAAATAAGAAATAAAGCAAAATGGTGCAAGGTGACCTAGACTAGTAAAATCATGGATGTTCTACCAGTACAATTTGGTCTTGGAAGTTGTCTTGAGGTTAATTTACTTAACCCGGGGGGTTGTATTTCTGGTTCACAGCCAATGCGAGCTTTTTGCCGTATCGTTTTCATTCCTTTTTGCACCCATTACCTGTTTATCAATGTTAATGATCATATATGCTAACAAGTCTATGTATCTAGGGCTCCGTGGGCATTTTAGGCCTATCACTGTGAAATTTAAAGTCCTATTTCATTGAAAATTTACCTCGAATTCTGAAACTACATTTTGAAATTAATGGTGCTATTTGCAAAGATATCATGACAAAATCATCAATCGAGGGAACTGAATCTGAATTTTTTTCGACATACATCCACATTGAAGAAAAATTCAACGATACAAAATTATATCAGATTTAGTATCTTATGTGTAGTCATGAGATTTTGACAAAACTATCGTTAATGTTCGAAACTAAAGAACTAGCGCTCCTCCGACAAGTGACAAAGTATGATTGGTTTTTAAAATATGAAATTGTCAATTTCTGTGCATTCTGTCGATTCCACATTGACACCTGTTCGCTTTATATATTCGATTTACACTGTTTCACAAATTGTTGTCTGGCAAAGATTTTTCTTGGGTTGAGACTCCATGACAGAACTATATTTATAAACAGGCATAAAATGATGGAGCTGAAATTCCATGTACTGTGCCGCTGGGAAAAGTATATTTATATATGGGAACATGTGTCACTAAACTACATGTATATATCGGCCTAATCACCTTCACGATTTAAACGAAATACAGCAACATATGACTTTTGTGCTGTTTGGAGTGTATTATTTACCCAGTGTATTTAATTAAGTGTAGGCCTAATTACCCCCCCCCCCTACCAAAGTCAAGTACAATGTTTACAAGTCTGCTACTCATTATAGGCCTACCACAAACCTCCTAGTGTGTCACTGTATGTATGGCTAAATGCCGTGCTATTTCTATGAATCAATTTATTCATGGGTAAACCCCAAATTCAGCCTACTGAATTTAAATGTAATGTTTTATGCATTAGTAATGTAAATAAGTAGTCCCGACATGTTATGGAGACCCTAAAATCTAAATGGTTTTCTGCTCATTTTTAAAAAATAACCATTAACTTTGAAGGGTGGCAAGAGCCATTTTCCGGAAGTAATGGTGAAGTAAATTCCTAAACATTTCCGTAATAAAAGATTTGATTAGATTAAATACAAGAGTGTAAACAATATACTATAAAGTACAAAATGACTCTAGAATGTATGATTTCAATTTCTGTAGAGTGTAAAATGGCTTTGAAGTTCCCTGCAAATTGTAAAATATGACCTGCAAAACATTACATTGCAATATATGAAATGGCTTTTTGCTTAAAGTTTGATTTCAAGGGATTACGATGGCTGATTTTTAAGTGCCACAACATAGCCTACTCTGAGCCTGAGCATTGTGGTATATGTCAAAACTAAAGCAGATGATTGAATTTTTAAGTACCTCAAATTAGCCTACTTGGAGCCGAAGCATTTTGGTTATACTGTCAAAGCTCAAGTGGCATGACCCCATAGACTGCTGACTTGGGCGGGGCTTTTCCTTTTCTTTCTTTCTTTTATTTTTGTCATTTAAATTAAATATGACACAAATCATTTGAAGCCCAAATTTATAATACAAGACCTATTTCTCTGACAGACTGTCGTTAACTCTCTCAAATACCGTATTTTTTACAGCAAAATGAGTGAAGGAAAGAAGCTAAGCATTGCTGAAAAACAAAGGCTTTACAGATTACGAAGAGATGCAGACCCTGAGAGACGTGCTGCATACCTTAAAAAAAAGAAAGAAAGAATATAGGAGTGACTGTGCTCTTGGCAAAAGGAAACCTATTAAAGATATATCATCTCATTACAAGAGAAAGCTGTGCATCATGGATGAGGTCTAAGTGTTTTCTTGGGTGTTAAAAGTTAATGTTTTCCTAGGATTCAAGTTGTATGTACACTTCGAGTAAGCTATACCCAGACGTGATCTGTAGTCGGCAAATATCGCAATACATATAGAAACACTATGTGGAATCCATACGTATGTGTGTGCACAGCCACAAGATGCAGATGCATATACATGTAAATATGAACCCTAAATGGTGTTTCGATATGTATTGCACGGCATTTTCGCCGAACGGATTGCATGTACATATCGCTTGCAGATATGGATACACGTAAAATTGTAATGCGAACACTAGCTGTAATGTGCACAGATGAATCTGGCCACCTTGCATCAGAGATGTGTTCTTCATTGTGCCAGCCAATGATCATTTTCACTCTAGTTAACAATAATATTACTTGAACACTTTGCGTCAGCAACGTCTTAGAACTATATTTTGTCAGCTGTGGGCAATTTGTGTTAAAACACAAATTCCACTTCACTCAGGGAATGTTATACTTGCAAGCTAGTCATTTTAACTTGAAGCCCACTCAGCGTCGGAGACATGTGCACCTGTACTGAAGCTCAATGGACCTAATAAATATTTTGAATTTAATGTACTTTCTTAAGGTTTTCATCATTTATTCAATTAATTACGGTAAAAAGGTTTACACTGTTTAATCTGGGAAACATTCTTGTCATTGGTGTTGCGGTGATGTCATTGGTGTTACTGTGATGTCATTGGTGTTACCAAGTATAATTTGATTCATTTTTTTTTCAAAAGCTATATTATTTGCAGGTAACAATATGTCATTCTAAAGGACAGAGTTGCCATCTTTCTTTCTCCATAAATCTCAGGTTCCGCTGGATGGACACACTTTTACGTAGTTCTCATGCGTGAACCAGAAGTGAAAAGCTGCATCATTGGTGCAGTCTGGCTGCATGCAGCAAAATGGATTATTAAAGCTATGTCTACTGGTGCGTCGCCAGATATTGCAACTTTATGTATCAATGTGGTTGAATGATTTTTTTTCTTTGTACAAGTAAGTTTACTTTCAGATGAATGGTCATTTATTGAATGAGTGTCGGGAGGCATTAAAGACTCCAGCGTGTGGTACAATATACTTTTTTACATTTCGAATTTTTTCGCTGAAATTCTATTTAAAGATAGGGTAGGGCGTAATGGCATTCAGCGCATGCGTTTGATACTTTACATCTTTTGTTAAATCTTAACATTTTCAGTGGAATAGGAGAGTGATCACCCACGCTGGTCTCGTCGAGGGAAACATCAATCAGATAAACTACGACAAAGTGTTCGCTTATTTCTATCGCAAACTACCCAGGGTTGGAGGTAAAGAGTTTCAGTCCCAACTGTGTTAGGATGTGCAAAGATTAATTTTACTGTGTGAAGTGATGTCATCTTGCAGACCATACGGACACCAGGAAATGGGCTACCGTCTAACGAGTTGTGTTGAACACTTCTGGGGTACCGGTAATCTCAGATCTTAGATCATAGTCAAAGTGACGATGACGCCGCTGAGATTAATGTTGTGCACGTCTTTCCTTTGTGTTCAACCCAGCTGCATCGATGCAGGTATGCAAAATCAAGTAGTGAACGTACATGTCCAATAAAAGAGAGAATGTGTCGTATGTATAGCGTAGCTACAAAACACAATGAATGATAGAAGATATACATAATTGAGAAAACTCGCAAACCTGTTGCCAATTGTCTCGCCATTTGAGCAATTTAACGCAGGTAACGTCTAGTTGTAGGGATCATTCATCCATATCATAAACATTTTTCTCATATTGGCTTCATTTTACGTAATTGTACATACCGTCAATAGGACATTGCTTTGTACTGTTTTACTGGGTCTCCCTGAGGAAGTCAGATACGAAACCGTGCAGTTTAGCCACTCTTAAATATATCGAATGACTGGAACACTCTGCACCCTAGAGAACCGGACACAATGTGTATTTAAACTTCACGCTCATAAAATCTTCCTGTCATAAAGCTTTCATCGAATTGAAGAAGGTTTCGACTTGTTGTACTGAATTTTTACCTAACGCTGAAAGTATACCTGACCATGAGTAATACCAGGCATCGCTACCAAAGCTGCTGAACTTCGTATAGGGTTATATCCATTAAACAACAAAAAAGCGATATTATCTGTCATTGGCCAAGAAAGGTTTGAAAGCAAGTAGATTGACGGTCAACCCATGCCGCTTATATGGCCTCATAGCAACCAGCTGTGATGTTGTCTAGTTTAACCTTTTTTCTGAAATTACATGTCAATAGACAACTCATTTTCAGGGAACTGTAAATGTGCCCGGAGTGTACGGTGGCACGCACCCCGTCGGTGGCTTCCCTTGTCGCGGTTTGGAAACACTGTGCCAACCGCAGCAAGGGACGCTGTCGATTTCGTTTTGTTCTAAGTGGAAAAGAGTCAATTGGCTTCCTTGAAATATTAAGATTGAACGTTCGTTTGTAAATTACCATTGTTGCAATTAAGAATACGGCTTCTGTCGGATAATGAGAGTATGACCAGAACTTGGGCTGGTCACATATATCTATGATATAGTGGGAAAATACCTTTTAACATCGGTCCTGCATTTTTCACTCATCACCACAGCGCTTGCAAACGCAAGAATACAAAAAAACAAAAAAAACATATAAAGTGGGGACACGTTCCACAATTAGAAAAGGCGGCGAATTCAGGTACAGCAAATGCAAGGACGTAAATATAAGGCAGGAACATCCAGCCGTGTACCCTATACCCTTCGATGCCATCTGCACATAATTGTTCAGTGTTCACTGTGCTCCATGTCAAGCTGCTAGCTTGCTGAGTGTAGTTCATTGTGGAATACACTGAGTGTAGCTGAAAAGTCTTCCATATAATATGGCAGGACTTCAACATACATGTAACATTGTTTAAAACCTTGCGTACGTTACGATTGCCGAGCTTGCACTGTTTTAATAGCTTTAGTAGACGCACTATGTCAACTCTCGTAGGTAGAGGTCGCACTAGTCTCGTGACCTGTATTGAGAGTTAATTTTAGTAAACCTACTTATCGATACAGTTGCAGCTACATTTAAGATCAGTAAGGGTTTCCGTGCGTGACTTAAAACCCGTGGCAGAGTCACCATTTGGAAGCGTATTTGTCTGAATACTTGGATGTACAATGAAGATCAGTAAGCATACTAATCTTAACACGGGTAAAATACTAGGAACAGAGTTGACATTCATAAAAATGGTTGTTTTATCACCTCTGTGTCGAGCTACCATCTTTAATTTTTTTTTGACCTTCTAGGTATTGTTAGATTCTCATGATTCAATGGAATGTTTTCATATTTATTAAGAAAGACATTATGTTGGACAAAGAATAAATAACATTATTGACTTTTTTCAGCATACAAAAGCTGTTATGATTGGTTTGTCAGCAAAGGTTTTAGCAACGGATCGACGTCATTGAACCCCATAGGACAAGACAGTAAGTCTAATTTTAATCGTAATTTTTGATTCCAACTTTGAATCACGACATTCTTTCGTCCATCATTATTAGATACAATATCGTAAACATTCAGATATACCTTTTGCTTACTAAAAAATTGCACTGAAAAACGTACTGATAACGTGTTACCATTTCCCCCGTTGAACTGGTGAAACTTACTCGGGTGTCAAATTCGTCACCTTCATTTCTTTTCATTTCGTTTGCTTTGAACGGGAAACTTTGTGCATACATAGGCAAGCAGGGTTAGGGTAGGACGATTAGCGTCCAGAACAAGTAAAGGTTGACGGTTGGCTGTTACGTCAGTGGTATTGTGATGATAGCAAGGTTTAACGTGGTTCCTTATGGAAATGAACAAAAGCTATTACAAGCTATGCTGTATCAACCTTTTTTTCCAGATAGTAACACTGCCCAATGTTTGCTAGCATCAGATTCACAAGAATACATTACAGTCATTGGGCACCACAAACAAAATCGTGCTGCAATAGCAAGCTGTGCAGGGAAAGGCTGTGCTGTTATAAATCCTTCTTACAGCGGGTTCAGCGTGAATGAATTAAACGAAGTAAAGGCAGGAAAGTTGTATTGTCAATAATTCACAAATGCCAGGGTTTCAGACACAAAGCCCAATTTAATATAAAAACCAGGGTTTTTGTAAAGAGAGCAAAAGTTTTGTGACAAAACCCTGAGTTCTGTGTGCTATTAGGGTTTTTAAAAAAATTCAGAGAATCGTAACATCCTAAGATTTGCGAGCAAAACTGTGTATTTGATGTTTCGTTGCAAAATCCTGGATTTTGTAGTGTTACCTCATGGTTTGTGGTTGCAATGTTCATTAAATCAGAAACGCTGCGTTTTGTTATTTAACACCCCCCCCCCGCCCCAGTTTCGTGAATTTCAAATGTACAAACGATATACATTCACCAACCAGTCAGATATAAATTTCGTTTCTTATGAGGATGGCCATACGACTTAAAGTTATATCACGAACAAAGTCTCGGTTTTGTGCAACAAAACCCAAAGTTGTTGCAGAACTCGGTGCTTTGTGGGCAAAACCGTGAGTTTCATTACAAACTTTGTTTTCTTTAACAAATGTCGTGATTCTGTAATAAAACCCAGGATTTTTATAAACAAAACCTGGAGTTTTTGCCCACAGCTGGTGGTCTGAAGACCGCGTGTGATGAATGGGTCTTCATCAAATCTTTTTTCTGTTACTCAAATAAGGAATTTAAAGGTTTGTGATGTCAAAACACCCAGGGCGTGTAAGATTTCAAAACCTGGGGATTTGCTCTTATTCCAAAATTAAGGAAACCTCGGATTTTGTATAAAACCATGAAAATTGTTTTTACATTCCGTATAAACCCGTTTTTTGCAAAAAAAAAAAACCTCCGGGTTTCGTGCACAAAGCCCAATGTTTTGTGCAGGACAATGCTACTTCCATGGACACAATCAGATATCAAGTTTGGCGCATGCTTTGACGTCATGCTTAAAATTAATTGATTAAAAATTTTTACTACGGTGCGAGCTGGTGAATTGCTATGCATAGAACATGGTCCCTTTCGACAGTCTTGCAGTGAAGATGACCAAACTTGTAATGACCAGACTTTTATGAACGAAAACGTTGAAATACATATAAATACACAGAGAGAGAGAGAGAGAGAGAGAGAGAGAGAGAAAGAGAGAGAGAGAGAGAGAGAGAGAGAGAGAGAGAGAGAGAGAGAGAGAGAGAGAGAGAGAGAGAGAGAGAGATTTGTCTATTTTCATGGTTGCGCGGACGATATGCTGTTCAGTTCGCAGTTTTCTATTTCAATGAGCAATGTGATTCGATAAAATTTGAACAGAAAAAGATATTGTCCAAATGCTCAGTTTAGATATAAAATGTGTGTTTCTTTCATATGTACTTCATGCATTTTTCTTAACAGAAACAAGCTTATCGATGTGAACAGTACCTGAAATGGGAATGTCGACTGATGTCAAAGCACGATAACGTTTACTGGACCTTAAACAACACCGAAAAACACTTTTTCAAAAGTGGACCGGGTTGTCGTTGTGTGTTGACCGATGTTTGTCAGAGTAACAAGGACGCCAAGTAAGTTTATTTAAAGGTTTGCTTCTCAAATAACCATTGCACAGTCTATTTTTTGTTCACTGCAAATGCCATCTACCCTGTAAATATATTTATTTTGAAATCTTTCGAATATGTCGGCTTTAATCTTTCAAATTTTGGTGTGGGCCTCCAAAGCTTGTCACCAGAACCGACTGTAAGATTCATGTGAACGTTGTTAGCTTTTTATTTGATACGTCCTTGACGCAGCGCGAGTTCTGTCCTGCTCACTGTGTCCCGGTTGTAGAGTTGTGGATTCATAATAAAAATATGCATCATACTACCAGCATCACTACTACTACTACTACTACTACTACTACTACTACTACTACTACTACTACTACTACTACTACTACTACTACTACTACTACTACTACTACTACTACTACTACTACTACTACTACTACTACTACTACTAATACTACTACTACTACTACTACTACTACTACTACCACTACTACCACCACTACTACTACTACTACTACTACTACCACTACTACTACTACTACTACTATCATATTTTTTCATCCGCTAAACGTTTTGCAGCATCGCTATAATTTTTTGACATTTGATATAATCTTTTTATGCATGAAGTCTTCACCATAGCTCCACATAGTAATCTTTCACCGCTTAATTTCACTCGGTTCATTTAAAGACACCTTGATTATAATATGTTCACCATAGCTTTACTTTTTACTGTGGAGAGAAATTACTATTAACCTATGGTTAGTTTTTCGATCCTCGTTAAATAACCTTTCAATATTATCTGTACCCCCATGCCCTGAATGCTTTGTTGAAATACCTTTTAATTAAGTGCAATATCCTTCATAAATGTTGTACGCAAATTGGACCGGCAGTGTCGAAGCTAAACCCATTGAAAACGGAAGAAGATGACAATTTTCAAACTGTTTATGACAATTTTCAAACTTTTCAATTACCTTAAATATTGCTATATGTACTATAAAGGTCCTTCCCTTCAGTCAAATTTACAAATACAACGGGGACTGGTGCCAGCTCTTTAATTTACTTGCGGACACAAGATCAACCATGTTTTCTGAAAAAAAAAATATTACATTGAATTTACCCCAAGTTGCCGATGCAATGCTGAACCAAACCCCATGAAAGCCGACAGTGGCTACCTGACCACAAAGGAGGACCTTCCGATTTTGTCACTTCGTTTTGGTGACACTGATGGCGCCGACGAGGAAGGCTTTTACACTCTGGGTCCTCTCAAGTGTTACTATAAGTTGCCAGCAGCAGGTGAGTTCTTTAATCACTCCTTAATAGTCCGTGGCTCCACGGATACACTTAAATGAATTGCACATTTTGAGCTTAAAAAATAAGACCAAAAAAAGCTCTCGTTGGAAGATGGACGCACCTGGTATAATATGTCAGGGTTTTTTTTTTTTTTTTTTTTTTTTTATCATTGGCCACAAAGCCTTTTTGCAGCAACCACTCGGTTCTTCATATGCCTGCAAAAGTCGTACGGAAGTTACAATAACTATTGTTCTAATTTACCAGCTACTTTCATTTTTAGACAAATTAAGGATGCATTTATCAGTGCAGCTCCTGTCAGCAACAGTAAATGAAGTAGATATTCTCGCTCAGTGTAACAGTTACTTTCAGCATAAATGTAATGATCATTTGTAATGAGCATATTTTTGGGGGGGGGGATTAGGTAAGAACATCTAGAAATGAACTTTTGAGCTGGGTGTTATTGGTGTAGAAGGGACAAACCTGATAGTAATGGAATCTTCAAGATACCAATAACGTAACGCACCTGATGTGTTTTCCTTAAAAACATCTAAAAATAAATATTTTGACAGTACTAAAATGGGCGACAGTGGACATGTTTAAGTAAGTGATAACTCACCTCAGCCAGGGATGACATGTAAATATGGGTGCTGCAAGTGGGTGTTCACGGTGTTATCTTATCTCGTCTGCAAACTTTCAGGACATATCATGAGCATTTTAAAAACGTATTATAAAATATGTTTAATGTTTAATAATACGCTGCATTTTAGGCATAGTCGACGCTTAGGGACTCGAAGTCTCTTGGGTCAATAAGGAACTAATACCTGTTGATAGTGGGCTTCCCCGTGGAAGTCTTCATAGATAACAGGTTTGACTCTTTCAGTGCCGTTTTCCACAAAATTCAATATGGAGTGCAGTGATGTCAACCATATTTATTTTCTCTGCAGACAGACTTCTCATTCGAGTACCAGCAGGCACACAGCTGCACACACCTTAAAAAAGTTAAGGAATGGCCCAGGTCAACAGCTTTCCTCTGGGCGCTACGGGCACAAGGCGCCGAGGAAAGTTGCTGACTCTGTCCAAACTCGGCACTAAAAGAGTTACACAACGAGGTAGTGATGACATCTATATTTTAAAGACACATGTTGATGTGAAGTGCCATGTTATCAGAAATAATGACTCTCCTCACACATCTGCTGACAATGTTCATTTGGTCAATTTAGCTTAACTACCTTCTGATCCTCAAGCACCCACTGACAAAAGTTCGTTGGGTCAATTAAAGCTTACATAGCTTGTGATTAGGGCCCCGCGTAAGCTCGCAAAACAGGCTCATGACTGGTGGGCAACTGAATCCATACAAGGCTTACCGGTGTCACTGCACTGAATTATGCCGAAGAAGCAAAATCGAGCAAATCTGAAACTCAGCTATGCTTTGAAGACAACGCTGATAATATGGCTGGGGTAGACCCCATTAGGTCTGAATTTTTCACCAGCATTTCAGAGTGGCTTCACACGGAGCAACTGTGCAAAGTGTGGACATGTCTTGTCCATTGTATTCAGACGTTTTTCTCCGGCCTCCTTGCTGGCTAATAGGGTCTACGTCACTTTCACACCCTCTCCTCAAACATTGTGTCTGGTGAATAGTGGCATACAAAACAAGCAATTCGACATTAAGATAGTGAAATTGTGGATATATATGGTTCTAATAGAACCCACACCGTATACAGACATCAGTCGATCTCTGCCATATACCACAGTCAACTATACTATCACGAAAAGTCAAACCTCATGGAACATGCCTTGGCATAAGACACTTCACACATACAGCTAGATAACTTATTGTAGGGTCGGGTATCCTAAAGTCCTGATTGGGTTTCTTTTTTCGGAAGCAGTGATACTCATAACCCATTTAATTCTCAACATTATAATCTGACTTATCTTCAATTTACATTTGATGCTAATCCCCGCTTAGGGTAATAGAGCCAGACTATCGCAACAAGCTAAACTTAGACTGTTAAGTGAGTTTGCTCACAGGGACTGGTAAAGGGAACACCATGGAGACTTTCATAGTGATGAGTATGTGTCATCATGGGGTTCGTTTTACATTTCTGGCGCTGGATGTCCACTGTTACAGTACTGATTAATAATTCCCTAGGTTTATACAGGTGTCCAGGTGTAGCTGTATCTTTTATAAGCACTGGGACCGAATATAACGCTCCAGTTTCTTTGTACTGCAGTTATACACTGGCATGTGCTCGGACTAAGGGTAGCTTTGGGTCAAAGGTCACTGATGCAAGTGCAGGTAGGCTGGTGAAACCTCTGATCTTCTTTACCGTTTTTATACAGTTTTTACCAAAGATTTTTTAGTTTCTGCATATACCTCATTTGAATGAAGATATAGAGATCTCATTTCCAACATCATGGGCCTGGAAAACGTCCTATCTGTCATAGGTAATGATACAATTGGACATGGTGTTTTCAAAAACATAAACAAACGTGGACTCAAGATCGTCCATTTAAATATAAATGGTTTGAGAGGCAAAGTTGACGACATTAAAATATCCATCCAAGAAAGCCGTCCTGATATATTGACATTTTCTGAGACAAAGGTGGATGATGATGTTCCTGTTGAGTTATTACTAATACCAATGTATGATTTATTTACAAGAAACCCGGATTCAAATGGGGGAGGCGTGGAATGCTATGTCTCAAAATCCCTTAGATCATGCCGTATTGAAGACCCAGAACAAGAAGACGTAGAATGTTTATGGGTTCAAGTCGGTCTGCCCAAAACCAAACCACTACTTATAGGTACTTTCTACAGACCGCCATCATCTAGTGTCGATGTCTTACACCGGATTGAGACAAATATTGCACTGGCACAAACTTATGAAAAAGAAATGATAGTCCTTGGTGATTTTAACATTGACCTGCTACCTTAACGTAAAACAGGAATTGCGAGTAAAATGGTCCAAATGTGCACTATTTTCCAGTTAAAACAGATAATAGATCAACCTACACGTATCACTGAAAATACAAAAACACTGATTGATCACATATACTGTACTAGACCCGAGTGTATTGTAGACCGAGGAGTCCTATCATGCGGGTTCAGTGATCATAAAATCATTTTTTGTGTTCAGAAAGCGCATAAACAAAAATATGAACCTAAGTCGATTTACACAAGGTCTTCTAAAAATTTCGATGAACTATCTTTCACCAACGACATAAAGCATGTACAGTGGTCATGCACAGAAGCATTTGATGACATAAATGATGCAGGGTTTTTTGGAAACATCTTTTTCTAGACGTTACCGATGAACATGCCCCCTACAAAACAATCAAAATTAGGGGAGAGAAAACCCATTGGGTTACAGATGAATATAATGCTCTGATGTGTGAACGCGATCACCTTAAAAACAAGGCTGAACATTCAGGAGATCCTGCTTTGTGGTCCCAGCTCAAAGCAAAAAGCAACCATATCAATAACCTAAGAGAAGAATTAAAAGCAGAGTATTATCAAAATCAAATGGGTGAAAGTTCATCAAACTCATCTAAACTGTGGAAAAGTCCCAAAAATATGCTCGGCAAACAACATGGCAATTCTGAGACTGTTTACAAATTACGAAACGCAAGCCCACTGGAACTTGAAATCGATGGCGATAAAATAGAGCAAGTTGAAAATTTCAAGTACATTGGCGTTTGGCTAGATAACAAGCTAGATTTCTCTACTCGTATATCAAAAATTGCGGCAAAAATTAATTCGAAACTGCATATGACAAATAGTATCTCCAGGTACCTATCCATTCAACACCGAAAACTTCTTTTTAACTCTGGTTCTTCCTCATTTTGATTATTGTTTGGCTATTTTGTCAAATACTACAAATTCAAACCTAGAGACTTTAGTTAAACTCTTCAAAATAGCTGGAAAAATGTTACTTGGTGTACCTTGGTGCACTCCAAAATCCGAAGTACTAGCATCACTTGGCTGGACTGCCCTTCATGACAGATGGAAATATTACAAATGCAATATTCTTTTCAATGTACTTCATACCAAAACCCCTACCTACCTTTATTAAAAGTTAATCTTCAGTCGTCAAAATCATCGCTACCCCTCCCGTCATGCCACGTCAAATGGATATACGCTTCCCAAAGTCAGGTCAAATTTCGGCAAACGAATGTTTCACTTTGATACCTGCCTGGAGTGGAATAGTCTCAGTGACACCACCAGGCAGGCATCAACAAAATTAGCCTTCAAGAGACTTTGTATGAAGGACATTGAAAAGAGGAAATATCAGTGAATTTAAACACTGTTTTTTAAATCACGTAACATATTTTAAATATTGTATATAGTGTATATATTGTCTGTGTCCCTTTTGTGTATGTATAGTTTTACTTTTTTCAGGGACCCCTTTGTTGCATCACTGAAGGGGTCTCTGGGTAAAGAAGGCGAATAGATAAATAAATTAAAAAAAGCTATCCAGCTATAAATGTACCCTTTCTAGCTGGATAGCTACCCTTAGTTCAGATGTAAGCCACATTATTGTTATCTAAACTTGTACTGTACAAGTTTAGCAGTTATGTTTAGTTTGGTAGGCTCTCTGCATCTATAAGCAAAGCTTCAATAATTTAGTTGATTGGCCTTTTGTCACGATCATATTTTGTTCATTATTATGTAGGTTGTCTTTCCTGAATATTTAGCTTCAACAAGGAGCCGCTTCTCAGAGAGCCATGTACGGGTACTGGCTCCGAAACATGTTCTGAGTACTGACCCGCTGAAGACCTTGTACTATAGCTGGGCCAATGCAGCCTGCGTCAAAATTCTACAGAGGAACGTGGACAATATGTACAATGTTAGTTTCATATATATATATGTATATATATATATATATATATATATATATATATATATATATATATATATATATATATATATATATATATATATATAGGTTGGACATTGACAGGTTAGCTTTTGGAGAGTACAGAGTTTAAACTGCGGAAAAGGGTAACAACGACTAGGAAGGGTTCTAGACCATAAGACTCAATGATAACCAACCGAGGATGATTGGTTACTGTTTTTTTCTCTTTAACCCTTCCATTGCCAATTTGAACAAATGCCGACGTGCTCTCAACTGACATAGTGGTACTACACCCATTTGTATGCCATGTAAACCGACCTTTCATTCAAGCACCAGCCTACAGTGACCATAAGATAGTGGAGACCATAAGAGTGATCAAATCACAGTTTCCGTCAGGAAGCTTTGGCCGCATTGTGTCCAAAGGGCCCGGGGAAAGCTGTTCACTCAGGCAAATTTAGGCGTTGAAAGAGTCAATATTGACCTACTCCAAGTAGATGCAGGACATATTGTATACAGGTATAAGAGACAGCATCAAAGTAAAGGACACACTTACTTTACCTCTATCGACAACAGAAGAGTTGCTGGTATATGCTATTTTCCCTGAAGCCGTTGAAGAGGAGTACGCTTGTAGCATTTATTTGCAATAAATGGACGTCAAAAATCGTGGAGTACCATGTGAAGGTATATGAAGGCCTGACGAGATGCTACTTCCCACTCTTTACCTTTCAGACACACTTCGTTAAAAATTTGACCAAAACCCTGTCAAAAGTTTGTTGATCATAAATACCAAATCACGTCACTTGCCAGAAAAAACATGGGATTGACATATTTGCATGCTGTCAATTAGAACACACAGCACGCTTTTTGTTCAAAATTTTCATTATGTGTTCATAATTATCCATTTTATCATATGTAGAAACCCTTTCAACATTTTACTGGGAGTTGGAATGTTCAAGGGCATTGAGGTGTGACATGGAGTGGTTATTCCGTTGTGCTTTCTCAGTGTCCTCTTCTTTCCAAAGTCACAGCTCAGTAGAGGGTATTGTCATTACCATCAACTACACAGGCATAGCATTTGCAACGCATGCTTTGGGAGAGATGGTGTACCCTGTAGTGAGGGATGCAGTCCCACCCTTCTCTTAAGGCCTGGTTGTCGGCTGGTCGGGTAGGTCATCCTCCTGGAGAGTCGTTAGCTTAGTTCGTCCCAGAGGTGCTCTATTTGACTCATGTCGGGGGAAAATGCGAGCCAGGTCAAAAAACCACCACTTTTGATATCTAAAAAGGCCATAGTCACACAGGCTGTGTTGAGATGAACATAACGTTGTTGGAAGAAGTGTGTGTCCTGGTGGTTCTGAAGAAAGGGCAGGTAATGTGGCTGAAGAATTTTGTCTGTATACTGCCGAGAGGTCAAGTTGTCAGTCGGTTTGTGGGTCATGCCTATTGTCTGCGGGTCAATTATACTCTTCAAACCGGACTATGGGCAGTATATACCAAGTGTAGATTACCACAGTTTCTGGGCATTTATAGCTTCCCATAATATCTGGGCAGATTTACTAATTTGTACATTTCTGAAACCCCCTAGGTGGCACATTGAATTTAAGGCAAACATGGTTTATGGGCATTTTCCAACTGCCCATAACCCACCCAAGACATATATATATATATATATATATATATATATATATATATATATATATATATATATATATATATATATATATATATATATATATATATATATATATATATATATATATATATATATCAAAGCGTTCCCTCACTGGGACTTATTTTCAACATATTTGTACATTGACAGAAGAAAAATTACATTTGTATAACAGTGATGTGCTTATAGTTTTACAGATATATAGGTTGATGGGGGTAATTGCAAAGTAAAGGTCACTGGTTCACAAAACCTCCATGGCACCGGTGGTTGTGCCACATTAACAGTTTTAAGTTGCTTATTTAAAATCACGATCACATTTGTATTATTATACCTGCAGCCATATTTGGATTGGAAGGTTTTGCACCTGAAGCCGATGTTACCATGCTGACTGACAGAAACAACAACACCTGTGTGCATTTCCCAAATGTGAAGTACATACGGATTGAATTCAGCTACCTTCTGGGCGCACATCAAACTGTTCAAGTAATCAGCGATGTAGGCACACCTGGTGGCGGGTCAGTCCATATTGAGACGTATGTGGAAGACTCTCGCTACCTTAATGTGCGTGACAACAAACATTTTAAAGACTGCAGGAAAGACACTATAGAGCCGGGAGTTAACCAATTTACCTGTGAGCCGAGCGACAAGGCATTTATTCATATATTTGCTGATGATCCCGAAGAATCACTTCAGGGAAAGAATATCTGTGAACTAACCGTTCGCCGTATTTAACCCCTTGAGCTCTGTACCATCACACTTACCTAAAATGAACTGACAACTAGCAAACAAATATTTGTTGAAGGCAAATCTGTGTGTGTGTGTGTGTGTGTGTGTGTGTGTGTATGTGTGAGTGGGTGTGTGAAACTCTCGCACTTTTCCTTAGCAATAAACATATGCCTTTATTTAGCACAGAGATAAAAATTCTCTAAATATTACCTATGTCTTTAATAGTCTTATCGATTTCCAACATCAATCAAGCTAGCGTAACATTGTTTATTGAATGCAAGCATAACTCAAACATAATTCAAGTTGGTATAGCACCCCTATCTGTTACAGTTTTGAAGGTATTCATAATCATGCGACCCTACAGTTTTTTAATTTGACCAAGATTTGCATAAATTAACATCTGGGAATTTTCAATCACTCTTAACCTCTTTTCTCTTGAATTAAGACTGAGTCAACAGCTTACCGCGGCATGGGTTGGGCACTAAGTGCCCAACCCATGCCGAGGAAAGCTGTAGACCTGGGTCATGTTGTCTTGACAAGTCTCATCTTCAATTCTCAGTCAAATTGTTGCTCATTGCTGTTAAAATCAGTTGAAAACGCTGGAGCAGACGACATTTGACCACCAGCCGGTTTTGGCCAGTTTAAGAGGGGAAGGGTTAATGGATGGAGCCACACGAACGTATACAATGAAGTTGGCATGACACCTCTGTCTGAAATTGTGTTTGAAGGTAATCATCATTCTACACTTCAGTTTTGCATATGTGCCAGAAATTGTATAAATTAAAATCTGAAAGTATTCAGTCCTTGTTTCTTGGAAGTGCATGTGTCACAAACATATACTTTGTAGTTAGAATGACAGCTCCATCTACAATAGTTTTGAAAATATTCATCATCTTTAAACATTGTCATTATTGAACACTTCAATTTTGTGTGTTGTTTTACATTTGTATAAATCATAATCTGACTGTGTGCAGTCGCTCTTGATTAGATGTACTCATGGCACAAACGTATACACTTAAGATGGATTGGCAGCTATATCTTTTATAATTGTGAAAATATCCATCATTATCCAACACTTAAATTTTGTTTATCAGCCAAAATTTGCGTGTATTAAAATATGACTGTTGTCTGTCACTATTCATTGGATGCACTCGCAGCACAAACATATACACTGAATTTGGAAATAACACCTCTATCTATTATAGTTTTTAAGTTGTCCGTCATATTTAAACACTGCATTTTATGTGTTGGTCGAAATTTGCATAAATATATATCTGACAGGATTCCGTCACTAGATATGTTGACGTTGCAATGGCATCTCTCTCTAAAACAGGTTAAATGTGTTCATCATTATTGAATACTTCAATTTTGTGTGGATCGAAATCAGCATAAATTAAAATCTGACAGTTTTTAGTTATGTTTATTCTAGGTACCACGTGGAACAAACATATGCAGTGAAGTTGCTATGACATCTCTATTGATGATAGTGTTCAAGATATTCACCATCTTTAGAATGCAGTGTCGGTCTAGACTTTCTTCCTTTTCTTTTCCCTTTTCTCTCTCTTGCCAGTGTTTTTTTTTTCTGTTTGTATGCACCCTAAATTTTCCTAATAAGTTATCTTTAACGGAGATAAATTTGATGGTGACCTTGGGAGATTAAGTTCGAAGTCAAATCCCCCATAACCCATTATGCGGAAAACAATAAAGAAAAGTATAGGAATGACACAAAGAAAATTCTGTTGACGCACAAGGAAAATATGTGCGTTACATAATGAATGGAAAATAAAGAATATGTATTTTACTGCTTTTGATATTGTGTTTTACGTTCATTGGCTATTTAATTTGCTATTTATTCCTTTTGGATTTATGTACGTCATGTTTTTATTTATTTACCCACATGGCTTTAAAAATACGGTTTATTTATGTTTGAGTCAGATCATCCCTGATCACAATTATTTCCAAACTAAATTCATGAAATGGAAAACTAAATACTGTATATATCAAGTTACTTTCTGAAGCAAGAAAGAAAGAAAAAAACGTTATAAATTCACACCCATAGCCAAAAAATTAGGACGGATTCCAATTGAGTAAGTGTTTTCATCTGTTACTTTGCCTGCAAAGCGACTCCTTTGCTTTGTGAAGGGCAGTGTTATCCTTAACTGGTAGCTTAACTGGTAAGGCTATTTTGGATATATATTTGATGTTCGGAACGAGCGGGACTCGAACCTGCAACCTTTGGCACCAGTCGCCTAGTTGAAATGAAAAACGCACAAATCCACTCGACCAAATCCCCATTCTCAAAAAGAATGGTTCAATGGAGGTAGTTATGTGTGAGTGCCATATCAACACGGTTATGCAGAGTGCACCCCCTGGCTCACCCACCTGTATCCCGCTGGTCACCGAGATCCCATGTATTCTTCTTGTTAATTTTTAAAGGTGCTTACGTAAATGTCTTTTATAGGTGCATATGTAAATTTCTCATACACAATTATACCATTTGTCTGTGTCATGTGATATAGTGTGTAATTGATTTATAAAAATCTGTACGTACTATTTTACTTGCCTCAGAAATGGGGATTTTAATAAAGAAATAATAATAATAAATACTGAGTCGGCATTTATTTTCAGAATCGGGAACTTACATGTACATCCATCAGCATTACGGAAATGCCGAAAATATATATTTTATGTTCGGAACGAGCGGGACTCGAACTTGCAACCTTTGGCACCAGCCGCATAGCTGAAATTAAAAAACGCGCATATTCACTAGACCAAAATCCCCATTCTAAAAAAGAATGGTTCAATGGAGCTAGTTATGTGCGAGTGCCATATCAACGTGGTTATGTTCGGAACGAGCGGGACACGAGCCTGCAACCTTTGGCACCATTCACTTAGCTGAAATGGAAAACGCACACATCCTGTCGACCAAAATGCCCATTCTCCAAAAAGAATGGTTCAATGGAGGTAGTTATGTGCGAGTGCCATATCCACATGGTATGTTCGGAACGAGTGGGACTCGAAACTGCAACCTTTGGCACCAGTCACCTGGCTGATGTGTAGCTTTTTGTTATTCATGCGAAGAGAGCTAAAGTAGAGGGGGAGATACAGAGATAAGGAGAGCGAATTTTGTATCGGTTTACTTTTTTACTCGCGGGTCCTTCAATTTAGGAAGAGATATCTTGTACAAATCATTTCGATGGTATACTCCATGATTCAACTACTGTTTTGAGAGAACATTATAAGTATCACTTTGTATACAGGTACAAACTCAGTGGAGGTAGGGTGTGTTTATAATGTTCCAGATTCATAAATATCACAAAAACGATGTAGGCCTACTTTACTCTTTTACTTTACACTTAGCTGACTGACAAGTCGGGAGAACTAAAAGGTGATAGGCCTAACAGGTCTCTTTTTATTTTTGGCAGAAGAAATGAAATTTGTGTTTTGGGTGGTTAGGCCTATACATTTTGGAAAAAGAACTAGTGTCTGCAGTTAATGATGAATATTTCTAAGGTTGAGAGGACCGGTTTAAAACCACCAGTTGCCTTTTATGGGTGACTGTCTCAAGTCAGGAGTGAAATTTGTTTCTTCACATTGGTATTGGAAAAGAAATGTTGATGCTTTGGCAAGTTTGAAATCTCTTTGCCGTCATTATTGGGTTTGGAATTAATGAATATGGATCATGTGTTTCTGTACTATTAAGAGGATGACAGAAGAACAAGTAGATATCCTCAATGAATAATAAGGGTCCTGTAAATCCTGATATCATAAAAGCCCATTTCATTTATTCATTCATTCGTATAAAGATAGATAAATAATTGTTTAGTATGTAAATAAATAAATAACATTTCAAAGCAGTTTTATTACATAAGCAATATCATTGAGGCAAGTTGACACACTCTAGTTTCTGTTATGTTTCCCTTTGTGTTTTCTTGTCTGTATCTTGGCATTGTAGTGGCAAAGAAAATTAATTTCAAGTCCAACTTGCAAACCATGCTCTGAAAGGTCATGAAAAAATAGATGTGACAATTTGAAAATAATACTGATAAGCGAAAGGTCAGGAAGAAAAAAAAACAATAACAAGTCGAAACTGGGTCTGGAACCAGGAGTAGTGAACGCGGAAAGAGAAGTCGGCTCCATTCCATACCATTTCAGGTAACGCTTTTTACATTTCATGACCTCTTTCACATAAAACATGCCCACAACCAGCTGGGTTTTTTTCAAGATGTCAACACCCACATGTCACTATTAAACGGATACACAGATATTATTGTAATACATATTCATGAGTAAATTGTCACCTTCATATGATGACAACATGACACTTTCAAAAAAAAACCCACAAAACCCCTCAAAAACATACAAAAAACAAAAACAAAAAAAAAAAAACAAAAAACCAACAACAACAACAAAAAAAAAAAAAACCAAAAAAAAACCCACACACACACAAACGTTTTATCACGTCTGCTGATTCGGATATGCATCCCAGGCCAACCTTACGGGCCAGAGACATATTGCCCCAGTGTGTCTCTGTGTGTCTCATGCTAAAGCAGTCCTCTACATTTTCGTACCAGGACAGGGACATAAGTTCATTAAACAGACAGGAAAAAAAACGGAAGGTAAAATCTTAGTAAGTATGTGAACAAAGAAATAAACATCTCAAAGCAGTTTATTACATGAACTTCCCAATACTTTCCAAAGTGCATGCTAAACTACAAGACCTAAAGGCCATATTTTTCTTAAGCGTGCCTGCCTCCATATCACCATGCCTCCTGAGGTGCAGCCATATTACTCAAAGTACAAGTGTTTGTGAAGTGCATGAGATGAAGATGATAAAGTGACTATGAATGACCCCGCGGATGGGGTTTTTTTTTTTTTTTTTTTTTTTTTTTTTTGTTTTTTTTTTTGTTTTTGTTTTTTGTTTTTGTTTTTTTTGTTTTTTGTTTTGTTTTTTTTTTGTTTTTGTTTTTTTGTTTTTTTGTTTTTTTGTTTTCTGTTCGTGACTCAGACTGTAATACGAAGTTTGTATGAATGCAAATATAGGCATCGAACCTGGCAAACTGGAAGATAATGATCTTGATGAAGATATTGTGGTGTCAATTCTCTGCATATTTGCCATAAACAAACGCTCTTTGTGCACGTGTGAACTCATTGCAGATATGCAGAGAATACTAAATTGTGTAATCGGGCTCCTCATTTTCCTGCTGAGATAATCTCATGGCTGCAAAGAAATGTAGGCAAGCTTAAAACACTGTCGAAAGAACTTGAGGGATAACAAAAATTGTTTTAATGTACCCTAACCTAGCCTTGGAAGAGTCTTTCTCCTCAGGGTTTTTTTCCCCAAATTGCGATAAAAGTTGAATATGATCCTAAATTATGGTGTGCCACAACCACGGAGTTCGGGGGCACACAGACAGTTAGCCCAGGCAACAAGCTTTGATTCCAGTTGTAAAGTACTTGCAGCGCCATCTGATGAGGGAGAGATTATCGCCTTCCCAAAATTTCAGCAACGCTGGGCTACACCCTCATCACGACGTCATTCACGGCTGATTTTACTAGGCAGTGAATCTGATATGCATTGTATCGTAGGATTGTCAACTTTCGGTTTTAATGACTGCGGTGTCACCAGGTGGTTATCATTAACTGTGAACAACTAAAACCAAGCCAAATCTCCTAGCCAGCCGTCTGTTTGTCCTGCGAATACTGCCTCTGCGACTTACCCGTGCCGTTTTAGACGATCAATTCAATTAACACTTAAGTTCTATGACGAAATAACCCAAATAAAGACTTCTTCATGACTGGATATGCCTATGAATTAATTTCAGTGATTCTAATTTAATTGGGTTCCAAGGCATATTTGAAGCTCCATTTAAGTGTTGTAGAACAACATATGCTTTCATTTCAAAATTGTGTGCACAATAAAAACAAAGAAAATGTTTCATTATGAGTATAGGAATATGATTACACTGTAAAGTTAAGACGAATTGATTTCATAGATTTCATCAGTGGACTGATCCACAGAAAGGTTCGAAACTAGGTTCAAACTTGGTTGGATTGGCCCTGCAACTAAGGATGCTTGAAGGGATGACTATCATGGAGAAATAAATTAGATTTCTTTTTTCTTTTACCAGGGTCACTGGCCTAGCATGGCTCTGGATAATAAATGAATGAAAGAATGATTAATCATTGAACGAATGAATGATTTTTATCAATACTACACCTTTTACAACAATGGTATTCTGTACTAAGAAGCTGTACAGCATATTGACATGCCCAACATGACATAAAGCACAGTATACAACTGTACCATGCATCAAAATGAAAAGACAAAATCAACAAATTGAGAATGCAAAAATTTAATATGACAACGGTAAAAAATCACGACAAGAAGATACAAAAGAGCAATCCATTATACACAAACTTATTGCTTACCCATCATTTCAAACGGTTTCTTGTAAGAAATTGGCAATTTCGGTATACTTTTGGGGATCATCAGAGGTTATCAACTTTTCAAAATTCTCTTCCGTCTAAAAATGTAAACATTTCCGACATGTTTGTAAACAGAATTTTCCAGCTTTTGCCAAATTTTGTACATTCAATAACTTAATGGTATCCATTTGCAATTCTTTACACATACCACATATCCTTTCGTGTTGGTGTATTTACTGTGGTTTTATGTCTGCCTACCTGAAAATTTTGGTTACATGCACTAATTCTTATTTGCGTAAGTTTTTCCCTTAAATTTGTAGCGTTTCAACAATCAGATTTTTTTCCAGTTGAAATTTTGACATGGCACATAGACACCACATCCGTCTTAACAGAGTTAAAAAAAAGAAGAATTAAAATCACCTTTTCAGCTGTACCAAATGAAGTCAAACTGAATAGCATTATCGACCCACCCAAAAGATAATTGCAAGGGAAAGCGCCCATTTTGTCTTTGAATTGCTTTAAACACAGACAGAATAAAGCATGTATATAGTACGCTGCCATTCTTTCGTTATTAGTATTCTTTTTAATAGGTGTGCATTTAAATATCATGTGCCTCTCACAAGGTGGGAGAGAGGGGCTGACTCGAGGGTTCAATACATTATTCCCTGTTGAGCTCTCGGGTCCTCCCAGCCCGCCGAAGGGGACACATGCATATACCAACGGGTCTTGTAACATCATGGATAGACACGACTTTGTGTTAGTTTCACAGTTTTTGCATTTTATTTATGTTATATATATTTTGTATCAAGTGAGTAGGGCATAAAATGCAAATAAAAATGTCTTATGTGGAATCGCTAGTATGAATTCAGTATGATCTTTTCTGCTTCTCGCCAGGAGCTCGTACAGGTCGCCTGCCAATGGTCTTCATGAAACACTTTGAAATCGATAAGATTCAGGGATAATTCTTAAAGGAAACCAGTGCATGGTGGTAAAAATACATGAAAGAGCAGTACGTTGACAAGTAGATCCGAAAAAATACGTTCTGGTTTTGCATTCCTCAGTTGCTTTCTTAGGGAAACATAATCATAATCATAATCATAATCATAATCAGTAAGATTATTGAGGCTGACTTGCAGTCCGTTGTTTTGTTGTATGGCTGCAGCCATCCCAAGAGTTAATATGAATTTGTAACCAATATAAGAATATAAATATATATATATATATATATATATATATATATATATATATATATATATATATATATATATATATATATATATATATATATATATATATATATATATATATATATACAATTTGGGCATCCGGTAATAATTTAAAATTCCATGGTATTGAAAGCTTCCCATAAAGAAAATTATTCTTAGTTAAAAACGTATGAAATTAATAACAGCAGTCAGCCTGATAAAATATTAATGGTTGTGTTCATCCAGACACGTAGCATATTTACGGACTTTGCACCAGTCATTAAAATAATATGAATTTATTAATGTTATTACAGGCTACTGTATATATATATATATATATATATATATATATATATATATATATATATATATATATATATATATATATATATATATATATATATATATATATATTTATTTATTTATTTATATATATATACATATATATATATTTATATTGTGTATAGCGACATTTATTGGTTGAACTCTTTCACTTCCAAGTTAAGTATTTGTAAAAACATTTTTATCGGTGGGTTGTTGGGCAGTTTTGTGGTGTTGATGAGAATATTGGCTAACCATCCTTCGGGTTTTTGCCCTTGTAGACATTTTGATACGCAAAAAATAAGAATGTAGTATTGTCAATTTAATTCAGACTATATGGGTTTTGTCGCAATTGGAAATGAAAGAGTTCACCATCTTTTATTAATCAATCGGAAAATTGTATCGACCCTTTGTAAACCGTCATCTTCTGGTGCCTGGGGACCCCGCAGTTAACGTCTTTCTCTGTTCAATGAAAACACCAGTGAAACGGCTGAGTGGCAATTATTCCCGTACAGACTCTGCGTAAATAATTGAAGATTTTATCTTGTGTCTACATTTCTACGTGTGCATTACTCACTTCAATTATTAATGGTACTTCAATTTTGCATGTTTCATAAGAAAGGAAAAAGACTGTTTGATATGCCGACTATTGCTCAGGTGCTTTTGCAGATGTACACAGGAAGAGATAGAGGTATTATAATTGGGACACCCAGTGCAAAATTATTAGAAAAAACTGGATTTTTTTGCAATTTTCGTGATATTTGTACGAAAATCACAAGTAACAAAGCAAAATAAAATAGCACTTGAGTTTGTAACTGGAAAGTTTTGTTAGAAAAAATAAGAGAAGAAGCCAAATATTAAGACTCGGGTTTTAAGTTTTGAGAACACAGACCAAGGGGTCAAGCTACAGAAAATAAAACAGAATTTCCACCTTTAAAAACAGACGCCATAGAGATTTCATAATTATATATAAGTAAAAAAATTAACACTTTAGATTAAATACACAAATAGTAATATATGAGACAGACAGACAGACGGACGGACAGACAGAGAGAGAGACAGACAGACAGACAGACAGACAGATAGATAGATGGATGGATGGATGGATGGATAGATAGATAGATAGATAGATAGATAGATAGATAGATAGATAGATAGATAGATAGATAGATAGATAGATACATACATACATACATACATACATACATACATACATACATACATACATACATAGATGCAACTCCACCCCGTAAAAGCGTAACAAAGTAAATGAATGATTGGTCAAATACCAGACCACGATAAGAGAGTCGGTAGCTTGGTGAGGCAATCGAGATTTAAAACATTACAAAAACGCATATTTACAAAGACGCCGGTACCCAAGCAGGACTTATGTGAAAAACATCAGCACAATTAAGTTATGCCAAAATATATATAATGCCAATTTTCCATGCCCAGGGTGGGACAATTTACGTTTACAGAATGATAGGCCGAAATTAGAAGATTCTTGAAGAAATAGAGCGAATGATAACACTGTTGAATTAGGTGCACTGAATTCATGTGCAAATAAAACCCGAGCTGAACGACCTTATTTCCTATCAACTTTGATTAAGGAATAGTACAAATGATGAGTCCCAACCAGTCTTGTCTTAGAGTATCCGTTACTATTTTCACTAAATAAAGTTTGGGTTTCGTTTGTTGCACGTGCAAACATAACATGTTCCTAGGCAACAGACTGGCACTATATTGATAGACAACCACGACAATTTAAAGCATTGCTGGTAACTCATTTTAGTTCTGCCGACTTGTTACTCAGCACAGCTTATGAAGACCGTACGTCCGTTTTATTACAGCGACTTTTTACATTTTGGACTTCTAAACAAAATTCTGCATGGAAGTTTTGATTTTGCACATAGAAGCTGCCGCAGATTCAGGGAAATTTCCGGGGAAAGTCTCCCTGACCATGACAAGCCCTGAGCGTACGAAGACCTTCGGTGCGGGTGGGTGGGTGGGTTTGAGGTGGTGTGGGCAGTGTCCAGAGGCAGGCTCCTCGGGAAAATATTTAAAACAGTATTCATACTCGTGCATTTTTGTGCATCTTGGAGACAACAGAGTCCATTTACAGGGTTATCTTTTGCAGATGTGTATACGATTTTTAATTTTCATGCGTAATTTAAACCACTGTGGAGGCCTTAAAGTTCATTTATAGGGATATCCTTTGCAGATGTGCATACTATTTTTAATTTACATGCATAATCTAAGCCACTGTGTAGCCTAGCCTACAGGTCTATAATGGTATTAAACAAGTACAGGCTTATAGGTTGACCAATATAACGTTAATACACGGAAAACATGACCAAAGGCATTGCTCTAAATTCTATAGACAATTAATTGAAATTCTCAAAATAACCATCGCTTAACAGTACATAATAAACAAATTGGTGCAAATTAAAAAGTTAACAGTGGTAAAAACTCTTACCAATATATATATATATATATATATATATTCTTTATAAATCATCACAAGGTTCTGATCATAGACGGTTATATTATGCTGACGTCAGTATCCTTGCCTCTCTCTTATTCTTTCGCAAATATGAACCACCAAGATATATTGACGATCAACTTTAGTTTCGAAATTGAACCAAAGGAAGTCCGCATGTTGTGGACTGTTGTGTTTTATCCAATGAGGGTTGATTTGGCAAAAAAAAAAAAAAAAAATCAAACACAAAAACCACTAAATTATGATTAAAAAATGAAGCCGCAACCATTAATTTTCCCCTAGGAAATGAAAATGTTGTAACCTTCACGTAAACAGCCCGCTCAGAATCGCGAAATGCGTAAGAAGCAGCGAGGCCACTACTACCAATAAATACTTTTCATTGTACGCCTAATATTATTGTGTTTTGTGTTGAATTTACCATCAAAACTTGCAATACCACCCGCATCAATTTACTTTGTCCTTGCAAAGGAAATTATGGACTTGGTTTCAGATAGCAGAGTTGACTTGTTTACCATTGTAGCAAATCGCATAAATCTGATACGCCCTTGTGACTGCAACTTGTCAATTCGTGGTGGATTCGAGCACTGAGACTCAGTTGAAGCTGTTTTTGGCTTTAATTTCAAAGCTTGCTCAGCTTAGCAGAAACGAAATTCACCACGACCAAGGAATGGGTGACGGATTCCGACAACACTCTTTTCAAACATTTCACTGTTCAGCACAGCCTCACAATGAACTGTTATTAACTGGATGTTGCTCTCTGAATCACATTGGCAATGCCCAGGTCATCCCGAATTCTCCATACACAGCTCCGGGAGGGACAAGGGTACAGAACCGCTGAACCAGCTCCAGATCCCCGCCTGCGATGTTCACCAGGTGGTCCACTACCAACTTTACGATGCAAATCAGGATGCAATGAGTTTTCTCTTTTTATGAATTTGTTGAATATATATATTTTTTTTAAAGAAAGGAAACCGATTTCTTTTTCTCGAGAACAACCCAACCAAGCGCCTCGAGATTGCATAAGGGTTAACTGGGGTCACGTGGTTCACATTTTGGCCACCAGGTGGCACTGTGATTTCTCCTACTATTTCATGAATTTTTTATGCGTTAAAGCTATTTTGTTTTTTGCTTCTCCAGATTGGCTGAAGAGAATAGTTGAAATTTTATCAAAATAGAATTTGACTATAGAAGATGAGAGTTTACGAAAGTAATGAGAATGTGTTCATTTTTGACAAAGCTATGGGATATCAAACGTTGGGACCATGTGTTAGTAAGTGCTGCCACAGTGCATGTACATGCATGTAGCAATAAAACACTTGCGTTGTCAAATTGTCAAAGTTTTATAGAGTGTTTTGATTTTGTCCACAAATATTTCCCAGGTGACCCTCTACCAACTTTGTGTGGGGAGATAATGATGGTGCATTGTTAAGAATTGTTTTGTTTTTTTTTTTGTAAATTTTAATAACTTTTTTATTTATTTTAAATATTATTCCTCTCAGTAACTACTTGTCATGCAGCTTTGAAATTTCCTACAACGTCACCTGGGGCCGCCAAGTAAAGCTAAACACGCACACACACACACACACACACACACACACACACACACACACACACACACACACACACATACACGCACACGCACGCACGCACACACTACCCCCCCCACCCCCACACGCACATATGCTTTATGGGTATTCTGAACTTCGATCTCCATAACAGCTAAACAAATTGTTTGAAATTGCATTAATCTAGACAGAAATTATGAGTGTATGCGAAAATAATGGACGTATGTAACTTAAATTTTAACAAAGTGAGGAACTATCAATCTTTAGGACCATACGTGCGTAGGTGCTGCCATTGTACAAGAATATATATCTGTAACAAAGGGCCTGTTTTTTTCAATAATTTGAAAACTGTTGTTCGAAATGCTTTTTATTCACTTAACTAAAATTTGCATGAATAAGTCCACGCAGAGCGAAGAGCATAACTGATGCATAGTGAACAGTGACAAACTAGAAAAGAATATTTGCTTCACTGCAAATCTGTCTGTGTGCCTTCAAAATGAGACCAGTTTGGAATGTTACACTTTACCATTGTTCAACATAATCTAAATTTCGCGTATTAGCCTAATTTTTATAAAATAAAATGCTACAACTTTGGTTCTTGTTTCTTTGGGTGTGGTCATGTCACAAACTTATGTAATGAAGTTTGAATGAAGCTAGTATGTATAATACTTTTGAAGCTATTCAACATTCCGATTTTGGTGTATTTGCCTAATTTGCATAAATTGAAAGCAACAACTTTGGTTTATCGTTCATTGGATGGGGCTTTGCCACAAACCCATAAACTAAGTGGGAATGGCACCTCTATCTATAATAGGTTTGAAGCTATTCGAGATTTACATTTTGCATGCTTACCTAATTTGCATAGATTAAAATCCTGCAACTTTGGTTCATGGTTCATTGGATGCGGCTTTGCCACAAACCTATAAATTGAAGTTGAAATAGCATGTCTTTGTATTATAGTTTTGGAGATATTCAACTTTGAAACTTTTCAGAGTCCCTTATTTGCATAATTTGAAATTCTACTTAACTTATACTGTCCATTATATTGGCAGGTGTCACAAATCCAGATATGCATAATGAAATTTTGAGTATTTGCAATATGTTGGAAGGTATGGATCCTTTAAAATTTTAATTGCCCCTAAATTTGCATACTTTTAAACATCAGGACTATTCCAAATGAGATGCAAAATTTGATTGGTTAGGAAAGTGACCATAGCAAGTTTGGTGGTCTTCGGAAAAATAGTGGTTGAGAAAATCTCCAGACCAACTTGGTTGTGAAGAAGCAAAGTAAGAGAGAAAAAAAAGGAAGAAAGAAAGAAGAAATAAAGGAGGTAAGGAAGAAATGAGGAAGGAAGGAAAGTAAAAAAGAAAGAGAGAGAGAGAGAAAGACAGAAAATTCCATTGTTTACTAATACAGTGAAACCCCTCTAAAATGGGCACCCTTGGCACCAGAAAAAGGTCACCCATGGGGTCAGAGAAAAGTGCCCACTCCTAAGAGGGTCAGCACTATATATTATATGTACAGTGTATACATATTACAATTCAAGGGGATGTGTTATACTATGTTTATTAATATTGTTTATTGTAACCTGGACACGATTGAAGAACAGTTTTGACCTAAATCGGCCACCCAGTATACATATATTTTCATAAATAAATAAATAAATAAATAATTAAATGAATGAATGAATGAATGAATGAATGGATGGATGGATGGATGGATGGATGGATGGATGGATGGATAGATAGATAGATAGATAGATAGATGGATGGATGGATGAATGAATGAATAAATAAATAAATAAATAAATAAATAAATAAATAAATAAATAAATAAATAAATAAATAAATAAATAAATAAATAAATAAATAAATAAATAAATAAATAAATAAATAAATAAATAAATAAATAAATAAATAAATAAATAAATAAATAAATAAATAAATAAATAAATAAATAAATAAATAAATAAATAAATAAATAAATAAATAAATAAATAAATGAATGTGATGCAGAATTACATTGCAGTGCAACTTAATATTCCTTAATCTTCATCCTATACCTACTTTCCACAATGGCCTCATATAAATGATGATGGTCAAAACTGCCATGGAGTTCACACGAAAACAGCCTCACAAATTTTAACGCAGGAGCTTTTTTTGTGTGTAATAGTGTAACCAACAGTGTCTAAGCACACAGGAAATAACGCAAGAACTGTTTGAATATAAAACAACAAATTGTAGAATCACATACGTCAAAAAGGTACAAAATGTCACCAATGTCAGTAGATACCCACTGAAGACCCTTTAATTAATTACGGCTAAAACAGCCTTATTCAAAAATTTACAGAGGAACGTGTGCAATATGGACAACAGTACTGCCATATGTATATATGTTAGACAGTGACAGATAAGCTTCTGGAGAGTAAAGAGTTCGGACTGCAGAGTACGGAAATGACAAGTAGGAAGTGGTTCTGGCAAAAAGACCCAAATACAATAAAAGTTCATTTCATGTTGCCTAGAAGAGAGACAAAATACCTGTTAAGATCACGAAAATCTGGTAAGACCTACTTTTCTTTAATTAAACCATGCCACTTTTGTCACTGCCATGGGTTTCTTCTGCACTTTTTCCAGTTACATCCATGTGGATGTCTCTTGTATGAGAACTACTTTCGGTGACCGGAACGCTGGATTTCGAAATTTGCCATGGAGAACTAATGTTCTCTCTGCTTTACTTCAGGTAAAAAAAAAAAAAAAAAAAAAAAAATAAACACATTAGTAAGCCGCCGCCAGGATTCCAACCCGCACAGATTTTCACAGGTTGAATCGACTGTTCTAAATGCTACACCAGCCAGTGTGACCTGGTCATTGAGGCACGTTTTGTATCTCCAATCGTGCTTAGTGGATCGTGCCAAGGAAGACCTGGCACGTGGGTACACAGGCAGGTAAAAATAGGAAAGATTACAATTACCAATTATCTGTATATTCAGCTGAATACACAATTCAATGCACAGAATTCTCTAGGCCTAGAGATTTGTATTTCCTTTGGATTGCATGTTAAATCATCCTGAAAGTAAAAGACTAAAGACTACCTTTAAGGCTGCAAGAATGAAATATGTGTGAGTATTTTAGCTATGTACATAATTTTACCACACTCTAGTAAATTACAATGAAAATTAATGGGAATACACAGCTCTAGTCCTGAATGGCTGAAATGCCCTCTATAGGAGAGCAGTAGAAGCTTCTGTTCTTGCTCACCCGTACTAGTTCTATACTGGTTTCGTGGATTAAGGCGATGAAAAGGGTCTCCAACTATAAAATAGTGGCAGTGAAAAGGAGGCATGGTTTAAATAGGAGATACTATTTGTATTTGGGAAGTATTCGGAAACGCTGTGTCATAAATTCCTACCGCGTAGCTGTCGGGATTTATAGTGCAGGCTTTCAGAATATATCCTGATAACGCGTGGTATCTCCTATTATTAAACCATCTCGGGAATATCTTTCACAAATTTTAAAATTAAATTAGCCTACGAAAGAAAAAGTATTCATGCCAAAAGTCGTCCAAATCTATATGTGGCAGAAGAGAATTAACAATCTTATGTGTCAATAAATTCTCAGAGACAAACATTTTGTTCCAAATTTTGTACACTCCTTTCCCAATTCGTTCCTCAAATCTATAAAACTCTATTCGCAGCACACTTTCGCAAGCAGTATATCATTTTGGAAGATCAAATAGTACCATGAAAGTAATATTTTAGGCAATCTTTACTTTCCTGAGTTGTTGTACCTTCAGGATGGACCACTATTGACTACAGTAAGAATTTCTACAAAATGCCTTCAATTATTTTAATCTAGTTTCATGTGAGTACTTATCGAATTTTCAAACTAACATAATTGCTCCACCATACAAACATTGCAATTGTCTCTGAATATCTTCATCATGACTTGAATCATTTGATATAACCACTCCAAGATACTTATAACTGTTAACATATCCTAAGGGTTGACCCCTAAGTTTTTGTTTGTTTGTTGGTTTTTTTTTTTTTTTGTTTTTTTTTTTTTTGTTTTGTTTTTTTGTTTTTTTTTGTTTTTTGTTTTTTTATTTTGGTTTTGTTTTTTTGTATTGTTCTGATAAGAAGTCAAGGACAATGCTGGTGAGGAAACACATGAGATTTTGGCAGATTTTTGTTTCAATCACAGATGTTAATTCCAATGGATTATTTGAGCAAAATTTTATATTTCATGTACTTACGTGTTTTTTACACATACAACAAAATCAACCACTGTCAGCCAGCCCCGTATATCTGAAGTCGCGATGACAAAGAGGATAACAGCATATCCTGACGACGTTACTTGTGCGCTCTCCAAAATGCTACATTAGACTGCTATCGCCACTGCCGCAAACGACAACAGTTTGTCCAAAATGCAAGGCGGATCAACTATTACTACTACTACTACTACTACTACTACTACTACTACTACTACTACTACTACTACTACTACTACTACTACTACTACTACTACTAAACAAAAGCAACGGCAATAACAATAATTCTTCGTGTGCTTTGTGCATGCCGTCTTTCAGTGCGAGGTTCGCGCAGGACGCGATATACCCTGAACACAAATTCGTTCTTTAAACTACATTTGCTATACACTCCCCACTTAACATACATATTATGAAGTATTAATTTAGCTGCAGGATGTTCAATAGACCAACACACAGACCTATGCCAAAGAATACGCACCATGGGAGCGCTCGCACGGAACCTGCAAGGAATAGCTTTTGACATTACTTATTACAGGGTACACATATCCTATGGATTGTCCATATCATTTTGCATAAAAGTGATATAGAGGCGGACTAAAGTTTAGATATGCAACAGGATGAGAACACCAGGTAATTTAGAAGGACCTATGGACAGGCGTTAACTTAAACACAGAAACAGAAATTGTAACCTGTAAAATCAACAAAAGGGTCTTGCGGTGCATCGATTGTAGAGGCCTGTAATAGATTCGTTGCAGTATTGTCCATCAGATTGTACCGACTGACTGGAAGAGCGAGTGGTGATGTCATGTCTTGCAGTTTGTATAAATACCAGAAAGCGGCCGTCACTGAACACTTATGGGAAAGCCTCGTGTCTTGGACACAACGTGAGTAACTGACTATGGGAAGAGCACTTCAGTGTCTGGCGCTTTTCTTCATAGTTCAACCCATCAACATTGATGCAGGTACGAAAACAATTTAACATTTGCTTTAGTAATCAAGAACGCAAAGTATTCCATGTATTCACATACGACGACAAATATTCTGAGTATATGGGCATCTGTGTGAGCATACAAGTACTCAGATCTACTAATTGTCCGATATAAACCGAATCTTAGCCTTTTGCAAAGCTGCATTGCAAAATCGCAAACTTAAACACAAGTTCTTTGAAGGTATGCGCCGCTGTAGTTCTCGCTATCAGAACTACGTTCCTTATGGGACAATTCAATGTAATGAACATCAGGTGATGTTGCTTCTTAAGATCTAGTGTAGGCCTAAATTTAACAATATACAATAACAAGATAATTATGGAAACTATCGAGCTAAGCAAAATCCTTTGTCCGCTCGTCCACGGAAAATAACTATTGGTTTGAATCAAAAATATGCTTCTAGATTCAAATTCTTCATGATGGACCGTTTTGGCCAAGTGCCATGCCAGGTGCTGCCCAACACAGTGTCGAAGAAATCTGCTGACTCAGAGAAAAACGAAGCTCTGAAAGGCTCGAGCGACGCTTAAACAAAAGTATGACTTTCTGTTTGTCAACTGGCAGTACCCATGTTTCATAACTTAATGCGAGCAGGAAGAAAATCATAAAAGTAAAGCGAAAACTCAGGTAACATTTAAGTTTACCTGTTGCTCCTACAGTGCAACCGGGAAGGTGCTATATATAATTATGTATGTGGCCTTTTCAGTTTGTATTGTTTTTTGCTTCATCATGTCTCTGCGAGTAAGGGGTAAACTATTTATTTCACCGAATTAATACTTTCTGAAGAAATTATCTACCTTGCTTAGGCCCCAGAGACCCAAATTGTGTACCGAATGGTATCTTGTTGATGCTTTATTCTTTGCTTATCGATATTGCATCTTGTTGGTATTATAGCCTTATGTTTATATATACACTATTCCATGACTGTCGACATCGTAATTACTGGTTACTGAAAGCATGTCGTTTGTGGCCGTGTTCATAAAAGAATTTGATCTGATCCTGACTTTGATGCTTTAATTAAATTGGTGCATCTTTGACCCTGAACTACCTAATCCTTGCCCTAATGTATAAATAAAAAATTTCAGGAACAAACAATCTGTGTTTGGGCTACAATGCTAACTCTGTTTTCAATATTTTCATTTTGTAACATTAATCTTAGTTTGATCCAGTACTTCATTTTGAAGCTGGATCAGAATCTAGATCAAATTAAGTTTAATCCTGAAACGTTAATTATATAATTTGCACAATACCCATAAAAGAGACTGGTTCACCCTAAAAATGTTTATGCGACCCAAGATAAAGAAATGTGGGATCAAAACAAGTTGGTTCTAATTTTGATCCTAAATTTCTTATAAGATTTAAATTGTTTGTGAATATGGTCACAGGGTATTGATGTTATTTCAGGCACTAACGTTTCCAGCCATAACCACAATTTTCATTTAGCAAACGAGAAAAATGTTTGATTTAATGGTAAATATATACCTATGCATGAGACCTTAAGGTGCTTAGTAATAATGGTTACATTGGTAAATGGAATATCTATACAGTGACTGCATTCACGAAGAGAATAATCTGATCCTAAATTTAAACCTAAAATAGATGACCTTGAAAAACGTTAAGGTCACCCATCTACAATCCCAAGCAAGGTCTTATATAGGTACATCTTCACATAAAATTTCAACTTCCCAAGTCAAATCTTTCTTGGGTTATCAATTTTACATGACATGCCCGTATGACCTCACAAATAGGTCAAGGTCACCCATCTTCAATCCCAAGCAAGGTCTTATATAAATTTTAACTTCCCAAGTCAAATCTTTCTTTAGTTCACATCCACGTTGATTTTTGATGAAATGCCCACGTGACCTTGAAACATAGGTCAAGGTCATACATCTACAGTTAAAAGCAATGTCTTGCAAAAGTCTTACATAGAAACATAATCACACAAAATGTCAACCTCTTTAAGACCAATATTTCTCGAGTGCATCTGCAATGATTTTTAAAATGTGGCCATGTGACCTTGAAAATAGATCAAAGTCACCCATTTACAATCCCAACTTAGTTCAGATAATGGTACATAATCATGCAAAATTTTAACCTCTTAAGTAAAATCCTTGCAAAGTTGTTGCGTCGACGTCAATTTTGGATGACATGCCCATGTGACCTTGAAAAATATGTCAAGGTCGTCCATCTGCAATCCCAAGAGAGATCATATGTAGGAACATCTTCACACAAAAACAATATGTCCCCCCCCCCCCCGTTGCACGGGGAGACATAATTCTATGAAGGTACAGCAATTTTAACCAGGCTATAGGCTTTTGTTTTCGAACTTGAATGGAAGCTCATTTTACAAAGATATCAATCTGAAATCATTGCAAAAGCTCACATGAACAACAGTATGTTGTTATAAGTACTGATATATATATATATATATATATATATATATATATATATATATATATATATATATATCTTTATATATATATATATATGATTACTTTCATAGCAACCATTAGTAGCTGCGTGTGTATGGGTTTATATATATATATATATATATATATATATATATATATATATATATATATATATATATATATATATATATATATATAAACCCATACACACGCAGCTATTAATGGTTGCTATGAAAATAATCAAGACAAAGTATTGGATAGGTTATACTGTTGTATCTATCATTTTAGTTCACGCAGTGTTAAAATTAATCACCTCTTTGTGTTTTAATGATTTGGAACGCTGAACATCTGGCTTAATGCCGCGATACTTTGTGGATCCACATTATTTATTTGTTGTGGTCCCGAAGGAAGTTTCATGAAATATTCAATATTGGTTCTGCTTCGATATTATGCAACAACACGAATTTACCATAAAAATTCGTCTTTTCAGTGTACGTCAACTGTCACGACTGGTTTCTCGATAGTGGTTTTACCAACGGGACTGCACCGTTGGACCCCAAAGGACAAGGTACCTAGTCCGTCCTTTTACCGGAATGTCATCTCGTCTTTCACCTTTTTTCTTCTGCAATGGTCACACAGTTACATTTTAAAAGAAATTAAACATCACATTATAACTTTGAATGTTCGTTAAATTTGAAACGGGGATTATGAATCAGCTAGATGTCCACTGGATTTTTCGTTTGCTAGGATAACAGTGCATTAATAGCTTTATTTTAATTATGTGGATGCATTCAGTCCCAACTGTATCCTGTAATATTTTTCTGACGAAATCTTGCCACATATATTTCAGATTTTACTCTTTTAAAAAGCGTTCTCTGTTAAAAAAAAAAAAAAAAAAATAGGCAAACAACGGGCGCAAGTTACTCGCCCCACAGGTATCACCATCGAATACTCTGATAATACTTGCATGAGCTGTCAGTACGAGATATCCATATTAATTTCCCGCCACAAAACATACCTGATTGCCTAATCTTGCTTCGCGAGATGTGGTGAGATACGGCTACCTGTTGGGACTAGCGGTATGTTACTGATATTTTGCAAATAAAGAATACTCATTAAGGGCAGATGGAAATTTTTCTTATGCGAGGGCTGACTGAAAGATTCTAAGCCTAAGTGGGATATTTCAAACGGATTGGAACAATCTTTTGCCACCAACAAGTACAATAATGTAATGAATGATGGATATAAAACCTGCAACTGCAGTGTAGTTAGTGTCTTTATACCAGACCACCATGTGAACCTACCCATCGAAATCACCAGATGTAGACAAAACTGTCTATAGGACAGTCATCAAGTACCTGCAACTAAGAGGGCTAACTCCAAGACAGATGCCATTATGGTCTCCACTAAAGGGGATAATGCCCATACCTTTTCTACTATTAAGAAGTTGGCTGCAGAATTCAAGCATGGTGAAGACAGACTTGACGATGACGAGCACCCAGGAAGGCCTTCAGCAGCAATCATTCCCCGAAAACATTATCTGGGTGCATGACATGATGATGGCTGATCGACGATTGACCAATCGACAAATTGCCAGTGTTGTTGGCATCTTTATGAGAGGGTTGAGCACATTATCACAAAGGGTTAAGAATGACTAAAGTTTAAACAAGATGGGTTCCAAAGCTCCTGACAGCGGATCAGAAACATGTCAGATTTGTAGCGTTCTATGACAATTTATGCCGTTTTGAGGCAGATCCCAATGATCATTTGGCCCGATTTGCAACCATGGATGAGACCTGGATTCATCACTTCGAACCAGAAAACCAGAATTCAGTCTAAACAACGCAGGCAGCAGGGATCACCCACTCCATCCCCCCTCCCCCCAAAAAGCCAAGTTGGCCCCCTCTGCAGGAAAAATAGTGGCTTCAGTCTTTTCGGATTTCTGCTGAAAGGCCAGACCATCAATGGAAGATATAATGCTGACCTAGTGAGACATTTGCCTGAAGCAATCAAAGCTAATCAACGGGGAATGCTCGCTAAAGGAGTCTTGTTCCACAAAGACAATGCTCCTGTTCACAAATCGGTGGTTGCCATGTCAGCAATCCATGATTGTGGTTAAGAGCTGCTTGACCATCCTCCTGATTCACCCGATTCAGCCCCCTAAAACTTCCACCTGTTTCCCAAAGTGCTAAAGGAACTATCCGATCGCCATTTTCCTGTAATGATGAAGCCATTTACGCTGTGAATTGCTTTCTAGTGTGGCCTGAGAAAATTTCTTCTTGACCGGCATCCAGGCCTTGCAGCATCATTGGGAAAAGTGTGTACACTTGGAAGGGGACTATACAGAGAAGTATATGAAAATCATTGACTTTGTATGGGTCTTTCGCATCTGGGCTAAGAACTTTACATCCAGCCCATCGCATATGGCTGGGGAAGTACTGGATGAATACCATTTTGGCATTTTGTGAACTTAAATTTACCAAAATTGTATGAGGAATGAGTCTATGTCTGTGACAGTGATGTGACCTGTGCGTCCCCCGTCATCGTCTGCCGTCAAACCCGTGCTTTGTGCCCGGAAAAAATGTATACGATATATTAAATTATTTGAAATCTGAGCCATTTGGGTGTGTAAAATTTGTTCCTATTCGATACAGTTAACTTAATACGTAGACGTTCAGAAGCCGGACAGTCAAGTCGTTGAATAATGTAAGAATTTTTTTTTTTTTATTAAATCAATAAAGATGTCCTTAAAATCACATTAGCTTTCCTTCGTACGGGGCACAACGTGCTTTGAGGGCTAAACAGAGTACCATTACTTTACACCAGACAAATAGAAATATAGAGTCCACTCAAGAGCGCTACAAACCTGCTAGCTCGTGACAAAGCCTTATCACTGACCCGGCGTGTACTACAGTGTCTTTATCTCGTGCCACTACCTACAAGAACAAGTAGTTTCCCGCTCAAAATCAGATCAAGCGCAACATAGGTTTATTTGGCTGCCATTTCCTCTGACAAATTCACTTCTACTGCACTTTCATGCCTGGATGCCAAATGTCAATCAGTCGTCTACATCAATGGGGTCAGTTAGGTCAGCGTAGTGAAAGTAGTCCGTATCTTATGACGGAAATTAAAGGAATCGGCCTTGCCACACAACATATGATTGGCCATATTTATATTGGGCGGGGCCGGTGAATATACACAACGCCAGGGCATGAAAGAAGACAGAGATAAGTCACTCATGGAGACAATTAGATACAAGATACAAGCTTTATTTATACTCAGGTTTTTCTTTTTCAATGAAGTAACATTAGCATCCCAGCTTTTTTGACTGAATGTAAATTAATAATTGGATAAAAGTGAAAGAAACCTCTCACAATGATTAAAAGATAAAATGTTTACCACATAATAGAAAAAAGTTCTTATAGAAAAACTTACCTGAATAATAAAATGCACGGTGCATATGGATTGTGCATGACCAAGTTGGTACAGCATGAGACAAAGGTAGAAATAGGATGCAAGTAACAGATAATTTATTGTCTATAGAAGGATCATTTGCAGGCAACTCCATCCCAGTGTCTGAGTGGTATTCTAAAAGCAGGAAAGTCTTTGTCTGTTCCGAGCTCATTGGGGAGCGACTTCGAAATCTTAATACCGAAATTCCTAAAAGAATGAAGACCCACTTTGGGCGTGTGACAGATCGATGCTCTCAAAATTTGTGTCTTGCTCTGTGTTTGTTTTTTATTTTTGCTTTCAGAGAATAGCCATGAGTATTGGGCTTGGAGACGCTGTTTATGTATTCAGGGTTGCTGCCCTGGACAGTTTTATAAACTTCGGTGGTTATGTTTTGGATTCTGCAAAATTCCAAAGTAGGAAGATTTGCCATCTTCAAGAAAGTGCTATGATCTAGATGGTGCCGATCAAAAATAAACTTCAGAATTGAATTTTCTCCAATTTGGCAGAGCTTGAAGCTCCACAAAAGTGCCAAACTGCTGGGCAATAGTTGACATTTGAAAGAACAATGATTTGTAGACAAAAAGTCTGGTATTAATATCTAGAAAATTGTTGAGGCGTAGCAGCCAGTTAAATTGCCTAGAAGCTGATTTAATAATTTTAGAGATGTGATGAGCGAAGTTCAGTCTATTGTCAAGTGGAACACCCAGCAGTTAAACACTTTGTTCGCTTGTAATAGTGGTTCCTGAGATAAATCAAGGAGTAGAACTCCAGAGAGTAGTCCATTCTTAATGGCATCCCTCCAAGTGTCGCATAAGTGGATCAGAACATGCTGGCAACTGAAACCTGCTCTAAAAGCTTATAAACAATCATGGCATATCTCAGAGAGAAAGCCATCAGTCAGCGGCATTTCAAGCAGTTTCTCCAAAACTTTGAAGGAGCTGCTCAGAATGCTGACCAGCCGATGGTTCTTCCTCCCCAGGGCATTTTCTTTTTTTGTATAATGGAAAAACTGCTGCTGCTGAAATGTATCTATACATCTGTTAAAGAGTCTGCAAAACTGCAGAGCAACATAGTCGCTAACTGTGGTTAAAGCTTTGGCTGGGATCCGATCATAACCTGTTGCTTTTTAAGTGTTAAGGTCTTTCAGAACAAGCTGTACCTCTTCAGGGGTGGTGCGCCAAAACTGAAAATTAAATACCTTCTTACATTCTTCAGAAATATTGCAGATACTATTGTGGTTAAGAAAACATTGAACAGAGGTTTCAGTAAAAGCAGGGGTATTAGAAAACTGAGAGGAGTCAGGCAAGTTATAATCAGAGCCGATATTTTCAGCAATAGATGAGCAGATTGCGTCCATAGAGTCGGCAGCCTCTACAGGGTCTGTCAAGACCTTACCTCCACCCTGAATCATTAACGAGGAGGATGCTTTTGGTTTTCGGGAAAAAAACGGTTCTATGACTTTCCAGAAATGCTTTATTTTTGGTCCACTCTCGCATCTCTCCTGAAAGTACTGTCTGATGGACCGTTATCTGTTTGAAGCTGCTGGATTTCGCTGTGGCCGATACCTTTTTTCAAGAACTGTTTATCAGAGCGATATAGTTTAAAACTTCACACTTCTTGTAACGTCTGAGTAAGCGAGTTTTATTGTAAATAGCCCTATTTGAGGTTTTGTTCATGAAATGAAGTTCCCGAGCCCGAATTTTCTTGGTTTTTATAGGAACATGATTATCAAGAATATTTAAATGAGTATTTCCTGAGCCAAGAGCATGTCATCCGGGACCTCGAGAATTTCAGTGGCCAAAAAGGGGATCATGCCAATATCTTGGCTATAGCTATCATGATGAATTTTTTTGTAAGACCTGTAGTTAAAAGTTCTTGGGGGAGGTCTCGGAGTCTTTGATCTGGTGATGGTCACTATCATAGAGTGGACATTCTAAGATTCAATGTCAATCACCCGGCGTGGTAGGAACTTGTTATTGACATTAGTGAGGGCTACATCTATGAGGGAAGGGCCAATCTGTGTATGGTATGTTGGCTCATTGATCATGTTCTACATGCAAAAGAAGTCCATGTAATCCGTCAGAGGCTTAGACCTGAATTTTGAAAGGAGGTCATAGTTCATATCAACCGGGATTATGATGTTGTCATAAAGAGATATTGACTGCTTACTGAGTGCTTCCATATCATTAGAGAAGTTCCTGTCATTTACCAAGCCTGGCGATTTGTATATACCCACAATGAGCTATGGAACTTTCCCGATAAAAAGCTCCACAGAGATAGATTCAACATGGGTAGTTTCAAATCTCGATTGTCGGCATGGAATGTTGGATCTGACATAAAACAGGAGACCACCCCCACAGCTGTTTCTGTCCTTTCTAAAAGGGAGGTGGTAGCCCTCCAAGAAAAATTGACTGACAGAAATCGGGACAGTCGTCAATTTTGGTTTCGGCAATAATAAAACATAACGGCTGTAACCTATGTATCACCGGTTTCAATTCACGAAATCTATGCCTGATGCTATTTATGTTGATATAGCAGTATAAACCGCTGTTCAGGAATGTAGACCGGAGTTCATTAAATTGATCCTGATAGTGGGACTGAGATGTATCATCATCATGTATACTGCTAGATGATAAGGAACTTGAAAAAAATCAGAAAGCTGTGGCAATAGACATGATGAACAACACCAGTCACAACTGGAGTTGGCTAGATTGATAGAACAACACCAGTCACAACTGGAGTTGGCTAGATTGATATATGTATCATGTGACATGGAGATGCAATTACAATGAAGCCACAGCTCGCAACCATCACAGAAAATACCATGCTTCTTTCTTTTAACTTGTTTGCTTTATACAGCGCATTGTTATTTCCACTTCCTAGGTCCATGATTAGACAGGCTATCGCCGCTCAGCATCAGAGTCATAAGAAATAAATATTAACACAAGTCACCTGATGAAAGACTATGACTATGTTTGTAACTATGTTTATTTGTTTGTAACTATGTTTATTTGTGATACCAGTCCCAGATAAGCAAAGGTTGGTAAGCAGAAGGTCCATGGCGGTGAGTCTGGCAAACTGGATGTTTAAACCAGTGTGTCGCAGTAGAGGGAAGTCTCAGCCATAGGCCCACTCTATGTGCGGTCTAGGTTTGGTCCCGAGGCAAAATAAAACCACAGCCAAAAGTCCAAACGTTAAGAAATTGCACGATAACATCGTCCTGAGGTAATCGGGTCTATAGCTAAAAATAATGCGGGGATGTTACACTTGTACGGCTGGGAAGCGGCTTAAAAAAAACAAAAAAAAAAACAAAACAAAAAAAAAAACAAAACAAAAAAACACAACGACAAAAAAAAAAAAAAAAAAAAAAGGAAAAAAGTAAAAAGCAAGAGACACTCTAGATGAAATGCCACACTTAGCTTCTATCTTACAGTAAAGCCTAGGCTGTAGTGTGAGTCAAGGTTATCGAGAAGCCCAGTAATAAAGTGATAAGCACAAACATGTTTTTGTGGTATGTAGCATTGAAGAAACTCCAGTTTTCAGCCGTTAAGGGTAGAAAATTTTGGAAAAAAAAACCACTTAGATAACTTATCTTGTCATGAATCTTATGGAGAAATGGGTCATTTCTTTCTACAGGTAGCAAAAATGCAGAGTGTTTGATAGGAGCGACAGCACCACAGGAATATATTATGGTTATTCTGCACAACAAACAAACCCGTGCAGCCATACCAAATTGTAATGGTAAAGCATGTGCTGTTATAACCCCCACATACAGTGGATTCACTATGGACGAACTACAATCATTAAAGGTAAGAGCGATGCTGATACCACTGATGACGAATGAAAAAGGTAAGTACCGGGGTCTTCACAGTTCGCAGGCTAACCGCTTTTTTCTGAGATTAAGATTAATCCAATGGTTATCTTTGGCGTGACAAGCTTTTGATCTGGGGCTGCCATTATGATAGGTACTGTGTGCAATTTTCAACAAAACATATTTTCTGTCAACATGAAATTTTAGCAATGACATTGACTGGCGCTTTTGGGCGATAGCAACTGGAAAGGATTGACTATACATGCATTTTTATTCATACTTCAGCATTAATTCAGGCACGAAGTCACGTTACACGGGAATAATATTACACTTTTCGTGATAAGTATTAACTTAAAGTCGCAGTTCACACAAACAAAATTTCTATATTACAATCGGGAAAAATACTCCTTATACCACTTAATCTCAGCAGTAACAAGTACCCTGGTGTCAAAGATAGCGTGATTTTAAAGTTTATGTCAATGTACTCTGATTTGAAAAACTTTAAAGCAATGTTACGTGGGACCTTTTCGGTTGCTTTACCCAGGTAGGTAGATTACCTTGCTGCCCGAACCGTCGGAAGGAAATTCGCTGATGCATGAAGATCATTGGCGTCAAAGTCAGCCAAGTCAGTGGTTGACAAGTGTCAGATTTAAATATACAAAAATGATTGGGTATGCTGCAAGTGAATATTAAGGACAAAAGTTGGCCATATGGAGACCTGGTGTGAAGAAAAACTGGTGTGTAGAAAAAGCTTAAAACTTAGAAAGTTGGGAAGCTCAAAATGAAATGTATTTGACCCTGTTTTATCCTGGAAGGTATTCTTCAATAAAAAAAACGGGCGTACCAATATAACTACGTTTGTTCCATTGCAAAGTGATTACGACCAGGAAGCCTTCCCCGCCCTGAATCTAATGCCAGATGCTTTTGTGCCACTTTTTTTTAGAAGACCAAATCGGTTAGTAAACTACGAGTTAAGGATCATTTATATATAAGTAACTATGGTCAAAACAAGGTTTCCTACTGTTCGGCCATATTAGTAGGTTAAAAACTGGGATAAACAGAAAATCAAAAAGACAAAATGCAAAGAACGTTTGCTCTTTTGAATACCGCCATTCCTCAAATACGCATTGTTGAAATTTAAACTTAAAATGTAAAATATAAAATATGCTGCAATCCACATATATATATATATATATATATATATATATATATATATATATATATAATATGATATAATATATATACATATATATAATATGATATAATATATATATACATATATATATATATATATATATATATATATATATATATAATATGATATAATATATATACATATATATAATATGATATAATATATATATACATATATATATATATATATATATATATATATATATATAATCTGATATAATATATATACATATATATAATATGATATAATATATATATACATATATATATATATATATATATATATATATATATATATATATATATATAAATGGATTGCAGCATATTTTATATTTTACATTTTAAGCGTCTTTCCTTACCTTCATCGACTTTGAGGGTGCTAACCAGAGGGTATAAAAGAGGGTTGTGCTCATTTGGAAAAAAAATTACCGATTAAATTGCCGTTCTAATTTATGCTATCCCATAAACACATTTCATTCTCTTGAAACTCTGTAACATTCACCACACAGTTGAATTAACAATAACACGGACAGACAGACCGACCGACCGACACAGACAGAAACACAGCCACAAACACACACACACACACACACACACACACACACACACACATACATATATATAAATAAACATATATGTATATAAATACATATATATATATATATATATATATATATATATATATATATATATATATATATATATATATATATATATATATATAAGGTTGCACGCTAAATACTGGATTGCAGACAAAAAAGAACAATTTATGCATATGAGAAGAACATCCTTTTTGTTCCAGTTCCTGTTACATATATGTTTTTTTACTCAGACATATGCTCACAGTTGCGAGCAATATCTGAAGTGGGAATGTCAAGGAATGTCTAAACATGATAGCATTTACCGGACAGCCAATAACACGGAACATCACTTCTTTCGAAGTGGTTCTGGGTGTCGCTGTGTGTTGACGGATGTCTGTAAAGGTGACCCCAACGCCGAGTAAGTTACAAGTTTACTGCTTTCGCGATTACGTTGGTCAGCAACAGCGACCCTGTTCAACTGGCCTATGACCTTCTTCTTTTCGTTTGTGTTCGCACTTTTATTTTAAATCTTTATTAAAAGTATCAGAAGAGGTACATTGGATCTGTAGTTTCACTCGTTCCCTTTCACGAAGACAACAAAATTCCTTACGAAGAAACGTTGGCCAGTTACCGCTCATCGGCGAGCAGGTGACCATTAGCCATTGGCAAAGAAATGACATTGTGTTACCTGCCTAAACACACACAGATCTAGCTTGCCCAATATTTTAACTAATAACTTGCCAAGCAGATTTCACGAGTTTTGTGACCCTGTACGAGCTTATGCTGATGATCTCATCCTAGTTTTGGGAACAGATGTGGGATTGGAAAATTGCCTATACATGTATATTAAAAATACGTTTCAATTACTGGCAGTTAAATGTTAATATACATACACGTACATGTAAGACAAAAATAATGTTTTTTATTACGGCTTTAGTCCGGGTTTCTAAATGTCTGTGCATGTATAATTTGAGCGATACAAGCATTTATCTATGGATTATTTCACGTCAAACTAAGAAAATTGTAATAATACGACTTTCATGACAGAATAAAAACACCTGATTTTATGTCTCTTCTCTGTATGTTTAATCATTCATTCATTCATTAATTCATTCATTCATTTATTCATCCATTATTTAATTCATATTTTATAAGTTGCCGGTGCAGTTCTGAACCCGGCTCATTGTCACATGACAGCGGCTACTTTACCACAAAAGATGACCTTCCTCTGCTGTCTTTGGGTTTTGGTGACACAGATGCTTCCTCGGAAAAAGGATTCTACACCCTGGGTCCTCTGAGATGTTATTACAAGTTACCAGTAGCTGGTAAGCTATCAGTATTTCGCCCGTTCAAAATGGTGGAGAACAGCAAGCAATGACCAATGTGCTAAATTTTTGCTATGTTGTGCTTTCTAATACTGATACGATGGAGAATAAATGAACCTATTAAAACCGGGCATCGTGATCAATGGGCCTCTCTGACCTCTGAATTCTGATACAATTGTACACTGAAAAAGCAGAGCAAAAAAGATCATAGATTCAAGTGATTTTATCTTTACGACTAATTGCGAGGTTTTGCTCACGTAAAGATAACTTCAATCTGTTCTCAGCGATTGTGATATATTTATCCATTAGGGAAATAAACGCTGTGAAATGAGAAGCTTACATTACATTATGTGACCTTCCAAAGGGGATCATTTTACAAATTTGCATCATTGTGTCGGCGAACTAAAACAACTTGAAAAATAATCGTCAGAAATTTGAGTGTTATTCACACAAATTAAGAAAAAATAAACCTGTTGCGAATCATAATAGCTGTTTTGAGATAGATCCCAAACATTTTGAATTGGAGGTATTTTAGCTCAGTTGACTTGTCAGCCAGTCGGTTTTGTTTAAACGTATCCATTTAATCTGGATAGCCCTATGGTACATCGAGATGACTAATACATGGGTTGTCCAGAACATAGAGAGACACAGCAAGTACATACAAGACACACATGACAATAAAATTGTTACCAAAATATAATATTAGTGAAAATTGAGTACAAATATCTTCACTTGGTTACATATAAGATACAAATTAAACCAGTATAAATTGAGTTCAATATTTACCCAATGTAGAAAAAAAGTGACACAAATAAATTTGCAAGGTCCAAATCAATAATCATTACAGTAACTGAAACATTTAATAGTTAAAGCACCTGGTATTAATAATGTACTGTTGAAGTGCATCACCGATTTTAGGCAGTGAGAAAGCTCCTCACTGCCACGGGAGAAATATTTAAACTAGGCTATCATTACCAGTATCAATTATGAGATGGTGGCTTACCCCCGGAGCAATCTTAGAAATAACCGTATTCAGTAATTTGTTTCTGTGAACGATGTAATTGGAACAGGCGAGAAGAAAATGCTTGGAATCTTCAGTGGGATACGAACAGGCGCAGGATGGGCCAGAAAGGATGTTAACTTTGTGAAGGTCAAAGTTTAAACTGGAGAATCCAACGCATAATTGCGTATGACAAATATCAAATATTAGCAAATCTTTCACCATGGAGGTAGAACTCATGAACATTGTCTGTGGCTAAGGGAGTGGTTTTAAGTTTCGATTTGAATATTTGTAAGGAAAGCGAATCTCTACTGTCGGAAGGGAGGTTATTCAATTGTTTGACAGCATCTGGGAGAAAAAAGAGATTTCAGGATGACCACAGACTAATTTGCTCAAGTACTATCCTTATTGAGCCAGACCTTGTGAAGCCTTGCAAGACGAGAGAAGGTTTGGGTCCTGGAAAAAGACGCACTTTATGTCTGACATGTGTCTGTGTAGCCCAACAAGAAACATATGTGTGAATGCAATAATTAATTTGGCATGCAATTAAAGCTACAGTCCTTTATAATGCCATTTCAATTAACGAAGTGCAATATATATATATATATATATATATATATATATATATATATATATATATATATATATATATATATATATATATATATATATATATATATATATATATATATATATATATATATGCAGGTACTGCAAAAATACCCCCCCCCAAAAAAAAGATAAAATTAGTAAATGGATAGGCAGCTACATTAGTTTTATTAGTTAGGAAAAGTAGGTCAGAAAACAAAGTATCCGGGTAAACGGCATGAAAGTTTGGGGGGGGAAGGGTAATTTCTTTCTCTTATAGTTGTTTTACATTCTTCACCGGGGTTTATAGATCCAGCATATACAAGATGAATCCTGGTATATGTAGAAGAAGCTACTCAAAGCTATAATGTGGATCCCATCCGGGGTAATGTGCCGTTATGTACCACATCTCTCTATTGTTATGTGCCGGCTGGCTCTCTGCTATGACGGCACAGAGGTGCAGAGTGAACGCTCAAGGCTGGTGACACAAACCCGCTCACAAACCGCAGAACAAAGCATTCCTTATTTTCGTGGTCGAAGTGATGACATACATCAAATATAATAATTAAACACTATCGCCAAAGGGGAGGCTTGCCTAAGAACCATTACATTCTTCAGTAAAATCCACTTTCTGATAATGTCAAAACAAACGTTATGAACTTAAACTACTTTATAGACAAACATCTTTTCCTTTTATTATTCAAATCTTTTAGTCATGCTGTGCGTCGTTATTGAGATTAAATAACATTCTTGCAAGATAAAAATAGAGCTTAATACTAGAAAATGTTGTTTTGCTTGTCAGCAAATCAGTCTGTGTGCCTAGAAAACTTTTAAAGATTGCTTGTTAAGTATTTCTTTAACTCCTGCTACATTTTTCATGCGGCTATGTCAAAACCTACAAATTGAACTTTGAAATGTACAGGCCTCTTGAAATCTATTATAGTTTTGAAGCTATTGAAAGATTTGAATTTTGTGTATTTGCCTAATTTGCATAAATCAAACTGCTTTAACTTTGATTCAGACTTCACTGGATGCAGCTATCCCACGAATCTATCCACTGAAGTTTGGATGACACCTCAGTCGACAACATATTTGAAGTTATTTAAGATTACAATTTTGTTTATTCACCTAATTAGCATAAATTAGAATGCTGAAACTTTGGTTTATATTTCAATGTTTGCGGCTATGTCACAAGCCCACAAATTAAAGTTGGACTGACACCTATATTTACATAGTTTTGGAGATAATTCAACTTTTAATTGTTTTAAGTGCTGCTAACTGGCATAATTTCAAATGCTACAGTTTTGTTCATTATTCAGTAGATTGACAGGTGTCACAAACCTGTATGTACAACATTAAATTTTGTGCCTATCTGTAATAGGTTGAAATATACAGAGCTTTTAAAATTTTAATTGCTCCTTATTTTAAACAGCACATGACATTTAAATATGATGCTAATCCCATTGATACTATGAAGTAAAAGTTACCGCATCACGACCATATTTCCATGCTTTGTACATCTCGAGCATAAAATGACTGAAACAAGTGAAAGGTATTTACAGTAATATACATGTACATACAGTTATTAGTACATGTATTTGAGTTCACTATTTACAGGAACATAAAAACATTTACGTGACAATCTCTACTGATATCAAGTATTTGCTCCCCTAGTCCACTGCCCTATATAACATTCAATTTCAATCTATGTGTTTAAGTATTGAGTGGCCCCAGCCTGAATGATCCACAAACTGAAGTTGTAAGTTTGCACATGGAGGAAAGATGCTTCTTTCCTCCATGGTCACACCGAGGAGGCTGCAGACTATGTGCAGTCTGTCTAGCAAGAGATGAGCTCAAAGCGCTGTCTCATCAACTGTAAGCAGTCCAGACAGCTTCCAAGCAAACTATCACTGCCCCTGCAGCGGTGGCATCACTGCTCATTAATGTGATAATTAGGGTGTACAAATATAAGTACATGGGCTCTGTTGGCCTGGTGGCCAGGCATATTTCTCTGGTTATTCCTTCATTTCGCAGGCGAATATTGAAAACATTTCAATATTTTTCATTCTCCTTGTGTTCAAATGTGGAGATGGCCCATTTCTAACAGGGCCATATCCAACAAGTGTTTTAGTTAGGCACCATGCTACCATATCTCTTGTTTTTACAGTCCCAAACCACATCTTAGACAACATGGGTGAATGTAGACAGCAAATGGGTGATAAATCAAATCAACATAACTTGTCAACTTGTCATTATCATGCAATCAAAAGCCCCTTAACATTAAGCAAACCCAGAGAGTGCCCGTACTCACAATGTTGTCCACACTCATATGTTGTATGGCATGGAGCAAGCTGAATAGGGCAACAGAGGGACACCCACTTGTCTGTCTATTCCCTGAAAGAAAACTACCATGATAGAACTGCTTCTTGAGTTTTACTTGCAAAATAAACTTTGAGAGAAACCAATCTATTTTATGTTTGTATAGACATTTTGTTTCGGATTTTTATGTGAAATAAACTGGCAGATAAAAGGCCCTTGAGCCCCAATAAAACACTACAAAAATATCTGACTGGTCAGTGTTGCTTCTGTACAACCCTTTGGGCAGCAAAATGTCAGAAGAAAAATGTGTGAAAACCTTGCAAAGTTGAGTAAGGAAACTTGTCTTCCCCCTATCCAGCAAATAAATGTATGGTAAGTTACTAATTTTGATATATTATAGTCTTCGTTAACTTCTTATGTACAACCAAGTTCATGTGTCCATGCATGCTCTCATTTGCCCTGCCAGACACACAGCTGGTAGCCATGAGGTGCTTCCCAAATAGCCCTGCTTGTGTGTGAGTAGCTCAACTGCAGGTGCCCACCAGGCCAGCATAGCTCAGCCCTTGCTGGACAGACTGGAGTCTCCTTGGTTACACAGTGCAGACAAGTTTACTTTACCAACACAGCCACTCTCCCATAGGGATTGAAGGGTAAGCCCACAGCACAGGACACAGAGCACCCCTCCCTCTGTATTGATAGGCGTGGAGGCCTCACTCTCGCAGTAAAATTATTTCTAGTTGCATAACAGCCTGGTTGGGCGAACAGTGCCAAGCTGGTGGGAGAGGGGGAGGCAATCCATCAGATGTTTGTGTATTGATAGGAAATTTGGTGAATTTAACATAAATTAAACTCCTCAACTTTGTTTGCATGCAATAGGATTTTGCTTTAGTAATGCACCCACTTAATAAGCTTCGAATGGTAACTATATCTAGAAAACTTTTGAAGATATGCAAGATTTAAAATTTTCACAAATATGCTTCTAATTTGCGTAATTTTCAATATCATGACTGTTTCAAATAATATGCACAATTTCAGTAGTGAGTCTATGACCATGGCAAGTTTGGTACTTTTCGGAAGAATAGTGTCAGAGCAAAATTTGACCACAACCTGGCAATAAATAAATAAATAAATAAATAAATGAATGAATGAATGAATGAATGAATGAATGAATGAATGAATGAGTGAATGAATGAATGAATGAATGAATAAATAAATAAATAAATAAATAAATAAATAAATAAATAAATAAATGAATAAATGAATAAATAAATAAATAAATAAATAAATAAATAAATAAATAAATAAATAAGTAAAGGAAAAACAAGAAGTCTGTGTTCAAATTTTACTATTATCACCCAAAATTCCCTTTGACATTCCGGCCTCTAAATTTAGAGAGCTCCAGTCCGACCAAGAGAATCATGTCTCACTCGTTGCATTTGGCTATATCTACAGCCCACTCTCTCCAAGTTTCAGATAACTTGTTGTAGCTACGTTTCATGCTACACCTGTTTTAGTGCCAGACATGTATGTTTAAAGACCCTCTAGTCAGATCTACCCAGACACACTGTGGAGAATGAACTTGGCCTGGACGTTGGCCACCTGAATGCCATGAGCCTGGTTCCTGTTAACTGTATACTTGTGCAGTGGGCCATTGTAGACTTTCTTTCTTTCTTTCTTTCTTTCTTTCTTTCTTTCTTTCTTTCTTTCTTTCTTTCCTTCTTTCTTGATTGATTGATTGAATGGTTCTGCCCATATATCCTTTGCATATACACGACCTATGAAAATATTTATGGTCTCATCTGTTTAATTTTGTTCATATATTTTACATATGCAGCCATCAGTGGACTTGAATCATTTGCACCTCCACCTGACGTCTCGTTGCTCACAGACGGAAACAACAACACATGCTTACATATCCCTGATGTAAGATACATACGGATTAAATACCAGTACTTCGTGGGACTATACGAAAAAGTTCAAATTATCAGCAATATAGGAAAAGATGATGGTGTTCCAGCCCACCTGAGTGCTTTTACGGAAGACAAGCGTCGGCATAGTGCTCTTCCAGGCAAACATTTACATGTTTGCAACTGGCAGAATGTGGAGGCGGGGGTTGACCAATTTCGTTGTCAGTCGAGTGACAAAGCATTTATTCACATTTTTGTAGACAGGCCCGAGGAGTCACTTGAGGGGATGCGGATATGTGAACTGACAGTGCGTCCTATGTGACCTCTCCATTTGGACACTCAGGCTGACCGGAAGCGTATACGGATATGTACTACCTGCCCGATTTATCCTTCTTTTCGATAGGAGTAAGATTAGAAGGAGAAGATACACCCACATTAAAGTCTTCTGAGTGAAATATGTCACTTGCCCAAGATTTGTTGTGCACCAGGCGAAAAAGATGTTTTTTATTGTTTGCTAAGAATAATGCGTGACTCAAACTACAATGCAAAATCGGATATACATGTTGGCCTGTGTACCACAGCATTTTACCTGGCTTTTCCTGATATTAAAATTTTGGAGTGTATACGCCAATCCGTAATTTCTTACATTGTTACATTTTATCATTTAATTGTTGTCAGTTTCTATTGATTTTGATGAATGTGAGACAGTAGAGCGCCGTCACGAGTTCATGGGAACAGACACAACTCGCTGATTTACGTGACATGAAATCTATCCCCTACCAATTAAACTTGCCTGGGCGTTTTTAATGCATAAAAGTGAGAAACAAACTATATACATACATATATATATATATATATATATATATATATATATATATATATATATATATATATATATAATCATTATCATTTATTTGTTCTCCGTGTACATTGAGGGTTTACAAAACAAAATAACGCATAATTACAGACATCGTGACAGTTTAACAAAAACGAAGATATTGGACCGCATTGCTGAATAAACCGATTTTGCTTTGAATGATTGTACCGTACTTGCCTTTCAACTTTAACTTTATGTGTCAAATATGGTACAAAGCTGTTAAACTGTATATTCAATGCGTTAATATGGGATTTGAAATGTAACAGTTTCGTGCCACCACTAGGTAGGTTCTTACACATTACTACAGCTTTTACTTTTGGTGTATCATTACTCCACATAAAGTTTCCAATGCCAGTTTGCATTTCCTTAATTACAGTTTCAACAGTATGGATTATTGAGCACATAAAGTAGCTTTGAGATTGCCAGTGACTTAAATACTATATTTCTTCCAATTGGCGATAAGTTCCTGGCCCTAAAAACTTTCAAGACTTCTTTACATGAAGTAAGTTTGTGATCAAAGTTGAGCTTAATCATGTGCTTTACATCCTGATAAAACGTTATGCCTAATACAGGAAGTGGTTTGTACACCCGAGAACAGGTAAATCGCCATCGGGGGGGGGGGGGAGTTGACTTGCCCCTTTCTATCGTGCAATGGTTTTGTCTTTGTTAGACTTTAAACCAGAGAAAATTTCAAACTTTTGAAGAGCATTGAGCAACTGCTTTGCCGATTCTATGTTTGATAGGAAACATGTAGTGTCATCTGCAAGGTGAGATATTTTTATTTTGTCTCCTCCTAGAGTGATCCTTTGAATATTTGAATTGCTTCTAAAGGAGATATCTAGGAGTTTGATAGTATAAACGAACAAAAACGGTGCAACAGGACACCCCTGCCTTACTACTCTAGATAAGGTAAAAATAGTCACTGTTAATAACACAGCAAGATGGATTATTAAACAATACAGAAATTCACTTTCGGAAATCTTTTCCAAAGTTAAATGCGTCGAGCACTTTATTGATATCAAGCCATTCCATGGTGTCCAATGCCTTTTAAAAGCCAACTAATAAAATCAATCCAGGAATGCTCTATATTCCAGTTAATCTTGAGAATTCATCAATCACTCTTATATTTTCACCAGTAAATCTATTTCATATAACCTGCGTGGTCACTGTATATTAAATTAAGTAAGAAACTTTGCATTCTTCTTGCTATAGATTTGGATCAAAGCTTATAGTCGGTATTCAAGAGGTAGATAGGCCACCAGTTTTTCAACAAAGTGCGTTGTTTATTTCTTTTTCGGGATTAAAGATATAATACCTCCGCGTTGGTCAATAGAAAGCTTGCCTGTATTGAAAGCATAATTTAATGCATGAACAACCAACTTCGGGAGTTTGACCATCAGTGCCTGGGCTCTTTCCATTTTTCATGGAGTCTAAAAGCAAGCTTACACACTATTTCTGTTAACATATCTTATTTTTCTTCTTCATCTAATTTTGGTAAAATTTTGTTGAAAAATGGACTGTTTTCTAAATGTGAAGTGCTTATATTATTACTGGAGTACAGTTTTGCATAATTTTTTTTCCGCATATAAAATATGTTTTGGCTGTGTTATCTTTTTATTTTTTGTAGCCTGGAGTTTTGTCATATGATTTGTCTTCTAATTCCTTTCTCCCAGACCACAAAAATATTTGGCATTTTTTTCTCCAAGCTCAACCCATCGAGCTCTTGATCGGATTATAACTTCTTTAGTTCGTTTATTATTTATATCATTTAAAAGAGATTTAATCTCTTCTAATCTTTCCTTGTCAGCATTACATAGATCATTTATATTTTCTGTTAAGGTTTCAAATTCGCGTTTTTTTAATCATTTTCTCTCCGTCTTTCTTGTTTCCTTTTAAGTTTAGAATATTTAACACAAAGACCTTGAATTTCACACTTTATTCTGTCCCAAAGTAATCCTTTATCTTTCACTTCACTACGTTTATTTTTGCATTCTTCAATTAAATCTTTTAGCTTTGCTGTATCGGAGTCATCCTGTCAGAGGGCGGGATTAAAGTTCCAGAATCCTGGACCATGCTTCTCATGCAAGTCGCCTTGTAGATGAAATAAGATCAAGTTGTGATCAGTCTTCATTGAGGGTTTTATCTTGTCATTTCTCACCCAAAGAAATAAAAAGAAGAAATAAACCCATATGATTTACATATATGTTGAAAGATTTAAAGGGAATGTTATATGACAACTGTTGAAGTACAATACAGCACAGAGGGGTCAAGGTGAGACAAGATAAGTTCATCTATTACAAGGTGGGAGCCTTGTCTGTCAGTGACATATTGATGTCAAAGTGTGGTTAATAGTTCATTTGAAGGATACCAGCTGGTAATATGAGAACAGTCAAGAGTTTATCAATTAGCTATTCCTGTTGAGTGCTTGACCCTGTGTTTCTTCATATTTAATTTGGCACACTTTTTTTGTATTTTTCGCTATGGAGATTACTTTGCCATCCAAGATCCTCACATTTTGCACCTGTTGGTCATTTTGACACGATTTTATAAGGTGTACATGTCTCTGCAACGATCATTGACCGCTATGATTCGTGAACCCATGAACCGTTTCCTTGCACACATCACTAGCATCTTGCGGGCACTTTGCAAACATTTAACAATAATCCCGCAAGGTTTCCCTGGGGATTCCCTTTCAAGTCTGTGGGCAATATCAATATCTGTTTCCTCCAGTTTAACATCAAGCTTCTCCTCAAACATTTTGAGCACAATATGAGTAGCATCTTCATGCTTCTCCTCTTTCACCCCAAAAACTCTAATATTTGATTTCCGATTGTTGAGTATTATTCATTCTGAAGAGCTCTGACGTTCACATCACTAACTTTATCGTTGCGCTCCTCTTTTGTAACCATGTCAGTCTTCACCTCTGCAATACCTTGCATTACAGTGTTTTGAATGATATTCTTGACCTCTTCTAAGAGAATCACATTCAGTTGCTTCATTAGCACACCCATCTTCTGTTCAGGTCGAGCAAAGTATCCCATGTTGTCTTTGTTGGGGTCAGCTGACGTCACTGAAATGTCATTTTCACTATCTTTTGGGAGCTCACAAAAATTTCTTTCTGTAGAACTGACTGAGGAAACTTATTTTTGTCTGTTAAACTGAAAGCTCACTTTAGAGGAGGAAGAGCTGCTGTTAGACTTTGTACAGTAATTACGAAGACGTTTATTCTTTTTTAAACCTTGGGTTTCTTCAGCACCAGTAGGGTATGAACCAAATTGTGAGTCAGCACTAATTGACACTATATAGACTCACTTGCTGTGCTTTCATGCATGAAGAGATCCAAAACTTGAGGATTGCAGCTTCTCTGAGGATATTGAACCAGATATCAAAATAAACAAGTTTCCACCAGAAAAGGTTAAATACCTTCAGTGTAGCATGTCCTATGTAGTTACACAGTCAGTTCTATAAATATATTCTAAAGCCACACAGAGCCAATGTGCTGCATAGGTCTCAGTCAAACATCCATGACGGCCTCCATGCGTCTTTATATGTGATGAATTGCTGGTCTCTGAACTGTGAAATTTTGGGCAACAATGTCTGGCTCCGTTCCCCCGCGTCTCAGTTACGAGGGTAATTGCCGGTAAACGCATATTTGGATGCCCTACACAAAGGTAAAAGCACATGTTTCAGAAATAGCACACATTTGAAATTTTAATAATAATAACCCTAGCTTTTTAGATTTTTCAAAAAACTGATTTCGTGTTTACTTTATACAGAAAATGTTTGCCCAACTGACGCACTCTGAACTTTATCTGAGTGGAGTTTCCAGTTGCTATATCGAGAATAGGAATATTGTTCGTACAAAAGAAAGCACTTCGTCTTATTTCTCCTGTACATTTCAATGCACACACAAAACCATCTTTCATGAAATTACACATACTTATGCTTAAAGATCTAATTTATCAAAAGTGCTCAACTTCTATTTTTGTTATTGTAAAAACGAACTTCCAGATTATTTCAAGAATAAGTATTCTGCCAGTCCTGTCGTCCACACAACCCCAGCCGTCATGTTCCCCGTTATACCACCCCTTCACACTCTTCGGCTGAAAATTGCATTTACTATCAGATACCAAAAATACTCAATATAACACCAAAATATATAACAATACCCATTCATATTTTCGTTTTTTCGAAACGTACCGAACCTTATTTCATCAATAAACATTCTGAAAGCGCTGCTGCAGACTGTTATAGAATGCAATCCTTAAATAACTTAGTTCGTGAAAAGTCTCTCATGTTGTAATATTCCCAAAGTTGATATTGATACGCGCTGTTTAATTACCATGTTCTCCAAATCCTTTCTTCTTCTTCTTCTTCTTCTTCTTCTTCTTCTTCTTCTTCTTCTTCTTCTTCTTCTTCTTCTTCTTCTTCTTCTTCTTCTTCTTCTTCTTCTTCTTTTACCTTTTTTTTACCATATATTTATGTCTGGGTGCCAAGTCAGACATACCGTTTTCTGCAAATTCTTTCTTTCTTTCTATCTTTCTTTCTTTTCTTTCTTTCTTTCTTTCTTTCTTTCTTTCTTTCTTTCTTTCTTTCTTTCTTTCTTTCTTTCTTTCTTTCCTTCTTTCTTTCTTTCTTTCTTTCTTTCTTTTTCTTCTCCTTCTCCTTCTTTGTCTCCATCTTCTCCTCTTCCCCCTCTTCCTCCTCCTTCTTCTCATGTCCGCCACATAATTTGCTGCAAACTGTAGACTGACAGCTTATTGTGCATATATTACTCCAACCTGCTTTGTGTGCATTCCTTGTACCAGTTTTTACAGGTGCTCAAACTTGTCTTTTTGTGGTTTAAAAATTATGTTATAGGGAAGCCTGTAGTGCATAAATGTTTTCTGTCTATTTCAAGCATAATTTGTTCTGCAGGCGCAGTTCTTGTCGGTTCAGTCACTTTAACAACCAGGTGTCAATAGGTGGACATATGTAGTTATGAAGTTGTGGCAGGAGATTGCAGATAAAGTAGGTCCAAATGCGGTGGCAAATTGGCTGCAAAGGCTAGGTTTCTGTATAAAGCTGGTCTGTAAAGGGGACATAGAGCAGCCAGTGTCTGCACAGCCAAGCATTCCACTTTGAAGTCCACTCTAGTAACACCTCTCTCCTCACTTGGCCCTCACCTGCTGCCTGACCAGATCGTGTTTTGGGTAACGCATAATTCTGTTTGAGTGCCAACCCATACATTTTGTTTTTCCAAGAATTCTTTTTTCTTTCTTTCTTTCTTTCTTTCTTTCTTTCTTTCTTTCTTTCTTTCTTTCTTTCTTTCTTTCTTTTTCTTCCCTTTTTATCTCTTTCTTTCTTTCATTCGTTCTTTCTTCCTTCTTTACAACCAAAAGTGTTTGGAGTTTTTCTCAGATGCTATTATTCCGAAAACCACCAAGCTTGCTATGGTGACTGACCTTCTGGTGAAATTGTGCTCCAGGTTTGGAATAGTCATGATATTTAAAACTGTGCAAATTAGGGGCAATTATAATTGTAAAAGCTCCATGTCTTCCAAACTGTTGCAGGTAGATACAAACTTTCAATGTGCATATTTGAGTTTGTGATACCTGCCAATATAATGGACAATAAATGAAAGTTGTAGAATTTCAAATTATGCCATATTAGGGGTTTGAAAAATTTAAAAGTTGAGCATCTCCAAAACTATTGTAGATAGAGATGCCATTCCAACTTCAATTTGTATGTTTATGGCAAAATCGAACCATGAACCAAAGTTGTAGGATTTTAACTTTGGCAAATTAGGTGAGTATGCAAAATTTAAATCTTGAATAGCTTCAAAACTTTTAAAGATTGAGGTGCCATTCCAACGTCAATTCATGGGTGACACAGCCGCATCGAATTAACCATGATCCAAATTTGTGCAATTTTAATGTATGTAAATTAAGCAATTACATGAAATTAAAATGTTGAATAGCTTTAAAACTATTACAGATAGTGGTGTTATTTGAAACTTCAATTTGTAAGTTTGTGTCATGGCCACATCCAATAAACCAGGAACCAAAGTTGTAGTATTTAAATCTATGGAAATTAGGCTAACACACAAAATTTAGCTTATGTTGAACAGTGGCAAATGTGGCATTTCAAACTGTTCTCATTTTGAATGCATCTAGACAGATTTTCTGTGAAGCAAATTTTTTCCATTGTTTCCATGTCTTGTTGGGTAAGTGAAAACTGGCCTCCCCTCCCTCGACGTTGTCTCAATTATCTCTCAGTATCACCTTTTGATCTGCTCAGATTATATTAAAGCTTTTTATTATATTTACTTGCAGAGTATACGAGTATTATACTTTGTAATGTGTCTCACTCTCTAGGGAACTGTCATAAAAATGGAAGTTTCTTTGTGAAAGTGATCATATATAAAACAAAAGCAATAAATATCACGCAACAAGTGACCCAAAATCACTTTTTGCCACATGAAAACCTAACTACCATGCATTATGCCAGCTAATATCATCATAAATGCCTTGGATGCACCATTTAATCATTTCCGCCCCATCGGTACTTCCGGTGTAAAGGGTAAGCCTTCCTAACCAAATAAGGGTTTTTTGACATGGCATGTTCATTTTTTTAATAGAAAAGGTTAACTCGTCATCGTTCAATGGTGGGTTCATAAGTAGATGGTCATGAAAAATTAAGTTCTGAAAACAATATTACATTATTCGGGTTTGTTCCAACATGGTACATAATGCATGTATAAGCTTATGATTAGTTTGATCGCTAAAGCGTCGTACATGCCAGATTTTCAGACAAGCCGTTTGACCGACCATACTAAAATACTTTCCAAATAATCTCTTTTTGGGGGGATTGCAAAAGATGTATTTTATGTTATTGAGTTTTTATGTGTGGATGTGTGTGCGTCTGTGTGTCTGTCTTTGATGTCTTAATTGCATTTATGATGTACAGTGTATTGACTGGTTAAAAAATTGATGTACCAGACTTAGTTGATATTTCACAAAAAGATATATTCGTTTTAGAGTCTACACCATATGACAGTATGGGTATCCGTATACCTTATGGTCGGCAACACGATGGGTTTCTAGGCCAATTTTCTCCAGGCAGTGTAATCTGCAGCCTCGATCTGGTGTTCCGAATGGTGGCTCTTTTGAAACAAAAACCAATCAGATGGGTCAAAGTAGATGTCTTGTCAACATGAAAACACGTTTCCAGAGTGTTTCACAATACCCTCCATTGTGAAAGTATGGTTGTGACAAATGCTAAAACTAGTATTTTCAGATTAAAGTCGGATCAAACTATAAATAGCACGCTTTTGTTCAGGAATAAACGTTATATTCATGGTCACATTTCAAAGCAGACCAGGGTGTCTGTGTATAAAGTAAAAATCGACGGTTCAGTCAAGTCGGACATTTCAAGCACATATGGTGACTATTGCTATATTCTGACGGCCGAAATCCGAGTTCCCACGGGAGGTCATGCATAGAAAACTTATATATTAGGCCTGGCTTGGACCACCGATATGGGGCATGGCAAGAAAATGGCGACCTTCATTTCAGATTTCCTCTGTGAAAGCTACATTGTAGTCATTATATCTGATGATAGTCTAGCCTAATTAATTATCTGCCAGTTGACACCAGATTTATGGGTTTGGGGTTGACCGGTCGTTTGGTAAGATAATATTTGAAGGCCAGGTCACATTCCATGTCAAATAAGATGGGATAACGTGGCTGAGATGCCAGTAAGTAACTGTATTACCAAAGTCCTTTTACGCCTATTACTACCAAGTGGACAGTCTGGGCGATCTATAAATGTGATTTTTGGGCAAGCTCCATTGAATAAACAGGGTGTGATCATGATTTCAAATTGTGCTATATGTAGCATGTTCAAGGGCAAAACCAGCATGGACATAAACATGATCAATGTGTCACCCACGGATTACAAAAAAAATATGACAATGTGGAAATTCTTTCCACTGGGATCGTTTCCCATGAACTAACTCGCAGTATAAGGACTTACAAGCTAGCGACAGATGAGAAAGGTAAATATATTTTACTTGTTTGCAAGTATTAGTACATCGTCTTTGGGGTTACTTTTCATGGGGAATACTTCATGGTTTGATTGCAATCCTCCAATACTATATATTGTTACATATATTCAAACTTGACAGCAGATTCTGCTGATCGGAAGCAAGATCAGAGTGGACCATTATTAATTAATACAATGGGGCTTTGGCTATTAAATATGTAATGCAGGGAAATTTTTTTTGAAATGCCCTCATGGTGCCATGTTGGATCATGCAGTCGCGTGTAACTCTCCTGTTGGCTGCTGGTGACTCATTCCATGGCGCTCAAATCTAGGTACAGGGTCAATTAAGTATCATCTAGCTGACTGTAATGGGTAAATGCAACGGTGACGTAAGTTAGCAGAGTCAAATTATTAAGTCTGTGTGTAAACACAGACTTCTTGTTTTTCCTTAATTTATTTATTTATTTATTTATTTATTTATTTATTTATTTATTTATTTATTTATTTATTTATTTATTTATTTATTTATTTATTTATTATTTATTTATTTATTTATTTATTTATTTATTTATTTATCTATTTATTTATTTATTTATTCATTCATTCATTTATTTAGCTATTTACATCCGTGTTCCAGTTTTGTGGTCAGTTTTTCTCGGACACTATTGGTCCAAAATGTACCAATCTTAGTATGGTCATGGACCTAGTGGTGAAGTTGTGCATATTGTTTGTAACAGGTATGATGTTGGAAAAATTATTCAAACAAGAGGCATATTTGTGGAAATTTTAAATGTTGCATATCTTCAAATGTTTTCTAGTTAGAATTGCCATTCCAAGCTTGACATGCGGGTGTCTTGCAAAAGCAAAAATCCTATTGTATGCAAATAAAGTTGAGAAGTTTTATTTGTGTTAAATTCACTGAATTCCACACAATACACAAATCCCACCCCACCCCACCCCCACTCCCCATGCCACACACACACACACACACACACACACACACAAACACACACACACACACACACACACACACAAAGCTGGTCCCTGTTTTCTCAGACAGGTAGTCATGCAACTGGCTGTGTTGGTAGCTGCATACAATAAAACCCCCATTAGCAGGCTCCTCGTTACAATGGGCAGTGGACACCTTAAATGTATACCAAAATGTGCTACACTGGACACTTAAAAATATATTCAGGACCCGTATTTGGACTGTTTTCTGCTAAAACTGTTATTTTTGCACCGTGCTGATCCCTTTATCCAGGTTCTTCAGCCCACACAGCGTCAATAATTCACCACCTTTAATCCTTTAAGTGCTAATAACAGCTTTAGTCGTTTTCTGATTATTGTTAGAAATATAATGGTTAAAAGATTCAAATTCCTCGTGAAGACACCTTTCATTCAAAAACAAGCAAGCTTAGTCTAAAGCAAAAAGTAGTCTTAATCAACAGCTTTCCTCAGGTCACTTTGTACACAATGCGTTTAGAGTGTCCCAACAAAAGCTGTTGACTCAGTCTTAAATCAGCGCTTTGAGGGTTAACAGTGGAGTGCCAGCCAGCCAGCCAGTATGGTTGTGGACTAACACAAGGATTGGGTTATCAACATAATCAAAGGGTGAGACTTAACAGCTGACTTGTCTGAAATAATGAGTGTGTGGTTGAGTGGCACCTAGGTGATTTGCATTAAATACCTTGATGTTCATCGGTTTAACCTATGAAATGCTCTTCGTATGTAATCTATCCACAGCATCAGAGCACGTCAGTTTGAACTCCTGCCAGTCAAGCTGACAGCAAAATGTTCTCCAGTGTACACACATATCACAATTAAAACCCAGAAAATGTCTGACACTTAGTAAGCAAGCAGAAATACTTAAAGAACTTGAGGGTAAATCACCTACACAAATTGTGGCAGAGTATGGCATATCAAAAGGAGAAGTGAGCAACATTGTCGAAAGAAAAGCAGACATCATGTCAGCACTTGAGGAAAATAAGAACCCAAAAAGGAAAAGAATGAAGGTGGACACCCATAAACAAAGGAATGAGGCAATGTTTCAGTGGTTCAGTGTGATGCACAGTAAAAACATCCCAGTCTCAGGTCGAATCATGAAAGAAAAGGCCAAAAAGTAGCTGAAAATTTAAATTTACATGTACTACGGTATAGATTTTTGCTCTGTAGAAGCATTGCCAGGTTGGATGTTGACTATGCACACTTACAACTTAACGTTTGCTGAAACGTTCAGGCTGGTGACACTCAATAGTTACACACATGGATTTCTGTAAGAGCTGCGTGAAGTTGAATGTTTTGTATGACAGTGCATAAGGTGAGCCTAGTTGTTAATATTAGTAGAAATTGTCATATATATCTTTTTATGTTCCTGTAAAGAGAGAAACTGAAGTACGTGTACTCATAAATACATGTACATGTATTTCAATGTATACACCTTACATTTGTTGCAGCCATTTTGTGCCCCCCCCCCTCCCATTTACAAAGCATGGAAATGTGGTGTTGTAGTAATTTTTACTTCATAATTTAAATGGGTGAGCATCGTATTCAAATGTCGTGTGAAAATTATGCAAATCAAGGGCAATTAAAATTTGAAAGCTTTCGTATCTTCCAACCTAGTATACTGTCTATGCATCTTCCAACCTATTATAGATAGGCACACAATTTAAAGTATATATACAGGTTTGTAACATCTGTCAATCTAATAGACACTGAACAAAAGCTGTAGCATTTGAAATTATCCTAATTAGCAGCACTTAATATATATAAAGGATGAATATATCCAAAACTATTATAAATAGAGGTGCTAATCCAACTTCAATTTATAGGTTTGTGACATAGCTGCATCCTTTGAATCATGCACCGAAGTCATAGAGTTTTGATTTATGTAAATTAGGTGAATGCACACAAATGTTTGAATAACTTTTAAACTATTACAGATAGATGTGTCATTCAAACTTCACTTTGCGGGTTTGTGACATAACTGCATCCAATGAAACATGAACCACAGTTGTAGCATTCTAATTTATGCAAATTAGGTAAATACACAAAAACTAGACCTTGAATAACTTCAAAATTATTGCAGACTAAGATGTCATTCAAACTTGAGATCATAAATTTGTAGGATAGTTGCATCCAATGAACCATGAATCAAAGTTGTTGAAGTTTGATGTACGCAAATTAGGCAAAAACACAAAATTTAAATTTTAAATTAACTTCAAATTTATTATATATCGAGGTACCTTTCCAACTCCAATCTATGACATAGCCGCATGAAAAAAAAATTGTTGTAGGAGTTAAAGAAATACTGCATAATTAGGCAATCTTTAAATGTTTTCTGGACACACAGACTGATTTCCTGACAAGGAAATCAAATGTTTTAGTTCTTATCTGAACTTGTTCTATACTATTTAGCAATCATGTTTCGTTTTGATAGGTAATCTGTGTTCGTATTGAAGCTCTGCATTTATAAGCAAAATTTTAATTAGTCAGCCAATTTATCATTTACCATGTCTATACTTATTCATTGTTATGTGGGTTGTATTTTTCTGAATACTAAGCTTAGATAAGGAGCCGCTACTCAAAGAGACATATAAACATGTTCTGAGTAGTTACCGACTGAAGGCCCTTAAGTTTATTTGCGCTAATGCAGCATATGTCAAAATTCTTGCAGAAGAAAGTGACAATAGGTAAGGTCAAGATCGGCTGGTTCATGTAGGTTCTCAGCAGAGGGCTATGTAGGCAGTCGGGCTAGGTATGTGTATTTCCTTTAGCTTCCATTGTAATTTGCACCTGCGTAACTTTAAAACCACTCAACCTGGAAACACGGAATTTTTTGTGGTAAATGGTTGTATATATAGTTAAATATTCCTGAGAATTTGGTAAATTTTGCTGCAAAGCCTTTCAATGAATAGAATGTTACTTTCATATTGAACTTGTGGGAATACACACGTCTAGCCCACAAGAGTGCAGGGAATAAGGGCCCTAACACACAGACCAGCCGGCCGGGCGATTTTGGGCATGTACGAGCGCCCTGCGAGTGTTCCTAGTCGCCCATACAGGTGTTTGTTCAATGTGTCTCACCGCCGGCCCGAGTTCGAAAATCGCGCCGGTTATGAAACTCGTACCAACGTCGTGCGGATTTTTTTGATATTGTCGTGTGAGTCCAAGCCGATTGGTGTTTCAGCCTGTTGTAGTTTAGAAACAAGTATAATGGGGATGCTCTTGTCTGTCATGTGACCATGTGTCTTGGTCAGAAAAGAGGAAAACGTGAGATCTTGATCTGACAAGATACCTTGTGGCCGTGGAAAAGGAAGAACTCGTTGTGTTCGACCATCAACTGAACCAAAATTAACGGAAAATGTCAATAAAACGTCGCCGGGTCCTGAGATTATGGTTACACCAGAACGGCAGACAAAAATTCGCAAAACAACACCGAGGTCTTTGCATGAATTCCAGCGTGACGAAATCACCAAAATATGACATATTTTCTTCTTTGACCAAACTTTTCTCGCCAATATGTACAATAATATGTCTTCTACGATTATAATGTATTGGAAGCATTTTTCTGCTCTTGCAGACTTTGTCATTCTACTTAGATGTTTTAGAATTATATTTGGCACTATTGCCTGCGTGATGGAATCACAAAAGCCAGCCTTTATAAATTTCACTTGCAACATAAAGGAAAGGTTTAGCCCCCGAGGTACTATTTTGCAGAAAAATAGCTGTGTATTACAATAGCAATTATTTTTATGTTCAAATACCATTGTGATGAAAACCAAAATACTTTATTGTGATCTTGACTTAAATGTAAAACACATCACGTGACGGAATCATAATTTGGCCGTGACGAAATCACAAAATTGACAAATCCAGTAGCAGAAGCCCCCCCCCCCCGCCCCCCCCAAAAAGTTCATTCAAACGTTTTTAATTTCTGCCAGAGTGCACTTGCTACCATTTATATGCTCAGCTGCAAACAATGGGCAGCTGAACTTAAGTTTCGAAACTGTACTTGTCCATTGCTGTTTTATTGTATAGGAGATGTTTTAAGCCTTCTGGAAAATATGTTTTCCGAAATTGACCATACAGTCATACCTTGCAAATGAACAAAAACCAACAAGTATATGTCATATAGAATATTTTGAAGTAACATTATTATACACTCACTTTAACCAAGACTGAAATAAGGACAATGGGCTTGTATTTGTATTGTCTATGAGTCTTTTTGTCCATAACCACGTCCTACAAGTCATTACCCTATTCCGCAGTCCGAACTCTTTACTCTCCATTAGCCAACCTGTCACTGTCCAACCAATCTGCACATGGAAGTGCTATTGTCTATATTGCACACGCTCTTCTGTAGACTTTTGACATAGGCTGTATTAGCCCAAATAAATTAAAGGGTCTTCAGCGGGCAACTACTCAGAACATGTTCAGGAGCCTGTATCCGTACATGTCTCTCTGAGAGACATGCAAATAGGTTGCCCAAGCTAAATATTCAGTAAAGACAAGCCACATTATTGATGAATGAATATGAATGTGGCAAATGATGAATAAGCTAAATACTTGAAGTTTCGCTTATAAATGTGGACCTTCATTATAATGAAGAATACCTGTCAAACCAAATACAATTACTAAATTTGAATAGTAAAGGTTAACATGCGAACAATTTGACTTACCCCTGAACCAGTATGGACCCTTTCTAGCTGGATAGCTGATCTTAGATAAACCACCTGCCAGTGTATAACTGAAGTTGAAACAAACTGGGGCATTATATTCAGTTCCAGTAATTGTAAAATCTACAGTTGCAGCTAAAACGCCTGTACAAATCCTAACAAGTACTGTAACAATGGACATCCTGCACCAGAAAACTAATGTAAAACAAATCCCATGATGACACCTACTCCTCACGTAGAAAGTCTCTAAACAATAAAGCTCTATTTTGCTGCCCACCCTGAGTCAATGCTTCAACATAATGGGTCAGGTTTATGACATTTGGTAAATATTCAAATTTGAGGGGGGGGGGGGGGGTTCCATTGAGTTAATGTGTACTTAGGCATGTCAAAAAAGAATAAAAGTCATTAGCCTTAAAGTCCAAAACATGTTATCAAAACATTATTTATTCTTAACCAAATTTTAAGTACAATTAGGCAAGCTTGTAACTTACGTGGATAGCTGCTTGCTTTCTATGGCTGAGGGTTTAACCTAACAGAAAACAAACTAGCCTAAATGTCTGAAAGGTGAATGTTAAGCAGAATGATGCCAAAAGATAAAGTTAAGTAGCAAAATAGTCAAGTCTAAAATCACTTCAATTATTAAAGCCAAATTTTCTAACAACCTTTGGATATTAACAGCTAAATTTGTAAGGCAAGTCAGAAAAGAATGGAAGCCAAGAAAATGCAATAAAAATATAATTTTTCTTACCCAGATATCACCTACAATTAGGCAAGCTTGTAACTGTCGTGGGTACCTGCTTGCTACCTATTGCCCCTAGGGGTTTAACCTAACAGAAAGCAAATCAGCCTAAACTGTCTGAAAGGTGAATATTAAACAGAATGATGCCAAAGGATAAAATTAAATAGCAAAACATGCAAGTCTAAAATCTCTGAAATTTTTGAAGCCAAACTTTCTAACCATCTTTGAATATTTACAGCAAATTTTTTAGAAATATTTAATGAAAAGTACACCTTTAAATCATGCTCACCGTAATTTTCAATGTGGAGAATACTGTCAATCGTAGAAAAGTTGGTGCAGTATACGTAGGCCTAACATGAGGATTTTTTTCTATCGTCAACTGTTTATTTTTTGAGTATCTGCATTATAATATTCCTCATTTCATTGCTAGAATGCCAATGGTTAGCATTATGTGAGGATAACATATATTTATTCAAAATTGTACTTCCACAGAATGATTTGATTAAATATGCTAGTTTAATGATAATAAACAACGATTCTTTGGTGATTCCGTCACGCACACTTTGGTGGATTAATGACGCATATTATGCAAGTTCTGGCCACTAGAATAAAAAATTCAGTTTTGGGTTTTAAACGTGGATTTGTTTCATGAAATAGAGTATAGGTTATGGCACTATATTTGCCCTATACGAGTTAATACGATAGGATAGAAACAAACGATGTGACGGAATCACGCAATAACCTGTGGAAAAAACCTGTTTGCATTTTGATTTTGAGAAAGACCAACAAATTGATTCTGAAGATGGATTTGAAGATACTTAGATTATTGTAATTTGTATTGTAATTATTCAACCATAATCAAATCGGAAATTGTTATATCATTCGTATTTACTTTGCAGTATGCACTCCTGCATCAGGTGTAGCATATACAAGAACCGTGGGAGTTATGTGATTCCGTCACGCAAAAAGTGATTCCATCACTTTATAGGCCCATGGCTTAGATATGGCTTAAAAGGTTGATAGATTCTGAAGCAGACTCGAATTTTAGCATTTTGTACGAAATACGAACAAATAACCAGTAAAACTGCAGCAACCAGCTTAAAAACTTATGTATTTACGTGAAGGAATCACCGAATCAAACCAACACCACATGTTCGCTCGTGATAAGTATGAGAAAGTTGATTGCTAAATAAGTACAAGTATTCTGATGCACCAGGCCGCAAAGCAGAAAAGTACTTCCGGTAGTTTTGCACATAAATAGGCTTGCAGCAAAGTAGGGAGTCATCCCTTAATGTTTTTAAAATGTATGGTTAAAAAATGGAATTATAGCTCTCTTTTTATGTGGCAGAATAGAAAATATTGAAATGAGAAAATCGCCTTTTCGCCCCTGACTTACAAACTTACAAAATTATGAGACTGGGGGCACATTCTCTTCTCACATTGGTAAAGACACACCAAGGACAAGAAATTGAAATCGTTGGTCTTTTAACAAAGAGACGCAGCTCGTAGCCTTGTGGGGAAGAAGAAATCCGTCAATACGATTTGACACATAAGGATTACCGCAATACGGGCCTAGGACTGGACACATTCAAGCGATTATCTATCATATTAGAAATGGATGGGGAGAAGGATATTTTTGCCTCTGTTTAAGTGCAATGAAGCTTATTCACCACATAATTGTCAAATGGACTGCATGGCTAAGCAGTATAATAATTAGCACAGGACAAGTTTTGCCAAGAGGCAGTATGGGCCTCCTACCCAAAATTAACACTTCACAAAGATAGGCCTGCATGTAATTAAATGTGACAGGTATCAGAACAATGCTGAAAATCTATATATCTATATACATGCTTGCAGGTCATGTTATCGAGGTCCGTGGTCACGTGAACAATTCAGCGCCAAAACAACTGAAAATACGGTAGGTCATATTGAATTCAGTCCGTTTTTTTTTTTTTTTATAAGATAAACAAGCACCTACATACCCAAACGATCGTGGCTAATCTCAGGTCATCTCAGTGTGTCTGGCTTAAAAGAATTGCATTGTATAGATATACAGGTGCGACGCAAATACTTGCACGAGTGTGGAAACCCTTGCGGCAATGTCAAAAATTTTTGATCGAATCGTGCGTGTTTGAAAATCGGCGCGGGTTTGCCACTCGGTGCGGCACTGAAACACATTGATTGTTAAAAGTCGCACGACGTTCGCACGACGTTCGTGCGAATTGTAAATCGGTTGGCTGGATGTCAGTCTGTTCAAGTTTACTAATCTGTTTCATCGCCGCTACAAGCCCGTACGTGTTTAACTCGTACGAGTCGACGAAAGCGTGTGCCGGCCGACAATTACTCGGCCGGCCGGCGCAAATCCCAAATGTGTTAGGCCCCTAAGGGCCCTAACACGCTGACCAGCCGGCCGGGCGATTTTGGGCTCGTACGAGCGTCGTGCGAGTGTTCAAAGTCGCCCGTACAGGTGTTTGTTCAATGTGTCTCACCGCCGGTCCGAGTTCGGAAAATCGCACCGGTTCTGAAACTCGTACCAACGTCGTGCGGATTTTTTTTATATTGTCGTGCAAGTCCAAGCCGATTGGTGTTTCAGCCTGTTGTAGTTTAGAAACTAGTATATAGGGTGTGCTCTTGTCTGCCATGTGACCATGTGTCTTGGTCAGAAAAGAGGAGAACGTGAGATCTTGATCTGACAAGATGCCTTAGATGCCTTGTGGCCGTGGAAAAGGAAGAACTCGTTGTTTTCCACTATCAACTGAACCAAAATTAACGGTAGATGTCAATAAAACGTAGCCGGGTCCTGAGATTATGGTTACACCAGAAAGAGGCAGACACAAATTCACAAAACGACACCAAAGTCTTTTCATGAATTCCAGCGTGACGAAATCACCAAAATATGACATATTTTCTTCTTTGACCAAACTTTTCTCACCACGATGTACAATATGTCTTCTACGATTATAATGTATTGGAAGCATTTTTCTGCTCTTGCAGACTTTATTATTCGACTTAGATGTTTATAGAATTATATTTGGCACTATTGCCTGCGTGACGGAATCATAAAAACCAGCCCTTAAAAATTTCATTTACAACACAATGCAAAAGTTTAGCCCCCGGTGTACTGTTTTGCAGAAAAAATAACTATATGTTACGATAGCAATTATTTCTATATTCAAATATCACCGTTGTGATGAAACCAAAATACACTATCGTGATCTTGACTTTAATGTAAAACACGTCACGTGACGGAATCACAAAATTGACAAATCCACTAGCACAAGCCCCCCCCCCCCCCCAAAAAAAAAAGTTCATTCAAACGTTTTTAATTTCTGCCAGAGTGCACTTGCTACCATTTATATGCTCAGCTGCTAACATTGGACCGCTGAACTAAGTTTCAAAGCTGCACTTGTCCATTGCTGTTTCATTGTATAGAAGATATTTTAAGCCTCCTGGAAAATACATTTTCCGAAATTGACCATACAGTTATACCTTGACAAAGGCCAAGAACCAAGAAGTATATATCATATAGAATATTTTGAAGTAACATCATTATGCACTCACTCTAACCAAGACTGAAATAAGGACAATGGGCTTGTATTTGTATTGTATTTGAGTCTTTTTGTCCAGAACCACTTCCTACTGGTCATTACCCTATCCCGCAGTCCGAACTCTACTCTCCATTAGCCAACCTTTACCTACAAAGAACAATATCATTTAGACCATAATGATGTTAACACTGTGCAAGCATGGAACATGCATATGGCTGATAAGTATCAAGACTGAAGTTACCAGCTTAAAGGAATTGCATTGTGTAGATATACACTTGCGACGCAAATACTTGCACGAGTGTGGAAACCCTTGCGGCAGTATCAAAAATTTTTGATCGAATCGTGCATGTTTGAAAATCGGCGCGGATTTGCCACTCGGCGCGGCGCTGAAACACGCTGACCGTCAAAAGTCGCACGACGTTCGTGCGAATCTTGAATCGGCCGTTTGAAAGTCAGCGTGTTCAAGTTTACTAATCTGTTTCATCGCCGCTACAAGCCCGTACGTGTTTAACTCGTACGAGTCGACGAAAGCGTGTGCCGGCCGACAATTACGCGGCCGGCTGGCGCAAATTCCAATGTGTTAGGGCCCTAAGGCTGTATATTCAGTCATATATACATACATTGCTACTTGCGACCTCTGCTATAGTACTTTCATGTGTAATAGGAATGGAAATTATTTTTAATAATGATCAATAAAAAAAACAACAACAACAAATATCGAAATGCTATGTCTGTCGCTCTCCTAGTAAAAGCCATCAAGTGTTGCCGGGTCAAGACTACACAGATATTCATAGTCACTCTATTCAAACAAATAGGAGTACATGCCATACGTATAGTTTCAACGTCTTTTTTGCATTCTTAATCATGAGTAACGGGCGTATACTTGCATGGGACTTTTGTGTCAGCGTGAAGGCGTCCCCATTATGCATTTAGTACGATAGTATGACCAATAGGTGGCGCTATGTTTCGGCGATTGCGTAAGGTCAGACAGTGGCAGGTTGGCTTATTGTGGAATGTAGAGAGTTCGACGCACGGAATAGGGTAGTAACTACCAGAAAGTGTAGACTCTATCACTCTGTCTCCTGGCGGGCGAAATGGGCTGAGGACTCCGCCGGAAGCGCGGCGGCAACACAATTGCATAGCCCCCTATAAAGTGTAGGCTGCTCTCTACCAGGAAGTGATTCTGGACGAAAAAACACAAATGCAGAAGTACGTGTCCCTGTAGCTATATTTATCATTGGGGGTTTCCCCAATTTCCCCGGCTGTATCATATCGCACATTAAAATGAATGCTCAGCCTTTTGGTCAATCTAGACATCGACTATCGTTTCCGCCTTGGTGTACCGCATTATCATTACCATTCCATTCGTGGAGAGCCGGGAATTCCAGAAAGGCATCACATGCAAAGTGCTTTCGCAAACACGGCAGAACGACTCGAACAAGTAACAGGCCGCTTTGCCCTGCAGCTACTGAGAGCGGAATATATTTTCTTTTTATGAATTATGACGCTGTCAGGTGTGGTTGTGCATGTTACATACAGTCTGATCGTTCTTCACTTGCATCATTTACCATGCAGTTAGTAAGTATGTCAGATTTTATGATTTGTCAGATGTCAGTTAAAAACAACGATTGAATATAAAAATATTATTAATTGCTATAACGGTAACTCGTGTGAAAGTTTTGTGGCCAGTTTTTCTCGAACACTATTGTTCGGAAAAATACCAAACTTTGCATGGTCATAGATCTGTTACTGAAATTGTGCATATTGTTTGGAACAGTTATGATATTAAAAATTATGCAAATCAGAAGCATATTTATGAAAATTTTAAATCTTTCATATGTTCAAACTTTTCCAGAAAGAGTTGCCATTCAAAGTTTCCTAATTATGTGGGTATATTGGTCAAGCAAATCTATAGCATGCAAACCAAGTTGAAAAGTTTTATTTATGTTAAATTCACTAAATTTCCTTGAAATACACCCTATTTCCTCCCGCCACCCCACCAGCTGGTGATCGTTTCCTCAGTCACGCGCTGTTATTCAACCAGAGATAAACTAGAAAATTTTGATTTGCTTGTCAGCAAATCAGTCAGTACCTAGGAAACTTTTTAAGATTGCCTATTCAGTATTTTTGCATTCCTGCAAATTTATTTTTATGCGGCTACGTCAAAAACCTTTAAATGAAGTTGGAAAGGCACCTGTTAAATCTATTATAATTTTCTAGCTATTCAAAGATTTATACTTTGTGTATTTGCTTAATTTGCATAAATCAAACTGCTACAACTTTGATTCATGGTTCATTGGATGCAAATATTCTACAAATATATCAACTGAAGTTTGTTAAACACCTGAGTCTATTATAGTTTTGAAGTTATTCAACATGTAAATTTTTTGTGCTCACCTAATTGCATAAATAAGAATGCTGCAGCTTTAGTTCATGTTTCATTGGATGCGGCTTTGTCACAAGCCTACAAATTTAAGTTATTCACACCTATATTTGTAATAGTTTTGGAGATGTTCAACTTTAACTGTTTCAGTTGCTGCTTACTTGCATCATCTCAAATGCTACAGTTTTTGTTCACTGTCCATTAGATTGACAGGTGTCACACCAACCTGTACACTATATATACTATTTTAAATTGTGTGTCTATCTGGAACATGTTGGAAGATACAGAGCCCCTAATTTGAGGAAATACGTCACATTTAAATATGATACTAAACCCACTGATACTATGAAGTAAAAGTTACCACACCAACACCAGATTCCCATGCTTTGTAAATCCGGGGCACAAAATGACTGAAACAAGTGAAAGATGTATACAGTGACATACATGTATGCATTCAACGTCAATCTATGTGTTTTACTAATGATTGTCACCAGCCTGAATGTGCCTGCAAACTAAAGTTGTAAGTTTGCACACAGAGAAAGGGAGCTCCCTTCTTCCGTGGTCACACCGAGGAGGCTTCAGATTATGTGCAGTCTGTCTCGCCTTAGATAGGCTCAGGAGGCTGTCTCATTAACTGCAGGCTGCCCAGGCAGCTTCCAGGCAGCCTATCACCACCCCAACGGTGGTGCCCATCACTGCCTGGTCATTAATATGATAATTAAGGTATGCAAACACAAGCACATGGGCCCTGTTAGCATAGCGGGCAGGTATATTGCTCTGGCTGTTCCTTTATTTTGCTGTCAAATATTGAAAATATTTCAATATTTTTCATCCTCTTTGTGTTCAAATTTGAAATTGACTCCTTTCTAACCAGAGCCATATCCATCATGTGTTTCAGTTAGGCACCACATTACCAGATCTTTTGTTATTACAGTCCTAGACCCCATCTTAGACAACATGGGGTGAATGTATACAGTATCTGGGTGATAAATCAACTAAAAATGCTTTGTCAACTTGTCATTATTATGCAATAAAAGGCTCCTCAAGATTAAGCAAACCCAAGGAGAGTGCCCCACCTCACAATGTTGTCCAAACTCATTACGTTGTATGGCATGGAGCAAGCTGAATAGGGCAACAGAGGGACATCCGCTTGTCTGTTTATTTCCTGGAAGACGATTCTCATGATAGAACTGCTGCTTGAGTTTTACTTACAAAATAAACTTTGAGAGAAAGAAAGAAAGTATAAAGTATTTGAGGAAAAACAAGAAGTCTGTGTTTACACACAGACTTCATGAAGTGTGAAAGGCTGGCCTGCATACTTACCAGTCCACAGACAGTGTTGCCAGTGTCCAGTGCTCTGGGCCTACCCTTCAATCCATAGGGAGACTGGCTGTATTGGTAGAGTAAACTTGTCTGCATTGTGTTTCAAAGCAGAGAGGGTAAAGGATTTTCCATTCTGGCATCCTATCTATTTTTATTTGCTGTAGTTATGTACTGGAAGCCTTTTAATTTCCGTGCTAAGTACCAACCATTATTCGTACCTTGTATTATTTTTCGTACCTTTTACCAGGGCAAAATTGTTACTTGTACCACCATACTAGGGACCTAGTACCCCCTCCCCCAATCAGGCTGTATAGTCTAAAGCCTACTCTGTGTTCCCCATCACAATAAGCTTGTGCTGACTGAGAGGTGCCGCGCAGGAAGGATCGTCGTCGTCGTCGTCGTCGTCGTCGTCGTCGTCGTCGTCCTCCTCCTCCTCCTCCTCCTCCTCCTCCTCTTTATCATCATCATCATCATCATCATCATCATCATCATCATCATCATCATCATCATCATCATCATCCAGAGGTGCCATTTCAACTACAATTGATAGGTTAGTGACACAGCAGCATCCAATGAAATATGAACCAAAGCTTAGCTTGTCTTTATAAAGGGAGATTCAGATCAACTACCAGAAATCATTCAAACACAGATCCACCCTCGCTTTAATGACCAACTGTAATATGGAAAGATTTTGGTCAGGGTCAGAGGGTACATTGGGGCAGGCAGAGAGGGTCAGGGTCAGTGGGTACACTGGGGCAGGCAGAGAGTAGAGCTCAGAGCTCATAGCATTGCTGTTGTATTTCGAGACACAGCAGTGACCTTTGCTCATCAGTTAAATAAATATATAATTGTTTCATAACCTTTGTAAACCTTTTACTTCCAACAAAGATTCATCTTATGTATTTCATCCCAGTTCAGCCTATGCAAACTTGCAACTTACGTTTGTCCACACCTTTAGTAGGTTGTTGAACCTCGATAGTCAAACAAGTACATGTAGCATGGTATAGCAGCTATGTGAAGTTGAATGCTGCATGTCCAAACTTACAACTTTTGTTTGCTTAGAAACTCAGGCTGACGACACTCAAAAGTTAGACGCCTAGATCTCTGTAAGAGTTATGTAAAGTTAAATGTTATGTATGTCAGTGGATTAGGTGAGCCTAATGGTTGATATTAGTAGAGATTGCCACGTGAGTGTTTTTATGTTCCTGCAAATAATGAACTCAAATACATGTACTGATAAATATATGTATATCAATGAACATGTGTAATGATTCACTTGTTGCAGTCGTTTCATGCCCCAGATTTACAAACTCAAAGCATAAGAATCTAGTGTTGATGCAGTAATGTTTACTTCATAGCATAAATGGGTTTAGCATTCTATTTAAATATCACATTACAATCTTCAAATTAGTTGCAATTAAAATTTTAAAAGCTCCGTATCTTCCACCCTATTACAGATAGACACAAAATTTAAAGTAGTGTATACAGTTTTGTGACATCTGTCAATCTAATGGACAGTGGACAAAAATAGAGCATTTGAAATTATGCTAATTGGCGGCACTTGAAACATTTAAAATTTGAATATATCCATAATTATGATAAATATATGTATCAGTCCAACTTCAATTTGTAGGTTTGTGACATAGCCGCATCCATTGAAACATGAACCAAAGCTGCTGCATTCTAATTTATGCAAATTAGGCGAATACACAAAATTTAAATCTTGAATAACTTCAAAACTACTATAGACTTAGGTGTCATTCAAATTAAAGTTCATAGATTTTTAGGATAGTTGCACCCAATGGACCATGAATCAAAGTTGTAGCAATTTGATTTTTGCATACAAGGCAAATACACAAAATTTTAATCTTTGAGTAGCTTCAAAACTGTTACAGATTGAGTTAACTTTCCATCTTCAGTTTATAAGTTTAGGACATAGCCGCATTGAAAAATATTGTTGCCGGATAAATACTGAATACTAATATTAGGCAATCTTAAAAAGTTTTCTGGGTACACAGACTGATTTGCTGATAAGCAAATCAAATTTTTCTTGTTTTTCCTTCCTGTTTTAAACACCTTTTCCTTCCAGCTCCTTCCAGCTATGCTGTGCTGGGTATGGCTGCACAGTTCAGTATGACGACAAAGACTTGCCAAAACCCAAATGTCCTGATAGGCTGGAAGTTTCTTATGATCTGTATACGAGAGGAAACTGGGACAAACCGGAAACAGTGACTAAAGATGCTATTCCGTAAGTCTTTATTACTTTTATAACTTTTACAACTGATTACGTAAAATTTTCAGACAATGGCAAGATCAGCTGCCTCAAATGCTCCCCTGCTGTCGTGTATATCTGGACTACCAGTATGTCAGCATGAGCTAAATACTCTACTTTCTGTGACAACAGGCCACTGGCGGCCCGTTGCCCACATTCTGTGTCAAACCTTGGCTGCACACAGCGGCGTCACAGTTGCTGTGGCGTGATCACAAATTTCCCCCTGCTCGCGGTTACAAGGGCGTTGTAAAGTTGTGTTTGTGATAATCGTGTTTCCTGCAATGATTTTTCACAGACGAATGCCTTTCAATCTGCCCTTGTGCTGTTTAATTTTGATATTTCAGATGAATAAGCCTACCATGAGTTATGTGGGAGACATAACGTTTACGCCATTTCAGTGCAAACCTTTCCCTTTTAGTCTGATACGTGGACAACCAAAGAACAAATTAATAAATGGATTGGCAGGTATGCGTATAGACACATATTGCCTGATGGATCATCGGGTAGATGGATAGACGGTTGGATTGTTGGCAGGCACACGGACACACAGACAAAGGAGGAAAGAAATTGATGGATGAATAGAGGAACAGATCATGGAACAATAGACTAGTTTAATGTTCCATGGACAGGTAATCAGACAGATATGTCGATACTAATAAAGAAACAGAAGCCCATCTTCAGAAATGTGATTAAAAATAGGTGGTCTCTCTATGTGTTGGTACCAGATAGCTGTAATAGTGTAATAGTACGAATAAAAAATTGCTTGATCTTTTTTATTGCTCACTAAATATGATTTAAAAGAATAGGTCATTGTTTGTATATCTAATGCAAGATACAGTAAGTTTGATTTACTAGGTATACAAATTGGTACAAATTCAAAAGAATTCACAAGAGTATACCTATTTAGTTCTCAAATATCTGTGGTTATTTACTACGTTTATACATATCAATAGCCATTTTTCAATCTATCTGTACTGATAGTTGATGAGAAGTCATGCAGAAAAGGTGGGCCACTTTTGCTTTGTAGACAGGCTGTTTAAGTGTGGTCATGTAACTGTTCGCTCTCTTTCGTATCTGTGTGTGTCCTGGGTACGGCAGGATAGCACTAACTGACTTTTCAGGAATCACGACAAGAGTTTATGTGCACTGTTCCATCCCATTTATGTATGAAACTTAATTGCCAACCCGGCGGAAAGGGCACTTCGGTTTCCCTTTAAAGCTTTCTTTTAAGAGGTTTTCATAATAACTGGGATCCTATGCTGCCCCCCCCCCTCCCCCCGGACTGCTGCAGAGAACCTAACAGGAAAGAGCACAGATTCATGTATTTATCTGGGCGAAATGAACTTCTATGTTGGAAGGAATAACCAGCGAAAGCAAAAAGCTTAATAAAAGTTAACCACTAAATTTTAAAACACGCAAGATAACAAACATATGTAGAAAATTTCATTTGGTTGATAGAAAAGGTGTAAATTCTGGATGGTTTAGCATTATAAGTGACACATGGTCATCATGGCGGAGACATATTGCTGTTGCCTGTCAACTGAAAGGAGCGGAGCAGGTCTGCAGCCGCAGCTAAATACGAACAGCTCCTGTTGAGTCTACCTGTTGCTCAAACATGTTTGACGTGTCTGTCCACTGAAGTGCCAAAATCATGAAATCTTGCAAATATCATGCCATGAAGATGGTTATGATATGAGACATGTATCTTCGGTATCGATAACGTTTATAAAGTGGTGAGATATTAAGCTGTCTTGTTTGTTTTGCATGTTTAGCCCCTTTTTAAGCTCCTCTTAGCTGTGCATCACTTGCGCTCATCATAACATATTCCTTCGTCTCCTCTTGGTCCGTGGTTGGCAGTCCATCAACAGTGGACGTTTCACTTTGTTGTAAGTGATTCGACTGGATCAGACTGAGACTCAGACAGCTATTTATTTGACAAAACACAATTTACATGATACTGACAAGGTAATACAAAACATTGAATGAGTACACAAACACAGATCTAGATACACTGGATACATTACGAAGAAACCATTTAAATGTAAGGATCATCTGAATGTTCGATGCGGAGACGCATTGCTGGGTCTCCACCACATTGTCTGAAATGTTACACTTCAATGACTTTTAAACTTCTCCCATTTTATAGGAAAATAATTCAAACATCGTCCCTGAAACATCTTGGATAATTCATCCGAAATTATATGGGGACAAATCTGGTTGCCCGTAGATGCCAGGTTTTTCAGCAAGTGGGGTAGTGAATTATTCATATTTTGAAATATTCAAAATGTATTTTTCAATGTATATCAATAACTCAACATTAGTTTCTCCGCAGCGTGCTCCTTGTAAGCGTCGTCGAAAGATGGTATGAACAAATCTAAAGCATTCTCTCGCTGTTGCTAGAAGTATTTGTTTAAATGTGTATTTCAACTGACGGAAATGTCATAACAAAAATAATAATCAATGACATACTGTGATACTTTTATAGCCAGTACACGGAAATATATGTTCATCAAAAATATGACAAAGAATTATGAACAATGGAAGGTCAAAGGAACAAACAATGTAAGCACTGCAATAATATCGTGTTCTCCGGCTTAAGCTTCAAATGCGTCATCCACACTTCACTTGCCTGCTAAACGGACTCTACGTTTATGCTTCTGATTTTTTTACCGAGCATTTTTTCACTTCCAAAACTGCATACGAATCATCATAAATTCCGATTCATAGCAGGTTCCAAATTTTGCTTCATAATAAAATTATCAGTTTTGCTGTTAAAGGATTGAAACAAGATGACTGTGAAAGTCCTATGCTCAGCTGACTAAGTCGTCCTATGACCTTGGAAATGAGGTCAAGGTCACTGACCAATTCTGAATCTAACTTTCATAGAGGGCCAACACCATGTGCAACATCAAAGTTACACTACAAATTGTTCTCAGGTTATTACACGATCAGTAAAATTTATATTAGTGACTCTGTGACCTTGAGAATGAGGTCAAGGTCATTCAAAGACGTTCTCAATCTTTCCTAAATAGAGGACCACCAACAAGTTCAACATCGAAGTCCTACCTTCCACAGTTTTCAAGTTACAATGTGAAAAGTAAAATTCACGTAAGGGTCCCAGTGACCTTGAGAATGACATTAAGGTCACCCATGTACTGTCTAAGTCTGGCCTTTGCTCAGAACAACCATCATGTTCAACATCAAGGTCCAAGTTCAAATAGCTCTCTAGTTGTCAGGTGGTACAATTTGAGCAAGTGGCCCTATGACCTTGGGAATGAGGTCAAGGTCACTCATCTACTGTACAAGTCAGGCCCTCAATAAGGACTTCCAGCATGTGCGCTACCAATATGTCCTAACCTTAATAGTTCTCAAGTTACCATATAAACAGTGAATTTCTATGTGACCTTGGAAATGAGGTCAAGGTCACTCATCTCCTGTACATGTATCACCCTCATGCCCAGAAGTATCCCTATACAATTTCAAAGCAATTGGCTGAGTATATACAAGGAAAAAGACTTTTGACGATTTGGCCAAAAAATGCACAAAAAAATCATGAAAAATTCAAAAATCATTCGACTGTGACCATTTGAACAAACTAGGTAGATACCCACCCAAGAAATACCCCTGCTAAGTTTGAAGTGAGTCTGGTTGATGGTTTCGCAGAAGAAGTAAAAATTTGTCAATTAACATCGCAAAGCCTAATGACTTTGCCATCCCCATTGGCTCGCATGGTAATCAATAGGCATTTAAATCAACAAGAAAAATTCCTAAAAAAAACCCCAAAAATCACTGGACCGTGACAGTTTTAAAATGAGGTCGAAAATATAAACTACCATTGCAATTCCCACTGACTTACATAGTAAACAATAGGAATGTATGCATTGACCAACAAGTACCCGAATTGAAAAATTCGCTAAAAATCAGGGATCCACAGCAACGCCACCTGGTGAACAAGCTCGCATGACTCTGCCACAAGAAACATATCCACCAAGCTTCAGCATAATCTGAGAGATGGTTTTGGAGAAGATGTCGAAAATAGCAAAAACGCACAAACATTCATAAAAAATAGAAAAAAAATCGCAGTGTCGCCTGTTGAACAACTTAAGGGCTGAGGATCCCCAGAAGTGTCCCTATACAATTATAGGCTAAGCGGTTTCGGAGAAGAAGGTTTTTTAAGATTTCCCCAAAAAATTAACAAAAAACAAATTGATTAAAAATCCAAAAATCACTAGACCGTGACCATTTGAACAAAGTTGGAAGAGACCCACCCAAGGCATATCGCCTCCTAGTTTGAAGTGGATCCGGCCAGCGATTTTGGAGAAGAAATCAAAAATGTGAATTGTGTAAGGACGACGGAAGACAGAGGAACGACGGATGCCTCACCTTCCTAAAAGCTCAGCTGAATTATCAGCTGAGGTAAAAATACGAGAATTATTGTGTAATTCCTGTGGTCAAGTAGAAGCAACTTCCGTTATTAAGCGGTTTGCAATTTTATCTAATTCGGAGATCTTGTTGGAGCAGTTGAATGGTACTAACAACCATTTACCTTTTAAACAGATTTCTTCTTGGGACTTCCCCACTGTGCACACAACTATTCCTCATTCCGATTTAAAAGATTGTATCAAGTATAACATATATCAAACATACCAGAAAAAAAACTTTCAAAGAATGATCCTATCTTATAAAGGTGTATATTTTGCAAATAATATGAACGAGATTCCATCTTTGGAGAGACAATTGGCGTTCCAATGGCTACCAATTGCGCACCGCTTTTGGTCAATTTATATTTATTTTACTGTGAGTATAACTTTCTTGTAAAGCTGTAAAAAAAAGATAAGAAAATTAAATAATAAGTGTTTTAACATTGACTTTTAGATATGTTGTTGACTTATAAAGCATCAATAACAAACACTTTGAGAATAGATTTCACAATATACCCTGATGGCTTGGAATTGAAAGAAACTACATAAAATTACATTGAATGTTTATTTCTAGACATAATGATAACAGTGAATTGAAGTTTAAATAACACAACAAATGTGATATACTTTTAACTTAACGTCGTAATTTATTATCCTTATATGAATAGTAGTATTTAATTCGGGCGAACTTATGGTGTCTACATGTCAAGGTTAACTGCCCTTTTCTAAAATATGCACTGATTTTGACAACTTTGACTCCCGTCATTTATTGCTATTTCAAAAACCCGTGAAACAGAGATATTCGAAAATGAAATTAAAACGTCGTTTTCGAAGTTTCCGGGTAAAAATAAAAACTTATTGTAAGATATCCAGTGGATTTAAGATGTCATCATGATGAAGTAAATAGGTAAACCTAGCAATTGTAAACGACATTTTATACAATTCGTGTATAAGGCAAGATTTTTCTTACAGTTGAGAGTTGCTAGTGTTAAATCGATTTAAACTAGTACTAACTTTTGTTGGGACCTGTCTCAAGTCCGGAGAGAGATATTTCCCCTTACACTATATTTCGTATTCACTGACTGATGCATACAAATATCATAAAGTTGTCTGGTATACGCACCTTGAACTTCTGGATTTTGACCTGGCTTATTAAATGACCGTAGAGTTTTGACCATGGATGGTTCTTGTTTGTTCGAATTCTCGAAGCAGCATGATATAAACTATTGTCAGCGTCTATTTTCCAGGACAGTCATTATTTCTGTATTGTAAAAATGACAACTTTGGCTCGTTAGATATTCAATGAACAAGGTCTTGCTTCGTGGATATGTAAGTTTTGTGGTTATATCTGGTGATGGTCTCACTATTATATCGGAGTCGACTGCATCCATAACGCGCCCTTGTTTTAGAAATGGAAGCCTCTTTGCATCATCTCCTTGTTATCTCAGCGATGAAGTGACCTATTGTTGTCTGCGAATCTAGCAGTCTCGTCGATATGAGCGCTATTTGCAAATGAAGGGTTAAATGAATAATGATTGACTCAATCACTGATCAATAGTAGTGCTTTAATAAAGTTTTTTCTGCTATCGACATTTTTTCTACGGATGCAGCGGTGAGACAGTGGCAGATACTTAAGGCGCTGGGGAAAGCGCCAGACTGGGCAGCAAAGGCTCTGTTTTGCACGCGAACACTTCTCCAAACCATCTGGAAACCTACCTGAAGTAACCCAACTTCAAGTTTGGCATATACGTCATCAGTATCCAAAGTCCGTTTGAAAGTTCTCCCATGGTTACCCATGTGGAAACACAATCGTTCCCAACATATGTGTGGAACGATTTTACGACCGAAATGAAATAAGAGAAGGAGGGAGAGAGAGAGAGAGAGAGAGAGAGAGAGAGAGAGATTCCTATTGGTTGTTGTTTTATTTGTAAGCCAATCAGATTACGTAACATAGAGAAGAGTAACGGAAAGTTCTTTCTTGAGTTACGTGCCTTAGCAACGCAATGTTGAAAATGAACAAAATTGAGTCGAAAGGACTGCTGCAAGCACGTTAAACCAAGTAGGGTTTTGACAAAAACATAGGATTTAACGCTTTATGGGAGAAAAAAATTCCACATGTCCGTGTCATGGGGACTGGATTTAGACAGTGCTCGTTTCAAACCGTCCAAAGGCTCGCAGTGAACGGTTCTTAAACTCGTGCTGTCTAAAATCCATTCCCCATGACACGGCCATGTGGAATTATATATTTCTGTGCTTCTTGTGTATCTTCCGTGTGTGTGTGTGTGTGTGTGTGTGTGTGTGTGTGTGTGTGTGTGTGTGTGTGTGTGTGTGTGTGTGTGTGTGACGGCACAAAATATAGTATCACGTATATTTTAATTTTTGCCATGGTACATTTATTTCGAACACAGAAGTAAATTCAAAGGATATCGCAGCAAAACTATTTTCCTTCTGCACGGATACTTGCAAACTAAACACGACCTCTGGCTGAAGGAAGTGAAAGATGTACTTTTGAAAGAGGTGAGCTATGCTTTTACAATAAATTCAAAAGCTAAGAATGTATCTGCTTCTATGCGTATTTCTGACTGTTCAATCCAAATAATTCAAAATTAAAATCAATATACACTTGTCTTTTATATAAACGCCTGAAGACATTTTTTTTGTGTAAGTACTATGTGAAGATCTGTGGTGCGAATGCAGCAAAGAGTTTTTCGTTTGGACATTATCGTTAAAGTGATCAATTCCGAAAATGTATCAAATGATTTGTAACCAATCCATTTGTTTTAAAACATAGATCCAATGTTTGTCGTCGTCAAGTCCAAGTTTTCGACTCTGATGTAGAGTTACAGGGGTATTCAGACTTTTCTCCAGAACTTAGAAGTTAAAAGGTGATAAACATGACATTATCTTATTTTTCTTTTTTTGCGGGGGGGGTTAAAAACTTCTGTCAAATAATGCTAAATAATCATGTATTGTAATGAAAAAGGTGGAAGGTGGTAAAAAGATGAAAGGTGGTAAGGAAAGGGTGAAAGGTAGGCCACCTTTGAACTTACAATGTAAGGAAAACCCTGGTATTATCCTCCCGAGTTTTCTGTAAGATTAATGAAGCATGTGTGGATCTTTCGTTCCGTCAGAGCGCAAAGCTTATTTGAGTTGCATTAATATACATGTATCGTTTTGCTATCTCGTTCACCTTATCTGATATTCACGTAAATTTCACTGTTCTGTTGTTTCAGGGAGATTTTAATGTAATCGTTGTGGGTTGGGGAAGAGGAGCGATGTTGCTCAACTATGCGCAAGCTGCCGCCAACACGTACGGTGTGGGTCTGGGCGTAAAAGCCGTGTCTGAATTGATGCTAAAAGTGGCAACTCCAAGGACCGCCTTGTGGTGTGTTGGCTTCAGTCTGGGAGCTCACGCTTGCGGCAATGCTGGGCTGCAGGTGAAATTCGGAAGAGTGACAGGTTGGCCTTGCTAAAACATCATGTTGTATTCTCACGTATCTTGAGCAAATCTCACTGTTTGTATCCACAAAATCTTTGACCCGATCGTTAGACAACAATGACAAACGGTTGTCATGATAGTGTACTGAGGTAAAACAAGAGTGTGTAATATAAACATTAATGTGAAGCAGAATGCTCATTTCAAACATACGATTCCCTCTTACATCCAGCTCTGTGAGTGTTGTAAGAACATAACTATGGCTTTTTAAACAAATCGCGTGTTTGTCAAGAGCAACATGTTTGCCATATTTGACACAAGTAGCTATACTTCCTTGTTTAGTTATAAGTTATGAATGTTAAGTGTTTGTGTTAAAAGTGGGTATGTGGGAAACAAAATGTAGCATTGGATGACGGTTGCAGAAAATGTTTGTGGCACTCTTTGTTAAATATGTTGATTTTCAATTGGATTTTAAGTCTTTCGGTACCACATTTTTTACTGAGTCAGCAGCTTTCTTCGGCATTCGTCGGACGCATTGCGCCCAAAAGCGTGCCGAAGAAATATATTGACTTGGACTATATATGTAAGTACAGATATGCTGGTACTTGAACGAAAGGTATTATTACAGGGAACTATGAAACGAGCATCCTTATCATATTTCATATAATTCAGAGCAGTTTGTTTCAAGTAGTTCGAACGCTAGTCGCTGTTGGCACTGAAAGGGTTGAAACAAAAATAAAAACGTATAATAATAATAATAATAATAAGAAGAAGAAGAAGAAGAAGAAGAAGAAGAAGAAGAAGAAGAAGAAAAACAATGTCAACAACAAAAACAATAATAATAATAATAATGATAATAATAATAATAATAATAATAATAATAATAATAATAATAATAATAATAATAATAATAATAATAATAATAATAATAATAATAATAATAATAATAATAATAATAATAATAACAATAATTGTAAAATACAACTTGTGGCAGACACGTTCTTGCTGCCACTGACAGGCAAGATTATCTTTTTTGTCGAAGCCATGGTATATTTTGGAAGCGAAAATTGTGCTGCCTATGTCTCTCCTCTAACAATTATTTAGCTGTAATATGAACTTATTATACAACAACTTTAATCACTGCGTCCGCACTTGTTAGACGAGTCTCATTCACAGGACTTTTTACCAGATCGTTATTAATCTATACAGGGCTAGACCCAGCCGGTCCAATGTGGGCCAAATTCGACCGTGGCTTGTCAAAGGCCAGTGCCTCTCTGGTTGATGTCATACACACTGATGGGCGTGGCTTGATCCCAGCTTTAACCTTCTATGGTACCTTGAAACCCATGGGACATGCTGACTTTTACCCCAATGGTGGTTCCCGTCAACCAGGTTGCATCACTAAGAAAACAATACACGACACGACCAGCAATCGGATAAATAAAATGCACCAAAAGCATGAGCAACCTGATAAGCGTAAGTAATGTATATAACGACCAAGTAATTTCTGCAACAAACCAGGGTACAACCCTCTTTAATTTATAAGCTAACTAGGTTATATATATATATATATATATATATATATATATATATATATATATATATATATATATATATATATATATATATTGTGTGTGTGTGTGTGTGTGTGTGTGTGTGTGTGTGTGTGTATGCACAGGGAAACCTCATTATAACAACACTCAAATATCCGACATATTCCGTTTTCTGACAACTATCTAGTGGATCAAATGGTGTCATTATGATAGATTTTCACTGAATATGTCTGTCTGTCTGTCTGTATGTACGCCTGTATGTATGTATGTATGTATGTATGTATGTATGTATGTATGTATGTATGTATGTATGTATGTATGTATGTATTGTATTTGTGCCTTTTTGTCCAGAACCACTTCCCAGTAGTCATTAACCTATTCTACAGTACGAGCTCTTTACTCTCCATCAAAACTAACCTGTCCCTGTCGAAACTATATACATATGGAAGTACTATTGTCCATATCGCTCACGTGCTTCTGTACAATTTTGACATAGGCTGTATTAGCCCAAATAAATTAAAGGGTCTTCAGCGGGTAACTATTCAGAACATGTTTCGGGGCCTATTACCCATACATGTCTCTCTGAGTAGCGGCTCCTCGTCTGAGATAAATATTCGGCAAAGACAACCCACATAATAATGAATCAATATGAACGTGGCAAATGATCAATAAGCTAAATACGTGAGGTTTTGCTTTTAAATGCAGAGCTTCGTTATGAAAGAAGAATACCTGTTAAGCAAACCATAATTTCTAAATCTGTATAGTACAGGTTTAGATAAGAACAATTTGACTTACCCCTGAACCAATATGTACCCTTTTTAGCTGGATAGCTTATCCTAGTTAAACCATCCGCCAGTGTATGACTGAAAGCGGAAACAAACTGGGGCATTATATTCAGTCCCAGTGATTGTATAATAAGCAATTGTAGCTAGACCACCTGTACAAACTATGGGAAACCCTAACAGGGACTGCAACGATGGACATCCTGCACCAGAAATGTAAAAAAAACTCCATGATGACACCTACTCCTCACTTTGAAAGTCTACAATGTATGTATGCATGTATGTATGTATGTATGTATGTATGTATGTATGTATGTATGTATGTATGTATGGATGGATGGATGGATGGATGTGTACATTCTTGGTACCCGCTATAGATAACAAATGGGCGAATTACACGTTTGTTCATGCGGAACCTGCCTAACAATAGTATCACCTTCTAAATGTCGTAATTAAAACGAAAGTGTAACGATTAGGAGATATTCCTCACCCATATACGTTATGAGTATTTTCCAAGGATTTCTGATTCTTGTACGCACCTGTCAGTAGAATTATCATTTTGGTGACCATTAAAGACGTTTACATGTACAGAGGAACCTGCGGATGTAAAAGATAGCATGAAGCCCTGGTTCACCCCCCCCCCCTTTTTTTTAAATTTTTTTATCAACATTTTCATATTAGTGTAAAGGGTATGCAGGACGGAGGGGGTCAAGACCAATGTATGTTTTTAGCTAATTTCGAAAATGTTGATCAATATTTAGCCGCAAATCATCATTTTTAGAGTACTTTCTCCTTTTTTTGGGGGGGGGGAGGGGGTTACAAGAAAGAGTAGTCTGTTTTAGCTTTTACAAATGTTGACAATTTTGGCTGACTTGTAAGGAAAATAGCTTTTCGTTGAAGTTGCATAGGAAGTGAGCTTTACTCATTCATAGTAAGAGACAGATACTTGTATGTTGTTGCGTCTTTTAATTTTCAGTTGCTTGCAGCCATGTTCGGTCCATATCTTATTTTTACCATTCGATATCGTCAAATTGTTTCATTGCAAGAAACAAGTGTGCAAACCCAGACAACGTCACAGTAAGTAGAGCGTACGATATTGTAGCAATATTTGTCTGCATGTATCATTCACACGGAAAGTCTGTTCCTAATGGTTTGTGACGATATTAAATGAAACACACGAACTGGTAGTTTTGAACATGAACGCAGGCACTCCTCCATTATATTCTGTCTCAAGCATATCACCTAAACACCTGTGTGACGATAACGTACATGCAATGTAGTTCATCAGATCCCATCAATTGACAAGACATCTTCATACAGTGGTGTAATCTATTTTAGTTTGTTACAAGCACATTTTTCTTCTTTTTCTTTCTTCTTCTTCTTCTTCTTCTTCTTCTTCTTCTTCTTCTTCTTCTTCTTCTTCTTCTTCTTCTTCTTCTTCTTCTTCGTCTTCTTCGCATGCCCATTCCCATAGCCTTACTCATCAGCATGTGAATAGGTAGGAATAAATGTTAATGCGTAAGCTTACATCTATTGAACAGGACGTAAATTAATGATTCATTGAAAATCAAATAACGCAGCAGTCCCTGCAAGTGTCCATAGTGGGTGTAGGTTCATGCGTCTTACATGCCCAAAATATCTGACATAAATCCAGCCGTTGTTATGGAGTCAGGAACAATTAACAAGACTCGTGAAAAATAGAAAAATGTCTCGTCACTTGCCACTGAGCAATTGGATACCAGAGCTTTCCAGAAGTGTACCTTTGCGATTTGATGCAACAGGGTAAAGCAAGAATATGAACTGAAGTTTTCGTATCTGTTCTGTGGAGACACGTCAGTCGTGAGCTCTAATTAAAGTTGCATATTTCCATTATATCGAAATTTGCAATGTAATAACTAAAGAGTCACTGAATGTAGAAACGCTGAATTATTGAAGGTAAATCTGGGTGTGTGACTTGTATGATTCAAAATGGGTGATTCCATTAGCCTTATAAGTAGCCAGTTTAAAGGTCGCCTGACATCAAATAAAAGAGGAATACGCAATTCAAACCCACAAGCATTTTGTTTATAGGTTTGTGACATTTACATGCTGTCTGTTTAATGTTTAATTTTAAAAGAGATCTTTTTAATCTAATTCTCTGCTGTGAATGGAAAATCTAAACTTTGAACATGTTCTGACTTAGCCAATGCGAGATATTTTCCAAAAGAAACTTATTATTTTAGAAAGCATACTAAGTTGAGATTCAGTGGTCATAATTTATAGTCCTCTTTTGAGTATTTTGTATTTGACTCTTTTCCTCTTCAGAAAAACTGTCCTGGTTGTCGATCCACGTGTATGGGATACGCAGCCAATGCCTCATCACAAGGACTGTACTTTGTGCCGGTCCAAGGTACCTCACCTTTTTGCATGAGTCAGACTATTAACTGACAAAAACTTTTAAAAAATTGTGAAAAGGAGAAAGACGTGACAACACAAGTTTGTAGGCACCATTAGAGTACAGTTATTATGATCTTAATTTTTATGTTTGTGATAAATATCAATGAACGTAGAGAGCGTGGGTCATCCACATGTGGTGCGGGATTACACCGATGCTGTTCAAGTAGCAAGCAAACAGAATCCATTTCCAAGTCCGCCGTAGTTAACCTGATGATCGCGCGCATCACCAATCATATGGGGAATGCAAATGTCATCCGGGGAAAAAAATACCGGTTCTCCTTTTCGACCGCTATATTGTCGAGTTATCTTGGAGCATAACAGGTACAGATGGCCAGCCCAGGCTTGAACACTGAGATTGTCTAGCCTGCCCGGAGCTAGTGCTGCTCCGCATGGAAATGGATTTTGTTTGCTTGCTGTTGCATGGTTTTTAACAGTGCGACTCTCTCGCTGGGCCCAACTGCGATTCTATAGTGTACATGGCATACAATCGTGATTGTGTTGTGGTCCTGTGTGCTGATATTGGACTTTTCGTGCTCAAATCTCCCGAAACGCACGGCTGTATATTGACGTTATGTCCATCGTTTGAACTTAAATATCACGTCATTACAAATGTGAGAATTTTACATAAGACATATTATGACAGCATGCCCCAGATAAGACACTTTGCTTGCAGCGTTTCCATCCGATTTTAACCACGGAAGGTTGACATATTACCGAAGAGACCAATATCTGTACAATCCTGATACTGGCGCCGCTCAAGAAGCCTTCCTTGGTCTTTAAGGGCGGACATTTCTATTTCAATGTGATCAGTCATACGAAGCTTATTTCCTTCTTTTTTACTTTACATGAATTTTCATATCTTGATTTCATTGTTTTTTCTGCTTGTTTGACATGTATGTGTCAACAAATGTAACAATCGATCTCGCAAACAGTACTTTTTTATAAAGTTAACTTTAACCTGTGATCTGGATGGACTTTAACAATTGAATTGCATGGTTGAGATTTTACATGTAACCTTAGAACTTTTGCCACAGCAGAGGTTACTTTCAATTTGCGCTCAGCGTACGTATAGGACTTTGACCATGTCAATGTATACCTTAATTATTATGTCCCCTCCGAACGGAGGAAGGGGCATATAGAAATCGCTTTTTCCGTGCGTCCACATTTCGTGTCCGGGTTAAGTATCTGGGCCACAGTGACATATTCTTGTAAAATCGTGTCCGGGCTATAATTCCTTTACCATGTAAATTAGCTTAATGAAACTTTACACATAGACGCATTTACACATAAGAGCGTGTCATGTACCAAAAGTGGGTCGTCCAGGTCAAGTACCTGGGTCACAGTGACATATCCTTATAAAATGTGGGCTATAATTCCTTTACTGTTTAACTTAGTTTCATGAAACGTCACACACACATAAATCTTGACTTAAATGTGTTTCATAAAACTAGAGTAGGTCACTAGGTTAAGTTTCTGGGTCAAGGTGACACAAACTTGTAAAACTACATTAGGGTTCATGTCTAGGCTGTAATTCTCTTGTCCTTCAGGTTAGATTAATAACCCCTTACACATAGGTGCATCTACAAATAAGGGTGTGTCATCAACCAAAAGTAGGTCGCTAGGTCAAGTATTTGGGTCACAGTGACATATCCTTATAAAAATCATGTCCGGGCTATAATTCCGTTACTATTTAACTTAGTTTCATGAAACTTCACACACATATATCTTGACCAAAATGTGTGTCATAAAGCAAAAGTAGGTCACTAGGTCAAGTATTCGGTCCACTGCCATTCGTGTCTGGGCTATAATCCTCTTGCCATTTAACTTACATTTATGAAACTTTACACACAGGTGCATTTGGACATAGGGGTGTGTTGTAGGTCACTAGGTCAAGTTTCTGGGTCACACTGATATATGCCTGCAAAAAATCCTGGGCAGGCTATAATTTTTTCAGTATTAAACTTAGATTCATGATTCTTCATACACAGATGCATCTACACAAAAGCATGTGTCATGTACATAAAGTGAGTCACTAACTCAACGATCTGGGTCACTGTGACATAGCCTTGAAAAATCTTGCCTGTGCTATTTTTCGTTTACTGGTCAGCTTAGTTTCATAAAATTTGACAGACACAATTTTTTTAACTAAAGGTGTGTCATGAAACAAAAGTGGGTCACTAAGTCAAATATCTGGGTCTTTGCAATTTGTGTCAGGGCTATTATTCACTTGTCCTTCTACTTAGAATAATGAAATTTTACACACAGGTGCATCTGGACATAAGGGTGCGTGATGTACCAAAAATAGATTACTCGGTCAAGTATCTGGGTCATTGTGATATATTCTTGTAAAGTTATGTCAGGGCTATAATTCGTTTACTATTTAACTTATTTTAATGAAATTACACACACACACACACACACACATACACACACACACATCTTGACCTGAAGATGTGTTATCAAACAAAAGATGGGCACTAGATCATGTATCTGGGTCAGGGTGATACATTCATGTAAAACTATATTACTCTTCATGCCCGGGCTATAATTCTGTTTTTCTTTGACTGAGAATCATAGAAATTTACACACGTGGGTATCTGGACACAGGAGTATGTAATGCATAAAGGTAGGTCACTGGGTCAAGTGTCTGGGTCACGCTGATAGCCCATTTTTATTTACTCCAATCATTACAAAATGAGCCTTGTGATTAGCAAGGTTATAAATGAAGCTAGGGTAGTATGGATCCAGCAATCTCTAATTGCCTTTTAATTTTGTGAAGCTGAAAGTATCACGGGCTCTCTTAAATACCCATTTATGAATGTATTCTAGCTTTGATCTCAGAATATGAGTTAAATGCACCAATAATATATGTATTCAAATGCTTTTTCTTGTTCACAATTGAGTTATATTCATTAATTATTTTCCTTCAACTTCTCTGTTTTCCTGGTCCTGGGGACAAATGATAATCATATAAAACCAATGAATATACATTAACAAGAGGACTATGACAGTCATGTGCTCAACTGACACAACATGCGCAGACTAAAGTGGTCCTGTGAACTATGATACAAGGTCACCTCTGTTTCAGACTATAATCAGTGTTACAAAGATGCACATATTCCCTTGCCGATCGTAAACAAAGTCCGAAAAATAGCAGCAGCACCTGGTCTAAGGCAGTTTCGAATGTGATTTTTTTATAAATTCATCTTGCTATCTAAAACCTGCAGTGCTGTGATTCAGCCCCAAATTTCAGGATGTATTGTATGTGACCCCAAGTGTTCTAATTTATGAAGGCCCACATGTATTTTTTTAATTCCATTAAATTGATTCAGTATCCTACATCCAAAAGGGGGTGCCATGACACGGTAAAATATTGATCGGTTCTGGCTTTGCAGCACGTGCATTGGGCACCATTTAGGTTTAGCTGAAATTTCGATCCTTTGGACATTCTATCGGTCACAAATTCAATTTTTCACATGGCAAAGCAAAGTATATAACAAACATTGTCTTTGAACAAATCCTAACTGATAATACACCAAGGCGCCTTAAACATCCAAGTGAAAGTATGGACGAACACCGCAGCAAGGATGACCTTGAAGGCCGTACACCGGAACAACAACATACGTGCAGCACGTATCTGTGATTACCCATAATACGCCAGATGCCATCATTCCATGCGCACAGTGTTTTGATACGCTTTCTGTAACTTCGGTCTTTATTCATTGTCTATTCAAATGAAAAGGTTTTGATACGAGAAGCATATATCAGTTTCGTCATCCGTGCAAAGAGATGCCCTTACATCTCCACATGCCCCATCCATGTTGACAAGTGAAGTCGAACAGGTGTCTGTGCAAGTTTCCCAGCAACAATCGCTTTCATTGGTCAATTTGGGTCATAATAAGTGGGATGATCCAATAGAAATCAGCAACTCATAGAGCCACAATGCAGTAATTTAAACGGGATGAAAATACATTTTGTCATTAGAAAAAAATTACGATCAGCAACTTCTTGCAGGTTTGGTCGCACAACTGGAAACGCAACTTTTTTCAAGGCCTAACTGTGACACCCTGTCTTGTTACAACAAAATAACAGTGAATGGATAAAATCTGGTAAATAAAAATTGCATGTGTTCTGGTGTGAAACTGACGCGTCAATGGCAATGTCGATCTTCACACATCACGGTAAAGCTGAAATCAGGTTTATTTTATGAGTTGGTGACTCTTTCAAGATTACCGTAATCTTATTGGTTACGATGGTGCACGTGGCAAAGCTGAAAATAGTTTAATGACTTGAGATGGAGTGCCCAAGTCAGCGGAATCGTAATAGTGATTTGTGGGCGTGGCGAAGTCATTGGAATCGTAATGTGACTTGGCCACGCCCACAAATCACTATTACGATTCCGCTGACTTGGGCACTCCATCTCAAGTCATTAAACTATTTTCAGCTTTGCCACGTGCATCGTCGTAACCAATAAGATTACGGTAATCTTGATGTAATTTCTAAAATAAAGCAGTATTAGATATTTGCTTCCTTTCGATGTAACTCATAAAATAAAACAATTATGGACTTTTGCTTCATTCATCCTTCGGCCTCGGTCAGTATTCTTCTTTCAGGTCCATAAAACTAACCAGTGATCTCAGCAAAAGTCCATAATTGTATAATAACTGTATACGGTGAATACATTCAAGTCACGGGTTCCAAGTTTTGGCGGTTTTTGTATTTTGGACCACTCACTGAAACTTTTAGATTAACTATATGTGTTATAATCTCTACCCATATCGTGTTAAAAATCTTTTTGACATTGTGGGCCTATAATGTATAGACTTGTTTTAGCGGTTTTGAAGCATCAGCGAAATACACAAAAATTAAAACTCAGTGAAATTCACAGTATTACTAAATGGATGAATTTCAATAATTTTGGTACAGGTTTATAAAATGCAATGACCCATTAAGTTGTTATAAAACTGGTAACAGAATATTGACGCCACGCGACCTTCCATCACCACGCTTGATCGTGGGCTACAGTTCTTAGACGAAACGTGCTCAAAATGGCAAAGCGCACACACTCGTTGTTTGTCTAGATTCAACATTCCATTTACATGTATGTGTCTGACCCAAACAAAACAGCTTCTATTGCAACTGCACAGCACCTGTCGTGAACAAATTAAGCAGAGGTCTTAAATCAAACCAGCGGAGATACTTTCCCAGCTATTGTTTGATGGGGCAGACTGAGCGATATGATTGTGATCATGTTGTTGTGGTCCATGTATTCAAATCAGGCTAGCTGTCTAGACATACGCATGCCACACCAAATCGCGTGAATATTGTGGCAACAGCATACAAATTTACAAATAAATGATATCTGAGCTATAAAACCACGATTGACGCCGATATCTGTCATACAGTGATCAGTCCAAGAGCGGGTATTAACTCCTGATTTTCACCATTTCTGTAAAAAGCGAAGCCATCTTTGCATCCATTTTTGCCCAAGGCTGTTCATAGTCGATGTCTTATCGCGGACGCAAAAGTGGATACACCATCGTCCATGAAAGCAGAGAGAAAAAGAAGAGAATATAATTAATAAAAATGCAAAGAATTGCAGCATTCACCTGGTGAACAAATAACAACAAGGGGTCCTTAGCAGTGTCCTTGTGGGATTTCGAAACTGGGTGAGCGGCTTGGGAGATTTTTCATGATTTGGCTAGAAAAAAAAACTCATTAAAAATACAAAATCATCACCTTGGTGTAGACCTACTAAAGGAACCGCCCCACCAAGTTTGAAGTTAATCTGGCTGACGGTTTCGGAGATGTTAAACATTGCGAAAACAGACAAAACCACCCTCACCCCCACCCCCCAAAAATGCAGCGTTACCTCGTGAACAAATTAAGGTCCAGGGGCCCCCGGAAGCGACCGTATGCAATTTCGAAGCAATTGAAAAAGAGGTTTTGGAGACCATATTTTTTTAGATTTTACCCAAATAGGGAAAAAATCGTAAAAAATCTATAAATCGCGTGAGTACAATCATTTGAATAACACAGGGAGAAACGTATCCAAGGTACATTCCCACTAAGTTTAAAGTGAATCTGCTGAGTGGTTTTGGAGAGGAAGTCGCAAATCTGAACTGTGGAAGCCAGACACAACACAGACGACAGACGAGGACCCACCACATGAGACAAATCAGCTGAGCTAAAAATGTATCAACCTATATCATGGACGAAAGACATCACCATGTACACCTGAGTAATTTAGCACATTATGCATGATGATTTTCTAAGTTTTATTCGGAAACATTGTGGTGCAGCTGGAGCACGTTTAAGTACACAAGAAAATGATGGAAGGTTATACTAAAGCGTTTTTTCACCAGTTGTCTAGGTTTGTAATCAGGGGTGTATCCCGTTCAGTATTCTGCCCCCCCCCCCCCTCCGCCCCAAATAAGGCGTACCCATATTTATCAATGTTAACTCTGGATCTTCTCAGCCAACCCAGGTTGTTATGCAATATAACATGATCGGGGTGCATAACCAGGGATTTTGAACTTGTCATCGGGAAATAATTTTTCTACCAAATAAATGTCAGTTTCTGAACTTCGGTATATTTTGGAAACAAGTGGACAACTTATCATAAGCATTCTGCCTTCTCAGTTGTTACCTAATGAAACACATTTAACCAGCTTAATACATGGATCTGCTCTCCTGTCCATCAAGTTTCTATCTGTGGGAGAGGGTCTGGTCTGCACATGACTTCATTCAATATGTGTGTTATATTATTGATCTTTTGCAATTGGTGATGGTGGTTTACATCGATGCACACAGGGTTGTGAGTAATTCTCGAGAAAATACAACGAAACCCCGCATGAACAACACATAATAGATATAACCGGACGTAGCAACCATTGAATTTCTCTCCAGTGTAAATGTAGGTGCCAAGAGTTTCATAATAAGCTCCATTTTAAAAGCCTCTACAGGGCGGGACTTAATGCCGGGTTTAACTGTATTATGTTTGTTTTGGTATTGATACAGCAAAGAGAAAGGTCTATACCGGATGTAGCAAACAATCGACCACTTCAGATAACATTTCTGACATTCAGTTGGGATACCTTTTTCGACATCCAGCTAGTGGACACTGAAGACCACGCTGTGCTGCATCTCATCTTGTCCATTCTTGGATGGACCGTCCTGTCACGTTAGACCGCCAGTCAAACAAAACGTGTGAACAACATGCATTGTCAGCCAAGAAGTGGCGTCAACCAAACTCATAGCGACCAATGTACTCTATGTAGTGTGTGCTGATCTAAAAGAGGAAAACCTGCACTTTTTGATAATCCAAGTATAAATAGAGAAACGTATAGTTTCAAAGCATCACTAATTTGCAATTGAAAAATTATGTCTTGCTTTCTGTACCTTGCATCCAAGAAAGACTAATTTAATAAGGGCCTTTGTCCACTTAGCCCAGCTAATTTGGTTATCGCCTGTGATGTCACGGTGAATCTAAGAATACGTACATGTACATACAAAACTCATTTCATGAACTCTTGGGCAGATTCATGAAGTCCGGTTCCTGTTAACAAGAAGTGTAGGAGAGAGTATCTTGCTTAACAGGCAACCAGTATCATGATTTATTTATGACACAGCCCCACAGGACTGAGAATTGCCCTCTCTCACGGCTGTGAAAGTAATTGTCACCAGGTTGATTTGTGAGTTTTGTATTGGCTACACTGCCTTAGCCAATCGTGGAATCTGACCCTACAAGAATACTTCTGTGGGATATGTGAATATATTTAGGTCTGAAATTTGAGACGATGTTTCTTTTTCCCACCAAGGTTATGTAATTATGGAGCAAAGCTGAAGGATCTGTATTTACATGGAACACAGTATTATTGAGGAGGCTCAGCAATAAGTTCCAAGTATTCATGTCGGGAAAGCCGCCTCTCGTGATCAGCCAGTTGTACAGAAGACTCTGCCGGCGTGACATCATCACAATCACTTCCATCATCGTCTTTGTCTTTAGCGTCCTTATTTTCAGCCGCACTTACTTCGGTCGAGCTTGCCCATGGCGCTGCCATTTTGGAATATCTAGGCGGTGGGACAGGACGTGGACCAGCATGTCCAATATTTGCATCGGAGACAACATACACATTCCTAGAAACCGACGCGCATCCAGGGTTACTTGGTCTGTGTACACCAAACAGGTGACCCATGGACCCTGGCATCCCAGCCCCTGGAAAGTGCTTAGGCAAGCTGTTTTTCCTGCGTGACAGATACGTGTAAGAATAATAGTTTTCCTCGGCTATTGTTGTATATACATCGAGATCTTCATACACGTTACTGTCCACGTTCCCTCCATGGGCTTGTAGGTTAGGGTTTTCCGCGTAGTAGAAGTGTGCAGATGGTAACGTGGACACATTACCACGGCGGTGTGGCAAGGAGAAACGTCGTATCCTGTGCAGAAGAAAATTTTCAGTAAGCCAAAGTACCGGACTTTCATTTTGCTGTACCTGTGTATACCATAAAACAAGCAAACAAGGAAGGAACGAACAAAGAAAGAAACAGATAACTGAAGTATATTCTTTGATGATTTATATATTAAGAAGCTTAAGTTGACCGGCTGCCTTTTCATCTGCAGCTCCAAATTTTTACCTTTTTAATTTCATAGCTTTGGTATGTATCTCCAGACCATGTGGAAATTTGGAAAATGGACTTTGAAATGAACAAGTAGATTGAGAGATGTGCGGAAAGACAAACAGGAAAATTTTACGAACCTAGTTTCCACTCAGCAATTCAATTCAATTCAATTTCATTTGTCCTCGGTTGGTTTTATATAAACAGTATGTTGAAGCTATTTTGACAGCTTTTTATAATAATTCATAATAATTTATATCTTTTTTTAACTCATGTGAAACATTAGGACATTTATCCCCGGAAATATTACTATTCACCATGCGTGTTTTTGTGCTTAGCTTTGATTTTTTTAACACAAACACATTGATAAAAATAGTTTGTGTCTACGGGTCACTCAGACTGACTAGACAAAATGTAGTGCGCACAGGCTAGGAGACCATCAGGGCAAAGGAGAATTACATTTCGACAGTTATTCTATGTCAGTTACGAGGAATATAAAAATTGCTGAGAGAAATTTACGAATTCAGAATTTGAACTGTATGTGGTAAGTCACATGCAGGTCTATAACTACCTTCTTGAGCAAAGGAGAACCACTGCTACAAGGGAACACACCAAGGCAGACCCAATGACACCAGCGCTGAGGCCTGCAAATGTTATCATAACTGTTCATTTTCATTGTTTCCCATGCAAATTTGGGGAAAAGAGCGACATATTCTGTGTGCAGTTTGCCATTCTTTTCTTGTCATTCTACTTTTTAACGATTCTTTTTGCTTTCCCCTATTCTCAGCCAATCGAATAAAAGATCAGAAATTTGTATCAGATATTGTGGCCAAAAGTGTCAAATACTTTTTAGTCCAACACATCAAAATGTAAAACTCTTAGTACAAGAAATGTAACAATGTTGACCATTTACGAAAGCTCTAATTATAGTTTAGTGTTTAAATAATATTGGAAATCCCTTTGAAAAAATTCTTTTTCTTACTTTATCCTGAAATTTCAGTAGAATTTTACGAATAAGTTGCTCCTGTCGGCAAATCACCTTGATGGCATAATATTAGCATGGATATGAATAGACTGGCTGCAGTCTCGTTCGCAATAAAAATTTGTAAAAAGAATAATGAAGTACGATTGAGATGATTGGTCAGCCTGCGATATTATGTAGGTCCTGTTTTAATAAAATGACGAACTTCGTAACCTGCTTTTTTGTCTCAGTATGGAGCATCAGAAAACAAGCTAAACAGGTATATCAAGTGGCCTCTGTCAATAGAAATCAACAGAGGTGGGACCGACAGTGGTGCATTGATCAAGCCCTGTGCGAGTATGTCCTGTGGCAGTGCCCCAACGACCAGTATGATGCCAGCGGTGTTGCAATGTCTCGTTAATGGGTCCATGGTCTGACGCTACAGGACTGCCAATAGTTTCAGCCACATGGTGCACAGTGTCTCTGAGAGAGACTGATATTCCAGGTGGGAGCACCGGCCATAGCTATGCTGTCTTGTTGATGTTGACACTGATTGTCTGGCGACTTGAGGGAATTGCCAGTGCAAATTGCAACCCTCTGTCTGCAGTGCAGACAGTTGAGTGTTGGAGGTTCTGGCTTGCTGGCGCGGTAAACTCATCGGTCGCCGGCTTGGCCGGCTCACCAATCTTATTTCATTGTTTTTGTCGACGTGACTTGCACGTCGACCTATAGCAACCGCTACTAACTTAGATAGCAAAATGTCTATGGGTTGAAGATACTGTAAAAATGAATTGAAATACTGAAAACGGAATGTGCTGTTCAATCAACAGCACCACTATCGATTACATGAATTCCCCAATGCTTTCAAGTGTAGTCTTTCATCTTTCATGCATTAATTTTACTCGATTAAATTGTCGCATAAGCTGTACGTGCATCCTTATCTAAAAATGTTGAAGTAGAATATCTTTCAATTCATTTCAGTGGCCAAGTACGGGTCTAATTTTACACAGCCATGCGTCGTTATGTTTCATTTCGACCGAATAGCTATATGCTCACGTCCTCATTAAACGAGAACCAGACAACATCATAAAAACCGGAAATCCCTGTCACACAAATGTCGGGCATACATATACAAGGGACTATTCGCGGGATCGCCCCAAATCATATAGAATACAAACGAATTGCAACGAATTGAATGACTATATAAATTATACAATGAATTGAAAGATTATATGAATCAACAAACACTGCAAACCAGAAACAAGACTTTGAAAATATTTCCAAGCTACTTTGAATTGTGACGTGTTTTCATTCCACAGTCATCCCCGATACCTCCGGTAATCGGAATTTATGAAATATACTAGCTATTCTTCCATTACGAATATCTTCTCCGTGAATCGACCCCCACCCCCACCCCCACCCCAAAAAGAGAGACAGAGAGAGAGACAGAGAGAGACAGACAGACAGACAGACAGAGACAGAGGCCATTTGTGCAAGTTTAAAATAGGCTTGAGCAGTCTCTTTATAATGGATATCAATCACAACCAAGCTGAGCACAATGATTGCAAAAGAAGAGCGCGGCTAGAAATTGAGATTATTGTCTCTGTGGAAGTCATGCATATATTTGAAAACTACATCTGTCCCCCTCGATATTGGTTGCCTGTTTTTAAAGGCTGTCAAATTCATTATGATGTATTGCGAACGAGGTTGCAACCAGTCTAAGGGACAGTAAGCTATTGACAACTTAAGGTGATTTGTGCAAGAGATTTTGTTATTCTATATAATTAGGTCTCAGAAAGATCGTGAAATCCAAGTCTGCGCTAAGCCTAGATGATATAAAAAGCGTGTTTCAATAATATAGATAATAGCACAGTTGTATAAGCATACGTGTCTGTTAAACCCTTGCCCTTGTATGTATATATATATATATATATATATATATATATATATATATATATATATATATATATATATATATATATATGGAAATAGAAGTGAAGAAAAGAAAATTCAGACAAGAATCTCTACCCCAGTAAAACGTGTGGTTAGCTGGTTGTTCTTGAATCTTGCTGGAGCCTGAGGTAGGTGTCGTTGTTACTGCGCGATCAGTTTCATGGAAGTCAAATTCGTCGGTACCATCATGGCCTGGGTCTGTTATTGGAGCCAAACAACATAAACTCAATTTATATATTTGTTAAAGTTTGAAGTTACACAAACGCAATTTTTGTCTGACATGGTTTCAATGTTGAAAAAGCAACAAATCACATCATCCAAAACCTAACCTGAATAAACCAACTGTTGGAAAACAGGTTTCAGTTGATGCTCCCGTGTTTGAGAATTATTCGGGCCATTGTTGCCATTTTAATATATTCATATATGTATATATTTTTACATATATATATATATATATATATATATATATATATATATATATATATATATATATATATATATATATATATATATATATATATATATATATATGCAAAGCTATCAACAACTTCCTTATGCTTGATGAAATTTGTATGCAAGGCACTGGTCAAATGAGATAGGGAAGTTTAATACTTTATATATATCCAGGGAAACTTTGACGAATTTTAAATTCTTTGAGCCTGTAAGATGTGTAAACGAGAAGTTATACATTTCATGGTGCACATTGGTATTTTTGGCTGATGACTTTAGATGCAGTTGCCATGTTAATGCCAGTATGACAACCAACATTACAAGTTATTTTAATGCTAGTAGCACAATCTTGCTTTAATTTAATGCTGGTACCATAATTTGCATCTCATGTTATTTCAATATATTACCACAATGTATATTATATTTCATTGTAATGCAAGTGCTGCAACCTCTAATTTACGCCCTTTTATCCCGATACCTTAATCTTCATTCCATATTTTTTAAATTCAGAAACCACAATTTACGTTGCAATCCATGTTAACACCAGTTGCACAATCTACCCCCTTCCCATTATAATGCAATCTGTTACGATGCCCACCCTCTAAATATTAGCAGAACTCAACAAAGAATAATAACAATGATATAACTTTAACAATGAAAATATATTAACAATCAAAATCTGTACAAACTAGGTAAAATTATCTCTCCTGGTATGTCATTAGTTAAACAGTCTAAGGTAAATCCTAATCCCTGGTGAGAGTCACCCCAACAAAGCATACTAACTCTGTGACCTGGTGCAGTCTCAATGAGTATAGTGACCTCTAAAATAAAAACAAACACGCATACGCACATTCATAAAACAATCAAACTTCCGTGCTTTTGTGCCAGTGATACAATCTACAGTTCATGTCCTCTTTTTCCTGTGCAGCTCCCACAATCCACACGAAATGACATTGAATGCAAGTACGTAACATTATCTACACTTCAAGCAATTTGAATTAAAGTACCCTGATGTAAATGCATTTTATGCAATCTACATTAGAGGGAACATGCTAGTACTACAATATACATAGAGGTCCAATGCTATTACTACAATCTACATGAAGGTCTTGGACCAGTAACCCCTCAAGGTCGGGTCAAATAATACACAACTTTTGATCGAGTACTGAATACTGTTGCTGTGTCTATTGGATGCTAATATCACAGGAGCAGAGCATCCCAAATTAAGTCCCATCATAATATTGGATAGAAAATTATTTAGGAACTGTGAGTTTTAGAAAGGCACTGCTACTCTAGAAATATTTTAAATCATTTGATAGCGTTGCGTATTTTTGGAGACACATTGGGCGTGGAACGGACAATCATGAAGGTAACGTACACAAATGCACTTGTAAAAAAAATCTAATCACATGACCCCCCCCCCCCATTTTCTTGGTTTTAACTTGTTGCTACCGGTATGAGCTTGAAGTAGAATGCCAAGGGAGTTGTGGTTTTACGTTTCAAATAGTAAAAATAAGCCAGCGAATGTCGCTATTTTAACATGCAAATGCATTATGCCTAGGTTACTGGTCCAAGACCTGGAGGTCCAATGCCATTACTACAATCTACATTCCACACACCTGCTCCCATGTCGCAGAAATAGGGAAGCCTCCGGTTGCAGAAATACCTCTTCCATATGAGATAGTCTGAAAACGCCATCATTTTGGCACAACCATGATTTATGCTTCTGGGTTGGCCCTTCATCCAGAACGCTTCTTGAACCGTTTCACCTGATAAATACAAAGAAATCTTTGATCCATCAGAAAAAAAAATACATGTAAATTTGCTGAAAGTTTGTATTCAGCTGTGGTTTCCCTTGTGTGTGCATGCGTTGCTTTGTGATTGCAAAACAACGTGAAAGTTAGGTCGCACACTTGGTTGTAAAAGGGAAATAGTGATAGAATGAAGATCGCATGCACACAGCTAAAGCTTACTTTAATATATATGCTTTTCCTTCGTGTATTTAAACGATTCTGGTGCTAATTTTTATTTGGAAAAGGACTCACGTTTGGTGATAAATAAATTGTAATTTCATTTTCACATACTGTCTAAGGGAATGAAGGTTTTCTACCAACATATTGACACTTGTATAGGTGGAAAAGGATAGACGCGGCTTCATTTTATAACCTCTACTTGTAGATATGAAAGCGTGGCCGACTGTATTAAATGCGATCGGTTTCAAACTATGCTAAATACGAGCACCTGCTTATGGCCCAAGTTCATAAAAACAAAGTTGGTTACACCATAGTACATGTCAAAACGCAATAGACAATAGGTTGATATAACAAAGAGCCCGAAAGTGCCTATAGTCTGAGTTGGCAACTATGTGCATTTTGTGGTAGTTCCAACCTCGAATGACGAGATCTGGAAGTAACACAGTCACATGCAAAATATATTTTCTCTTAAAAAAATCTCTCAAGGATATTTTAGACAGGGTCCATATTTGGGTTCTATAAATACTTATTTTGTATACATAATCTCCAAGAATGAACAAATCAGTATATTTCAAATATCCATTTTCGGGGGCCGTATCATGGATAGTGAGATCATACTGTTCACATCCCACAGAGAGCAGCATATTCCTTTCTGATTGTATAAGATACGTCATTACTTTTGATACGCCCCCCCCCCTCCGAAGTATGTGGTAGGAATGCATACCTGTGCAATTATCAATTTTCTGGGGAAACTTGAAAAGCCAAGTTACATTCAATAAACGAAAAACACTAAATTATCATACTTGAGTCTTATCGTCTAGAACCACTTCTTAGTCGCTGTTACCCTATTCCGTAGTTTAAACTCTATACTCCCCATAAGCTAACCTGTCACTGTCTAACCTGTATAAATATGAAAGTATTATTGTATATATTGCCCACGTTCCTCTGTCGAATTTTGACATAGGCTGCTTAGCAAATGTATCATCATATTTATTTAAAGTTACACACCACAGTCATCAAGTGGAAATAATGCAAACTGCATCAAGTTTACTAAGTTTTATTGAAGACAGTATGTGATACAGTATGATTCGTTAGTATTGGTACCCCTTGGAGCAGTGTTATGTCACACAGAATCGCATTCAAACTGATACATATGACTTGTGATTGCATATTAATTCAGCTTGCCAACTCGGAATAAACGAAAGGTAAACAGAATAGCAAAAGCGATAATTTGAAAAAGCAGTAAAATCTCAGATGAACAGGTGAAGACATAAAACAGATGGGTATATACATATATCTTTGAAAGATAATGTGTGTCCCTATGGTAAATATATGACTGGTCTACCTGTAGGTCTTTGCCACACTCTGTCAGTGAGGCCAATCCAGAATGGTTCTGAGCTCATGTTAAAGTGTTTCTCGAGTATAGCCACATCGTCATTGTCATCCAGGCGCGCCAAGTGTCCTCCTTTTGACAAGCATATGCCACTGGCACCAAACCAGGTGTTTTTCTTCCGCACAAAAAGGAAGCAAGTGTTATAGTATTCCAAGCGGGGTCCACGCTGAGAATTTGAGTGGAAATAGTACATTCCTTGCTCTGTGCACTTGCTCTGAGGTAAATCTGGAGAGATATGGAAGACTCCTTGATACGTTGTGTCAAAAGGGTTTGGACACTTAAAAAATCTGGTCTGGCCAGAAAAGAACATAATTATATCATATATATCAGACCACTACCACTACTACTCCCCCTTTCTCCTTTTTGTCTTGTCATCACATAATACTGTGCCTAGTCGTAAAAACTGAAATTCCCCCTTTACCCCAAACCCAGTATAATTATATTTGTCATTTTGTACCCATTTTCATTTTGTGAGTAAATTTAATTTATACCATATCATACTTTCTCTGTGCAACTTTTCGGAGATTAGGGAATTGTGCAAGTTTTTGGCCCTTTGTGGTTATAACCTTGCGTGAGGTATTGTTGGTAATCTGGAATATTTGCTCTCGTTGTGTAAATTGTAATCCAGATGGAAACAAGACACTTCAAGTTTTGCAGCATGATATATACACGTGCATGACTTGCCGAGACGGTGAATTCCAAACCAAGGTTGACAATACAAATGGTAGCCCAGTTCTTGCGTGATCACGACGGCAAAAGAACTTTTGTTGACAGTAAAGATGAAGTAGATACGAATGCTTGATGTAATAAATGAATATATAAGCAATATAATAATAATAATAATAATAATAATAATAATAATAATAATAATAATAATAATAATAATAATAATAATAATAATAATAATAATAATAATAATAATAATAATAGTTTAAAAAGGCTGAATTTTAGGTACACCAAACCCAAACATGGGCATACAAACCCTTCGCTTTCCCTTTCAAGACCCAATGTATCGATCGTAGGGATTTGTGGAAAATGTTGTATGGTTGTTCCCGTAACATTTAGAGGGTGTTTGGAAGTTTGTACAATTTTCGATTGAGCAACAAGGCCAGCAGCTTATCATCAATGGAATTACAAACGTTTTCCTTGAGCAAAAATGTCAAACAGGGCCTAAAGTTTGTGTACAGGATGAAAATAAAAATCAAAATTCAGAAACAAAATTTTCAAATCTGCGTGCCAGAATAATATGTTACAAAGTGTAGTTTATATCAATGTCCATTTTGTGGCAGTAATTACCAGAAGTATTGAACTGTGTGGCATCGTTCCAGCTTGAAGAGACTTTGCTTTAAGATACCACTGTCAAAAAAGCATAGAGACTAAGGCTACTCTTTTCTCGCCAACTTTAGGCCTTTACATGTGCTACCCCTGTAAGAGCCATATCATTCCTTCACTTACAGAGCTAAAACACAATGGTTGGTGGTAAAGCCGCGTTTTAGTTTCAATCACACTACGTTACAGTCATTTGCCTCCATAAAATATTAAGCATGTTACAAAAGGCCAAACGGTGCAGTAAAAAGCGTTAATTACGCTTTGAGAACAAACAGGTTCTGAATGCTTACAAAGCGTACCTATCTCGCACATGAATGGGAAGAATTTGTAACATTCTGTATCTCTCCACGCACCGCCGTCCATCAAGCCACAGCCTGTCATATGTTGTGGGGGATTTGGATGCCCAGGAGCCCACATCTCCATGGCCCCGCCTATAATCGTCAAGAAAAACAAAAATGTCGCTCCGTTGGTTATCAAATCTTGTTTTGCTATTAATGCGTCATTTACATTGTTCTAAGCTCAACATTTTAATTGCGATGTATTTTACTTCTGATTACCCCGATATCGGGGTGGAACATATCATCATCATCATCATCATCATCATCATCATCATCATCATCATCATCATCATCATCATCGACGTCTTTTCCATCCGTCGACCTGCTTTATTTTCATGTGAGCACGCAAGAAAGAGATGTACCGTTTCATTGGAACAATCTCTTTGCAAAGAAATGCTGTGATAATAGCAGGGCCAACTCTAAAAATATTACTTGTTTATCATCACCGCCCGCCCCTTTATTTTCCGCCGCCCCTACATTTCATCTTATATATTTTATTTTCCTTCAAGTCGCAAAGGTTTCAAACTTTAAGGACCAAGGTCGATGTTCAATTAGTTCCGGTTTAAGTAAATGCGTATTTCATGGCTACTCCGCTGCCGTTAGTGTTAGTGTAGCAGGCTGCCAAGCTGGAAACAAGCAATGATTTTCGCATTTGTGACAAAAACGCACCCCCGCCAAAAATCACACCAACATTCGTTTCTAACATTTTCTCAGCCTCTCTTTGGACATTGAGCTCGATCTTATGATGTGACCTTCATCTTTCCTCGTGCTTATATTATTTATTCTTTGATAGAATTTGGATGACCCACACACGTACGTGTGTCTATACCTATACCCATCAGATCTGTACGACAATAACCACCTCCCCCGCCCCCCCATTTTCTGGGGTCTCTTCACCCTGTGTAACAATGACTATTCACATTTTATGACATTCAAGGGGGACAGGGTCATTCCTGAAAAAAATGCCTATTGTTTACATGTATGAGCTGTATTTCAAGTAGCAGATTTCAAAAAGTATTTCAGTCATATGTTTGAAATTTTCAGTACGCCTAATGATAAAACGTAGGTACTATCAGAATTAATCCTTTTGTCAATCTATATGGAAGTACCCCCCCCCCCCCGTACCCTCACCGATTGGTAAACGAACCTTTCACAAGCCAGACCAGCGTTTTGCCTCGGTCCCCACAATACACATTCTGGTCTGATCGGTATCCCGGGCATGGTTTTTGACATTCTTTGATGTCCAGCCAGGTAGCGCCATCTCGACAAGACGCCCCACATGTGCATCGAACTTTGTAGTCCTGTTTAAACATTTTGGATTTACACATTCAATACAAGGATCAATTCTCCCATATGATGTCAATTGTACACAAATTATGAACTTTTGAGTGCTATACAATACCTACATCAAACATGACACAGAACAATACGTTATGGCAGGAATAAATACTTGGCATTCATTTGGCATTTAAGTGCCATGGAAATATTATTCTAGAGCATATGTGTACTTCTGGCTTTTTTTTTTTTTTTTTTTTTTTTTTTTTAGCCAGTAAGCCTATGCGAACCGTCAAGAAACAAAGTCGTAATTTTGTGAAAACAATTTCTCATTGCAATATATTATGTGAACTAAGTTAAAAATGACAATTAATGCTTGAATTTACATCTATCTCTTAAAGGAAATTGCACTCATCCAAATACAAGGCGACTTAACAACATGTGAAACAATTGACATTGTTGACCAATGTCCATATTTTCTAAAACCCGTATCACATAGATTGTAGTTTTACTGATGCTGAAATCTTCTTTTCCACACAGATTGATTTGTTCCGCATTATCTACTCAATGATCTCGAGCTATTGGTCTCATTTTCATTTTTCAACTGTGTGCCTTATTTTCTACATATAAATATATACAGGCTGGGAAAACAATTGTATAATTCTGTCCTCCATACCTCGCTGATGGTCAAAGCTGCATACTTGTTTCCTCGGCAGTAATGGGTGCAAACTTCAGGAGTCGTTATATAGGGAAAAGTAAACTTCACTGGCTGAACCCATTCCGTTAATTTGCACTTGGAAAAACAACCCAATGTGTGCAGTTCCTGAAGATCTTAAGATGAAAAAAATGACACGACGTTAGGTCTTTATATGATGCAAAGAATTACCGTAGAGCGCTATATGACGTGAAGCGTTCCTTGATCTAATTACCAAGAGATAAAGTTACATTATCATAATGATTGCTTCAGTATCACACATTGCGCGGCATGTACTGTCTGATGAATTTACTTTTGTGTCTTCTCTATCAAAAAAAAAAAGCAAAGGTTAGCAAATCAGCGCAATATGAGATTGAACTTTTGCTGGATTTCCAGAGCAAATGGAAATAACAGACATATAAAATTAATGTAAAGAGGTCCAACTCCCAGGTTATGTGAGCAGAAGTATTTTCCCCCTTTTCAGTTTAGAGGCTTTTGGATGTGTTTATATATGAGGCATGGATATAGACTGCCCGTTACAAAACACAGGACTCACGGCAGTGAATCATGGAGAACACACGGGCATATCATTGTCATAAACAGGGCTAGATACGCCTTTCTCAAGAAATTAATGTTTTTTAGAGAAATTTAAGTTTACAAATACCAAAGTCATATTCATTTAGTGCTTCTTTAATTGGTTATTCATAACTTACCCGATACCCAGTGCCAAGCTGTCACCTTTTCTTTGATTCCAAGCCATGCATATCTGATTCCATGAAACATGTAACTGTAATGGCCACGTCCTGTTGTGTCGTCCTCGAATGGAAAAGAAGCCAGGCAACCTCCGATGGACTGGCAATACTTGGCTGCCGCGCTGTAGTTTAACCTTCCAACCCCCGCCTTTATACAATGTCCTTTAACAGTGTAGGTGCATGTCACTGCAAAATATTCAAAATATTATATGAATTGTCTGTTATCTGATGTTAAGTGCCTATTTCATTCAATGTAATATGTTTTAATCATATCTCTGAAAATTGGGGAAACCGGCCGATGAGCTTAAGTACACAATCCCAATAAGTGTATAAGAGATTAAGACATGAATGGCAGGATGTTAGTTCGATAGCTTATTTTTAAAAAATCCCATACACACGTTTTGAATGTTCCTCTTAGGATTCAATACGTATGAAACATACATGCATACATGTATGTACAGAAATTGTATGTATACATGCATACAGTACATAGATACGTACGTTTGTGCGTGGGCACTGATGTATTATGTATACATGTATACGTACAGAGGTGTATACGTACGTACAGACATGTGTGTCTGTATTTATGCATCCAGTTCTTTCAGTGGCAAGTTTTAAACTGAGTCAATAGCTTTCCTCGGCACTGCACCAGAAGCGCCCCGAGGAAGACTGTTGATGCAGACCATTATTTTTTGGAACTTCCGGCATGCAGGTACTTGAAAGAATATGGATGTGGTATCCTCATTATAATTGAGAGCAGTTGGCTTGAAAAGAACTTGGGATACATGACACTTACAGTTATGAGCAATGTATATCCTGTATATTGACGCTTGTAACCTGATATACATAAAAGAGGTAAGTGGTAAATACCACGCATGGGGAGAAACATGTGTGGCCTCCCGCTGGACGAAGCTCACATTCCATTTTCTAATGCTTGGATAGCATAGTGGCATTCAACATCATGTCGGCCAATACATGGGATGAGGAATATCCGAAAGCCAAAGGGAATAAGACCCACTTCATTGTTGCTCTCGTGTTAAGGGGTATATTTCCTCCATCATCATCATCATCATCATCATCATCATCATCATCATCATCATCATCATCATCATCATCATCATCATCATCATCATCATCATCATCATCATCATCATCATCACGAGTGCTCAGGTCACAATCACATCATTTACTGTGACAGACACAACCTATCTGCATGACCCGCTCCTTTGGTGACAGAGCCTTTTCAGTTGTGGCCCCCAAACTGGGGAATAGCTTACCAATTCATATCAGATCCTCCGTATCGCTCGATATTTAAGCGAAAATTGAAAACACGCCTTTTTAAGCAAGCTTTTAATGACTTAGTGGATACTTTGTATGGAATATGGGATATATAATTTTGAGTTTTATTATTATTATTATTATTATTATTATTATTATTATTATTATTATTATTATTATTATTATTATTATTATTATTATTTTTATTATTATTATTATTATTATTATTATTATTATTATTATTATTATTATTATCACCATCATCATCGTCATCATCGTCATGTTATACAAGAATTCAAGCTTATATACATATACATCAGATTAAAATATTCAAACTTTTTTTTCATCGCCAATTTCTACGAAAGTCAATGTGCATTGAGTTGCCATTAGCATACCATATTAATATCACTTTTTAACTGATAATTCATTCGAATTACCATTAGGATACTTATTAATATCCCTTGTCAACTTTTCCTTCATTCGAATTACCATTAGGATACCATATTAATATCCCTTGTCAACTGTTCCTTCATTCAAGTGATGCAACTTTCAGAATTCAAACAGAACTTTTTCATCCTGCTACCCTTTCGTCTCCTGTTTGGCTTTGATTGTATCTAATGTGCAAATGATGCATGGAGATAATTACTTCAGTAAATTATGCACAATTTGTTGCTCCCTATTGAAGGGCAGATACCACAAGAATGCAAGATGTTTCAACCTAAAGAATGGGATAAGTACCTGGGTTGTTTGGCCACAGCAAACCAGGCAGTACCACATGAAGCTACAGGGATGACACCAAACGCACTAATGTTGGGCCGAGAGGTTCACCAACCAGCAGAAGTGATGTTTGGGTCTGGTACACGCCGGGGGGGGGGGAGATGTAGCTACATATGTGTTGTATTGATATTATAAGGATTGACGGACCAATGCTATTTTCTATGACGCTTCTTTATTCAGGACCATGCTGCTACCCCCAGATTCATACTCCAGCTAGTATATCCATGGTATGCTGGAAACTGCCAGAAGGTGCCACTAGCGTGAAGTGTGCTGATAACTACTATACTTTATAACAATATGGAGACTATGTGGATCACTTGAAAAACATATGCAGCATGCCCATGATTTAGCAAGGAGATTCCTTTCAGTAGTAGCAAAGCACCAGAAAGAGTAATACGATCAAAGCTTTCTTTACACAAGTACCAGGACACTGACTTAGCACTGTACCTCACTGATACAGGGCAATTGGGTTTATCACCAAAGCTGTACGTAGCACCTTATGAGAGCCCCTTTCTAATAGTTAAAAAAACTGAATGACTTGCAATTGGGCTAAAATACCCAGTTGGATGAGAAAAGGATGAAGAAGGTTGTCCACCACACCCGACCTACACCTTGTCTAGGGAGACAGAAGTTGCAATTGGCAAAAGCAGCTTCAGCTAAAGCAAAGTGGAATGAGTCTTCGAGAAATAGGAAACTGTGGAAGTAGCAGAGTTATTGATAAAATCTGCATACAAACCTGAATGCAAATACACAAAGGTTGACTAACTTTTGTTTGCTATTGTTTTTATAGCCCCTGTGTAGAAAGGGAACAAATGGCTCAACACCTACACAAAAGCGAGAACAATCTAAATGCCTGGTTCTCAGTACCAGGTGTGTGTCCAAGTGATGGCAGTAGTGATGAATCTGAATCCGATGAAGGAGTGCATGTGGTGTTACTAGTTGTCACCCTGGAGAATCTACTAAGGACCACTGTCCCATTTTTCTCACTTGATCCTTTTTCCTTACCCCACACCCTTGCAGGAAACTACAGAGATGCTCTCATAAGCTGCAGCCAAATAGGGAATCTGGTACAGAGGGCCACTTCTGATGAAGGTTTTATTACAGGGAGAAATGGCAAAAAGCACAAAAGAGTATCTCAGAAGCCAGGGACGGGTGTACAAATGCACCACATGCAATAACAGTGAGGATGAAAAGTGCTATGTGCCATGTGGAGGATCACATCCTGGCAGTTCATACTATGTCTCAAGGTGGAAGCCGGGGGACATATTGTTTTAGTGCCCATTTCTTCCGCTTCCTCTGCTTCTTCTTGTTGTTCAGGTTCTTCAACACTTGGTTTCCGTGCGATAAGTCTGGAAGGACTTGACAGAATTTGATGAAACTTAGTAGGATTATGTATCTAGGCAAGACCTAGGTTGGAAATGTATTTGGATGACCTTGAGCGAATTCTCAAGGTCACAGGGTCACTTATTTGAAATTGGTTTCCGTTTGATAAGTCATGAAGAACAGGATGGAATTTGATGAAACTTGGTAGGATTATGTATCTTGATAAGACCTAGGTAAAGATTGTATTTGGATGACCTTGAGCGAATTTTCAAGGTCACAGGGTCACTTATGTGAAATTGGTTTTCGTGCGATAAGTCATGAAGAACAGGATGGAATTTGATGAAACTTGGTAGGATTATGTATCTAGCCAAGACCTTGGTTGGAAATGTATTTGGGTGACCTTGACCTAATTTTCAAGGTCACAGGGTCATTTATGTGAAATTGGTTTCTCTGCAATAAGTCTTGAAGAACTTGATGAAAATTGCTAGAGTAATGTACCTAGGTGAGAGCTAAAATAGGATTGTAATTTTCAAGCAAACTTGGTCATTTGTAATTTGTTATCACCTGTAACTTATTCAGAGACGTCAGTGTTCCACCGGGAGACATTTGATTTTTTGTTGGAAAATCAGTCTGTTCTAGTTTCATTTTGGATAGTTTTCGGACTCTTCCATGCATCATCATTTTGGACCTTCCACATTCATATTGGCCAAAGTATGGACCCACTCGAAAAATTTATCTGGCGCACAATGTGAGCTCAGGTGTGCCCATAAAGGCATTGACCACGTGTTATATTACGGTTGGATGAACGTAACAAGTTGGCTTCCTTTAAAAAGGAATACAATGTGTGTTTGGGGGGGGGGGTAGCAGTTTCGCATGTCGTATATTGCATAAGATCTATATTAAAACTATCTCCTGGTTTGCTTAATAATACAAATTTATCACTTTTCACAGGGTATGTGTATTATAGCCATTAAAATACATACTAATTATCATAACCAATGACTTGTAATGTCCATGGCAAGTCTCGCTCAGTGGCTATAGTGCGAGAATTTGTCCATGACAAATCTCGTTCAGTCTGCAGATAATATATCGGGGGGGGGGGCATGAAAGTATATCCGAAAGGCAGTAGACAACGTGGGGGCTGAGTTCGTCTTGATCTGTATATCATTAGATTGAATTCCACGTTTACTACAAGGTGACCAAACAGGCAGAACAAATTAATGAATACATGGCGTGAATAGCTTCTCAAATAACATTCAATTGTCATTGCCGGCATTGGTGTGTACGTTTCATGATTCAGTGGACATTTCAACCATGTAAATGCTTCATTGTCGTACAAGCTTTCCTTTCGACCAAAGGTTGTCTTTTTGGTTTTTAGAATGCACTTGTTCTCTTTCATAATATTGTTTCCCACTTGACGAAATAATTTTGCACGCACAGAATTACATCCCTCCACTTTCAAAATAAAACCAAAATAACAACAAGGAATTTGTATTATTTAGTTACTTGTCCACATCACTGCACATTGTTAAATACTGATGTCCATCATGAATGTACGAAAAGGTGCTTTATATGAGAGGCTCGGACATGCACCTTAAGTACGCAAGAAGCTCTTCTAAGTCATTGAACTCTGAAATGTATTTAGCCGTTTCATAATATTTATTTGTTATGTTATTATATCTATTGATAAATCTACCCCTTTACATCGGGGGCACCAACAAGCGGAGCAGAAGCCGTAGCTCGTCATACTTATGTACATAATTTGATGTAAAAGCACGTTAAAACACCTCGTGACATATCACCAGGCAATGTTACAGCGTCTGTGTAAAATATTTGAGATTCGTATTTATAACGGACCGGCAAACACCCTGCCGAGTATCAGAATGCATATGTTGGGTGGAATTCCATGAGGGACCGTCTGTTCTGCTTGTCATATATTTTAACATGAATTATCTAATGGAACATGAAAGCACAGTCTTACACAAAGAACTTTGTTGAAGAATGGACATTTTATATATTTTTGAAAATGAGCAATGTGACAAAGGTCTTTTTAGTGGTAAATATATATATATATATATATATATATATATATATATATATATATATATATAGGACGAGTCACATCTCACCTACATCGGAATGATCTTCTTGGTATTTGTGCATATCATTTCATTCATTGATTAAAATGAGACGCTTATAAGTAACATGATTGTACCTACCAGGGATCTGTGCACAGGTAAATCGCAAAAACACTCCCAGCGGAAACAATACGGATAGAGTCCTCATACAGACAGGCATAGCGTTGCTACTATTCTGTAAAAAAATGTCACTTAAATATCGACACAGAAACGTTAACGATATTTTTCGATTCTACGTGCTGGCCTACTTTCACAATGGCAAGAATGCAAAATGGAGGTTAATGGTCACATGATACGGCAAGCCATCAACGTACATTTTACGACTTCATTTATGCCATAATGCAAAGTATGCCCCCTTTACCCGAATATTGTAATATTATCGTTCCTCCTTTATTATAATTGAATATTGAAAGTGCTAGAATTGTAGAAAATTTAGGGGAAAAATTAAATTAGTAAAATTAAAAAATGAAGTATATTTCAACAACTAAATTTCTGAGAATGCAATAATATTGTGAGCAGGCCTTGCCGGTTGAGTTTATCAAGCTTTTATGTTTACTGTACATTCTGGTACAAAAAAGCCATGTACCCACCTCTCTTATTTCCCTGTATTATGTTCAACAGGGCTTGCCTGTTTGCTGTGTCTGAATGTCTAAACAAGTAAATTCAGCAAAGCTGCATTGTGGATGACGAAAAAACAATATGCACGTCCGTAAGACATAAATAGGTTAAACTGCCCTTTTTTCGCATTGTTCGGAAAGACCACCCATTGCTCCTGGACTTCGGATGATCCAAATAAAAGAGATGGTGCGACGGACTTAATTTGTGTGGTGTATGTTGACCTGTCTTGTGATTCGTTCTACATGATATTCTTGGGCCTTACTCTTTGCTTTGAAGACAAACCTTCCACAAACAATCTTGCATTTTTCCATAAAATTTGAGATTCTTCTCAAGAAAAATCCAATCAAGTGTCGACCTCAAACTGTAAAACTGCCACTCAGCCCAGCTGGCCCTCCGTCTCCAGCTCACAGAAGGGTCCCAAAGCACAAACTGGTCAGCGGATCGTAAATGATGTTTTATACGGTAGAAACAAGAACACAGCGACTCGTACATGGTCGTCATCATGAATGCTCTGTAGATTTCGGATTTAAAAATAATGATATTAAGTTGCAATGCTCCTTGATTTGCAATCATAAGCTATCCGTTGTGTGAGGTCAAGATGCAAGTCCATGCTGTTGCTGGTTTCTGTGGTAATGGTGTCTCAACTTCTTGTACATTTTAAAATTACCAACTATCTATTACAGTGTATTATTGGTGATACTTGATTGGCTAGTTATAACTCACATGGCCATCGTTCTGGTTGTTTCGAGCGTATGCGAAATGAGATTATGATAATGACATTTGTACTAATACAGCAGCGCTAGCTGCTCAGTCAAAATATTTGCACGTTTGTGAGACAAATTCCTGACAAATATCTCTTGCCTCTGGTATGCAAAACCATTTTTAGGCGGACTGTACTGTGGTTGTACCATTCCATAGCAACGAGGTTTAATTGCAAATATTCTCCAGTTTTATTTGATTCAAGTCTAATTTGCTGGATAACTATCGAACTGAGTAATTTTTAATCGTTTCTGGTTAATTTTTATATGTCGTTTGTAAGGACGCGAGTGTGCACAAGAGTATGAAAATGTACTGCATGAATTATCCCCCAAATGTCACGACACAAACATTTACAATGTCGTCAATGGCGGTGATTTTAACACTGCCTTTCCACGGGTGAGATACTTGAAGCACTTCTTAGTTCTTTTCTACCACATGAGGATCGACATATCTGTGGACTGGAGATTCCTGTCACATAGAACTTAATTTCGAAAGGAAGATAAATGGCGAATTATCCATAATTTACTATTTACTCATTTCCGATAACATGTATATATGTACGACCTTTAAACAGTTCCTGTATCCATCATGACTGCATCAACATTCCGATCACTCAACTGTAAAATTTGAATTGGAAATTCTCGTTATTCACATGCCTGATGAACCTAAATACTGTATGTCTTATAAGACATTCAGCAACCGACGAAAATATATACAGGTTCTCAAAAATACCCTGGGGTAAGAATTTGGATGGTACATATTTCCTGAAAAACTATACATTGTCATAATGTGTTTTGTGATGAACATATCGAAAGTGTTCAGCATTATCAGGACTGCACGGTAGGTCCAAAACTGCCCCGGGCTTGAAAATGTGGAAAGAGAGAACATGTTGAATATCTAAAATAACAAGCTCTCCTCGATGCCACTTTTTTGTAGATATAAAGAAATAGCCTCCATGAGGGAATAGTTGCTGCAATTAGACGCAGAAGGCGTGTAAAGTATCACTTTGTTATACGATCAGTAAAAAAAAAAAAGAAAAAAGAAATTGTTCCCCCAATATCTAGTGCAGTCTATATATCGGGTAATAGGGCTAGAGACCTCTAGAAAGACATTTAAGAAAACTAGGAAAGATGATTTGCTGCATAACAAATCAGTGTGTGTATCTTGAAAGCATATTAGTATGGCAATGTACAACTATTCCATAGTACAGTAGTAGAAGTTGAAATGGCATCTCTATCTATTGTAGCTTTGAAGTTTTTCAAGATTTAAAATTTCGAATGTTTCTCTTTAGGATAATTTTAATTGCTATGATTTTCATTTTTGATTCATTACACGCGCAATGGTCAACAACCCCCTAGTAGAAGTTGGAATGACATCTCTATCTATTATATTGTTGAAGAAAAACAAGATTAAAAATTTCGAATACTGCTAATTAGCATAATTTAAATTGCTACAAATTTTGTTTTGGATTCATTACATGCGCAATGGTCAACAACTCCTTAATAGAAGTTGAATTGACATCTCCATCTATAATAGTTTTGAAGATATTCAAGTTTTAAAATTTAAATTTTAAAATCCTGCTAATTACCATAATTTTAATGACTTGAACTTTTGCCTTAGATTCATTACATGCACAATGGTCAATAACCCCTAGTAGAAGTTAAAATAACATCTCTATCTATAATAGTTTTGAAGATATTTAAGTTTTGAAATTTCAAATGCTGCTAGTTAGCATAATTTAAATTGCTACAACTTTTGTTTAAAATTCTTAAGATACGCAATGGTCAATAACCCCCTAGTAAAAGTTAGGATGACATTTCTATCTGTTATACTTTTGAAGATATTCAAGATTAAAAATTTCCAATTCCCTTACTTTGCATAATTTTAAACATCTTCATTCCTCTGTATAAGACGGTCAAACTCCTTGTATGGAGGTACAACCACGCCAAGTTTTGAGTTTCTATGTATAATAGTGTTCGAGAAAAGTGTCGGACAAATATCAATCTATTGTAGCTTTGAAGTTATTCAAGATTAAAAAAATTCCAATGGTGCTACTTAGCATAATTTAAATTGCTACAACTTTTCTTTTTAATTTATTATGTGTGCAATGGCCACCAATCTCCCAGTAGAAGTAATAACATCTCTATCTATTATAATTTTGAAGAGATTCAAGATTGAAAATTTTGAATACTGCTAATTAGCGTAATTTAAATTGCGACAAGTTTTGTTTTAGATTCATACGTGTGCAGTGATCAATAACCTCCTAGTTGAAGTTGAAATGACACTTTTATCTGTAGTAGTTTTGAATGTATTCAAGATTTAAAATTTCAAATCCTGCTAATTAGCATAATTTAAATTCCTACAACTTTTGTTTTAAATTTATTAGATGCACAATGGTCAATAACACTCTAGTAGAAGTTGAAATGACATCTCTATCCATTATACTTTTAAAGATAATCAAGATTGAAAATTTCGAATACTGCTAGTTGGCGTAAATGTCCCCCGCTACCGAAGGTGGCATAAAGGGACATAGGATCAGTGAGGACAGGGACCGTGTGTCCGTCCGTCTTGCTTGTAGTGGCACCCGAACTATGGTCATGGAAAAAGATGGTGGACATACAGCAAGCAAGGACAGGGGGGCCTTGCGTCGGTCCGTCCGTCCGGAAGCATATCTCTAGAACCCGAAGATATAGAATAATGAAATTTATACCAGAGATGCATCATACCATGGACATGTGCGCTGTTTATTGTTTCTGACCTTGACCTATTTTCGTGGTCACAGGGCCCAAGAACATATCAATTTTTTGTGCATCCCTTCAACAAGTGCAACAACTTCTGCAAAATACTGTGGCGGGGGTCATTGATCCTTTGGATCACTATGCACTTGTTTAAATGGTTACAAGTCTTAAATGTAGCGTAAAATTCATATAGCATTTTTAAGGAAAAAATAAAATTCAGTCTATGGTGTGAAGTGAAAAAACACAGATCTTCCAACCCGCATATTATTTTTCTTTTCGAAAAGAGGTTAGTTCTAATTTTGTAGCTGGATTTGGGGGGGTTAAAATTCGATTTTAGCTTTGAAACTCAAAAACGTTTAAATGAATATCTTTACTATGGCACATGGATTTGCTGCAGAAATGTAGTTTTCTGCTTTACATTGAGAAAACATAATTGTCTTCATTGGTGTTTGAGTTTATTATTTTCATCCTGTGATCCACGGGTAAAAGTTAAATTGCAGTTTGATTAGTGAACACTAATAGAGGTTTCATTAATTTTTGTGAATTAATTTGAATTTGAAGACACACACACAGATACATAAATATATATACTTTACATGAGTTGAAATGAGAAGTAATCACACACACACACACACACACACACACACACACACACACACACATACACATAGCACTTTGCACACCCTACATTGCAAGTGTGCCGAGGAAAGCTGCAGACGTGGACCCTGTTCTTAAAGTTAGACCACACTTGCTGTATTTGAACGAAACATCATTCCATAAGAAATTTAAAATTGGCAATCATAGCAAGTTTAATTTGAAGGAAATTGCCGAAATAGTCATTGTTAGCACTTTAGGGTCCAGTGTAGTGGCGATATATTTGTGTGTACACATTATTTAAAAGAACGTTTCAAAATGAAATTTACTTCTAAAATTCGAGTCATCAAATTTTTAATAATGTTGGAAAGTGGTAAAAAGAACAAATTGTCTTACTTGTTAGTTTAATTCATTCATTCGTTCGTTGCTTTTATCTTTACAGTTAAAGGCAAAGATTGCCGCGGCACAACAGCAGAGAGAGAGAACCCCACAGCAATGGCGGACTCTGGTTCGGATATGGAAGTGGATGATGATGCCCAGTCCAGCGGTTCTCAGTCTCTGTCCAACGCTCCAAAACCCACTTCCCCAACCTCAGGTAAACGCCAGGGAAGAAGGCAAAGTTCAAGGAACATGGCAATGAAGCGAATATGCTCTTAGAGAAGTTGGCTGGGCGAAAACAAACCACTGAGAATTTGCAGTCGAAGATCCGGGTTATGCTGAATGAAGCTGAGACCCCAGCATCATCCAGAGCATCATAGTGAGTCTGGTTCACAGTAATGATTCCCTGCATACACGAAAAAGTCCTCAACTCATTCTTCAGACAGTCCTTTATGAATACAATGACACATGCCATAGACTCTGTCAATGTGCAAGCGAGAAATACGCCCCAGCAGCCGTTCAGTCAGCAACCCCAAGATCAACCTTTCAGTCAGCATTGTCAGCAGCAGCACTTCAGCCAGCAATCCCCTTCCCTACAGCAGCAGCAGCAGTTCAGCCAAAAATCCCAACAGCAATCGTAGCGGCAGCAGTTGACTCAGTAATCTCAACTGTGGTTAAGCCAGGCTCCACCCCCCCCCCCGCGACGACGACGACAACAACAACAACAACAACAACAACAACAACAACAACAACAACAACAACAACAACAACAACAACATCATCATTATCACACCACGACCAGGCAGGATGTCACACGACAATACCAGTAGGCCCAACAGTCTGGCACACAGGTAGCGTCCTCTTCCTCATCGTCACATACGACAGGTTAGTAGAGGTGGTCGTAGTGAGGTAGTATGTGCATTTGTGACAAAAATTTTGAAGAAAATTAAAAAGAAAATAACAAAGAATAAGTTGACCCTGCTGTTGACTCAATCCTTAAAAGGAACCTTTAAGGGTTAAAGTCATTTGCAGATAGAAGCATCATTCCAACATCAGTTTATAAATTTGTGGTATTATCTTAGAACTCCTTTACATCAATGAACAGTCTGCCAAAGTTGTATCATTGAAATTTATGCAACAAGCACAGAAAAACAGAAGTTAAACTTCGAATATTTTCAAACGTATAATAGATAGAAGTATGCCAGGGATGAAGTTTTGCCTGTGCGTGCAACCCAGTCTCAAATTTTACATGCGCTTTTTGCGCAAATATTGCATATCTGATGTGCCCACACTCGGGAAGATTTGTTTTTAAGAAGTGTAAATTCTAGTTGTCTTGATGGTTGTAATATCAAGTGGACATATCACAATGTATTCACAGGTAGGAAAAAAAATCTAAGACTATCTTGTTTTTTCTATAAGTAAATAGCTGTCTTGGAAAATAAGACAACCAAAACAGGACTGTGGTAAGATAATTATATTAAAACGGTAATTTTAAGGAAAACTTTTCGCCACTAAGAAAATTTAAATTCTCTTGAAAATTTCTCAAGATAAGATATATTTCTCAAGTTTTTGTTAACTTTTCTTATTTGCATTATTAGTTGGAAAAATCTTTAAAATGATCTAATTGAACATAATTATCTTACGCCACAGTCCCTTTTTGATTACCTTTGTTTTCGAAGATAATTTTCTTATTTTGAGAAAAACAAGATAATTTTTTTCTCTTAGAATTACTAAAATCCAAACAAGCCACCTAGGCAAAACTTGGATTTTAACAAAATAAAACAAAAAAGTCTTATTTTCTCTGTGCATAAAATGTTATATTATCAAATATGAAATAGAAATCCTGCAAGTTATAATACGATATAAACAGATAAATAAATAAATGTTGATAAACAATATGGGTAACAATCTGTTTTTTTTCGATTTAACTTCATCTGCCTCTGTCCCACTCTATTTTACCGGCATACTTTTCCTCTATCTATCTATCTATCTATCTATCTATCTATCTATCTATCTATCTATCTATCTATCTATCTATCTATCTATCTATCTATCTATCTATCTATCTATCTATCTATTTATCTATCTATCTATCTATCTATCTATCTATCTGTCTGTCTGTCTATCTATCTATCTATCTTTCTGTGTGTCTGTCTGTCTGTCTGTCTGTCTGGCTGTCTGGCTGCCTGCCTGCCGCTCTCTCTCTATCTCTCTATCTATCTATCTATCTATCTATCTATCTATCTATCTATCTATCCATCTATCTATCTATCTATTTCCGTCACTATTTGCTTTGAAACCTCAAACTTTGATTGATTTCAGCCCCATGTATGAAATTTTGTCTTTCCCTAAGAGGAGAAAATGCATTTAAAATTATGCAAATTAGCGGCGCTTTAACTTTTAAATCTTATCTTCAAAACTTTGATAGATAGAAATGTCATTTTAATGCGAAAGTATATTATATTGATTATTTGTGCATCTACTGAATATGGAAGACAAGTTGTAACATTTCAGAGTTGAAAGCACACAGGCAGATTTGATTTGAAGCAATCTTTTCTAGTTGTGGTTATATTTGCCAATAAGCGTTTCATGATGTTTCACAATAGATCAGTACAAGAAACTAGCGCTATACCTTATCATATACAGTATACTGATTCATTGATTCAGAGCAGTTGTGACAAAGGTGATACTGACGTTATATTAAAACTGCATCATAAAATATCCTGTTAGCAGATTAGGATGTATTTGTATTTTGTCCACGGAACGACCGGATCTCGAACCAACAACCTTGGGCGTCAACCACCTGGGAAAATGGAAAACGCATATATCCACTGCACCAAATGCATCTATTTCTATTTTGGGAAGAGACATAACGATGATTTTGTAACAAGAGCAATAAAATCCAGCTAGCAAATAAAATTAGCATGGGTATTTTCAATAATATATATAGCCTACATGAATAGACGAGCATTAAAATAAGAATTATCGTATCGTAAACTAATTTCATGCCTTTAAAATAATATGTTGCAGAACTTTCTTTCAGTGTTTTAAAAACAACCCAATTTTCAATATAAAATTCTTGCATTATGAAAATAATGCATCAATTTCACCCTTTTATAATGTATTTTCAGTAATGCAAGTGTGTAAAAATTTTCTGGCTGCGTCTGATGGACTGGATGACTTATTTCTATGTGTGAGTAGGTCTACCGACCCAAAACGCTACATGACTGGGTTTCCCTATTTCTTTAAATGTATCACATTCACATCAGTACAATTATATCTCATACATTTATCGCATTTGATTAGCGATGACGTTCATTTTATGTTATTCAAATCTTGTGTGAAGATTTGAAATAGCATGCTGGCAGGATCGGCCTGTCGGCGATCCTTCATTGCTTCCCATTCACGCCAAAACTAGAGAAAGTAGGTTGAAAAGCAATTAGGGTCAGGTATGCGGCCAGGCATGCTGCATTGTAAGACCGGTATTGTTTGTAAACGTAACTGAAACACACGCTTTGTGCACAGGAATTTCGCAATTCAGTTTCTGCAAACTGCATGTGCCATATATGGTACTGAGAACGTGTATGCGAAATTCAAATGTCAGAAGAGCTGATCAACGTTGAACTTGTGAAGGGGACCCCAAACAGTGTTCGCAGCAGTTAACGGAAACTGTGTGTGTCTGTGATCAAGGCGGCTGTTGAGCGTCAATCATCTCAGTTGTGGTGTCATTATCTGCAGCGTAAGTACACAGCAGACAAGTTGACTTCAGAACATTTGTAAGTGTGCTTTATGTGAGTGCTGCTCACGGGTTGTACATGTATGACTATCAGTCTGGATTTAGAAACAAATTTTCTGCTGACACCAGTCTCATTCATTTAACAGACTGCAAAAAGGTACATGTGTCTCGGGGGTTCTGCACAGTAATATGGTCCTCCTAGACCTACAAAAGGCATTCGACATCATATACTTCGTGAAGAGCTCAGACAGATAGGGGTAGTCGGTAGGTTGATTGGTTCCACTCCTGTCTGTCTGGGCGACAAAAGTAATAAACGTTAACGGTAGTTTGTACCTGTTCAAAACTGCATGGGGTAGCATTACATGCGGTGTTCCTCAAGGCACTACGTATTCTCTACCCACTTTTCTATCTTTGTTACGTAAACGACTTAATGATCATAGTATTTATGACACAGTGTTACTACTCCGAGGGAAAAGCCCAGATGAAATGTCGAATGAACTCAGTAGTGACCTCCATCATGATTATAAGTGGCTGATAGACAATACGTACGCTGTCTTTACACATCGGCAAAATGGAATGATAATGTGTTTTATTTGGTTATAAAAGGAAACTCAAGAAGGCAAAAAGGTTTTGCATTAAATTTAAAGATGCTGAACTACAGGCATATCGAAGAATGTATTAGTAAAATATCTGGGTCTTGACCTGTACAGTTCCCTGCCAGGCTGAGCCTCATTCAAAAAAGAAACAACTGGTTCTCATGTCAGAAACCATAGAGGTATTATAGGGATAGAGGTCCAGCTCGCCAATACACAGCAATATTATCAATATTACCCTATAACACCTCTATGCAGAAACGTTTATACAGACAAGGACATTTTCTTAATTATCAGACCCGAAGGATGCTTGGACGCGCACTGGTTCAACCTTTATTTTTACTATTCAGTCTGCAGTTGGCTAAAACTAACGATCTTCATCATTATCTTACCAAAAGTAGTCCAAAAACCCACCATATCGATTAAGGATTGGAATGTCCTGCCACCAGAGATAAAACTCTTACCTGGCAAGACTAATTTCGAATCCAAGGCCAAGGCCTTTCTCTACTCAAAATTGATACAATCCTAATTCATATCTCTTAGGTTAAACAGTGACTAGATTTTTGCAGGTTTCAGGCTCAGGAGCCCGCATGCTCTAGATGTCTAGGCGGGGTGCAGTTAGTCAGGACCTAATGGAGGAGGTGCTCCACCCCCACTAACCCACCCCCGATGGTGGTGGTGGTGGGGGGGGGTCTGTCCGAGACCCTTGGATTGTTATTCACTTGGGCTACATTTTAACAATCACCATATATTTTTGCCCCATTGACAAATACAAATATAAAATCCATTCCTGTACGGAGATATACATTCATTGTGACAATAACAACTACTTATTTCATTATTGTAACCATTGCTCATTCTACTGCATAAATTTTCTTATTCATATGGTTGTTTCATAATTTATTCGTCATATGTAATTTGACATCATGGGGACTGGAGATCTCCTGCCCTCATGGTGTCAATAGAAAAGGTCAGAATCAGCTCTAAGGTGTGTATTTGGCCCAAAACACAACTGAATATACAAACATTTGGAGGGCTAGAGCAGTGTATTCCCATTAGTTTGTATGTTAAAGCAACCTTAATAAACCAGTCACTTTTGTAGCTGTGGATAAATGATTTTTTGTGAGGTATTTAGTAATGCATGTAGGTTTACTGTCTGAAATTTGGTGTTTCTATGTGCAGTAGTTTTGTTATTAACTTGAAAATTCTGTCTTGCCTCTCGCATCTTTCACTGTCGAAACACTTTTATTTGGGTCTAAAAACTGTTCTTTCAAAGAAATTGAAGATATTTTTAAAGCTGTTCATACATATATTATTAAAACAGCTAGATTTGACACCTGATTATATGTGATATTTATTTAATGTTATATGCAAGTACATGGTTACATAATTAGAGGACCATCTCCAACCACCCTCTCTCTATCTGTGAACACGTATCGTGCTGTGTTATTCTTCCAGTCGTGTGGCTTGCCACCCTATCTGTCATTGTTACTGTAGCGTTTTTCTTTGCATCAGTCCTAAGTGTTGTCAATCGTCTTCTCTAATTTCTCTCTTATGTGTGCAAGAAGGATTAATATAGGGCACCACTTTGTTTCCTAATTGCTTCAATAAAATATGTTTAAAACATCTTGTAAATTACAATGTAAAGTAATGTAAATACACAACCCTAGCCCTCCACTGACTGCACTGCCCTCTTTTAGGCAGTTCTTGAACCTTCTTTTCTTGCCCTTGCCTATTAAACTTTTTGGTCTTCATCATGTGAATATTCTATGGGTCCACCCAACTCTTTTTATCGTTTGAAAATTTTATTTTATATAAACCTTTGTCTATTTATTCATTTACTTACTTACTCACTTATTTACTTACTTACTCTCTCACTCATTCATTCATTCAGTCAATATGTTTTGTACATTGACTTTAAGGGTCATCACTGGAGGGTAACTCATCAGATAGTTTTAAATCATTTGTCACATTCATATATATATATATATATATATATATATATATATATATATATATATATATATATATATATATATATATATATATATATATATATATATTTCATCTGTATTGGTTATCCGAAATCAATCAATCAATCAATAGGGGTGTCTTCTGCTATGCACTGTTGTATGTCAGTATGTATATGCAGATCGAGCCCCGCTAAATTTGGAATTTCATGACTTGACAAAGCCGCAGGACTTGAACTTATGTGACAGTGCTACTTGGCCCACAGGCTGTTCCAAATCCATGTTGTTTCTGATGGTGGTGTACACAGGAAGAAGTCAATTTTAGTGAGATTAGCCAAATACAGATGGTATGGTCAAAAACAAACATAGAAACACAGTGTCAGAAACATTATTCATTAAACGTTCCTCAACAGTCCACAGTACAAAAATCCTTGGTCAAGTGAAAGCGTGCCCAAGTTTCGCTCAAAGGAAGATTCCATTTTAATCGATTAGGCATTTTCCAATGTGTCTTGACTGGTGCATGTACAAATTGAAAGAATGAGTTGTTCAGCGAGCAGAAAAAGGCCTTTTACATGAAAATTAAATGAGCACTTTGTGATATTTATGCCATTTAATTATTTTTATGTGCAAAAAAATTGTTTGAAAAAGCTACCATCTCTGGCCGTTGACCATCAAGAGGTAGAAAAGCACTCTTAATTGCCTGTGCCACACAACGGAGGTCGGGTTTTTACATGTAGGGTTGTTAGCAAGCTGTCGTCAGCCCTCTTCACGCCTTTCAGGCTGGATGTACACGACAGAATGAGGACATTTGGGAAGATTTGTATTATTTTAAAATTATAATATTTTCAAAAATAATAGTGCTAGAAACACAATTCAAAAAGTGTTGATTACCTATATCCCTATTCTACCCAAATGATATCACCAGCAGGGGCTGTGGGCATGCCGAGCGCAAAGTTGCGACAGTAGGATAGGGCTCTTTTTTTCCGTACTAAAGGCCACCTAACTAGCTACTAAGCTAGTCAGGACCGCGGCAGATAAGCGGAGTGCCACAGAATATTATTATAAAACTCAAAACAAAAGTTGACATCTATTTTTGGTTGTGAGTAGACCTTATCGAGGAGAGGGAAACGTGGAGAAATACAACATTATGTATAACATGCAGTCACGTTTTTTTAATCATCATGTAAAACTTTCATTGCCACAATTTCTATTGAGTCAACAGCTTTCCTAGGTGTGCTTTGGACGTATTAAGCCCAAAGCATGCCGCGGAAAGCTGTTGACCTGGATTATGGTATTGTGTGTAAGTACAGGTATGCTGCTACTCACTTGAATAAAAGGTCTTTTTTTCCAGGAATCTGGATCAAGCACTCTTATCATAGTTCACAGCAGTTCGTTTTAAGTAGTTAGACTCTAGTCGCAATTGGCACTGAAAGAGTTAAATTTGACGGAACCTAGATCTTTTTGGTCTGAAACTGTGATAAGTGTTCTATTAGCCAGAAATCATTATAGTGGAGAGAAGGCTGGACGCGATAGGAGGGGGACAAGGCTAGGGCAGAGGGTACAACATATAACTAGAAAACAAAAATTTGCTTGAAGGCAAATCTGTCTGTGTTTGAAAAGTTTGCATATGTTGAAAGTAATAATGAACCTTTTAATTTCCCACTAATATGCTGTTGGTGGCTGTTGTGTAGTGTTAATCACTACTCATAATCAAGGGATTCGCAGTCTGACTACGGACAAGTTGAGATGCGTAAAAACCGACATTGTTCCAGACTTTGATATCATTACCCTGTCTGAAACATTTTTTTCAGACAATGCACCTGATAATAATAACTTTAACTTACCTGGCTATCATAATATTATACGGAGGGTCGCCGGAATTTTGTTGGGGGTGGCACGGCAGTGCTTGCATCTGACGCTATTGCAATTTCTCCTTGCATTGAACTAGAGCTTCTTGACATCGAACTTTTTTGGACCGAGATTAGGGTTCGCAATGATAAATTTTTACTTGGAATAGTCTATAGACCTTCTAGCTCACTCGTTTCTTTTTTTAAAAAAATACAAGAGAGTTTCTATTTAGCCACTTCTTGTGACATTCAAAATATTATTCTAACTGGCGATTTAAATTTGACTTCAGCACCACGTCGGTTGCAAGGTTGCAGCTGCTCTGCGACACACAAATTTTCTTAATTTGCACATTCACGAGCCTACTCGAATAACAGCAACGACCTCTACTTGTTTCGATCAAATAATTTTTAATATACCAAATTTAATTAAAGAACCAAGTGTCTTGTCACCTATCTCTAATTCTGATCATTCAGTAGTTGCTACCAATGTGTGCGGCACAGAAAGAGACCTTCTTTTACTAGACAAATTAGGGAATACGAGAGAGCGGATTTCGATAAGTTCAGGGATTTCCTTGATAGAACAAACTGGGACGTTTTCTTTGAGACTAGAAATGTCGAGCTGTGCAGTAAGATTTGAACAAAATTATTTCTTGATACGGCAAACCATACTATTCAAAACAAAGAAATAACAGTTCATCCCTCTGACCTTCCATGGTATAATTCTAGGCTCCTTTGTGAGAAGCGAAGGTTTTTCGAGCTTGTAAGAGAGCAGAGAATAAGAATAATGATCCACAAGCTTGTAGTGCTTATACAAATCCTCGTAATCAATACCAAGATGACCTGAAATGTGCCGAAGAAGCTCACAATAGTAAACTTAGTGCTTCTTTAAAGAGCGCAAAGCATAAAAGCTATGCTTGGTGGCGTACCGTGAAACAGTTCATGAATAGAAATCAATCTTAGTCTATTCCTTCTCTAATACATAAAATTCGCCGTGTGGCCGACACCAAATGTTCAGTTGCTTTTTCTGAAGTCAGAGTAACCTTGATACTTCAAGGGTCCTAGTAATTCAAACTGTGGACCCACCTGCTGTCATACTTGACTATTAAAATTGATCAAAGCGAAATCCTTGACATTCTTAAGAGTTTAGACATCACTAAGCCCACTGGCCAAGATGGATTCAGTGCTAGACTTCAGAAGGAAGGAGCACCATCAATTTGCGAATCGTTAACCAAACTCTTCAACCTTTCTCTTAATCTGGCACCACCTACAGTATTATGTAATATACAGGTCAAAATGTGAAAATTTTGCGACCGCAATACTGGCCATTGTTTCTAATTTAGCCCAATACAACTTTCAGGACTTATAGGGAGTATAAAAGTCTAGGTTCTCTTCGATATTGGTGGCGCCACCTACAGTATTATGCCATATAGGGGTCAAAATATGAAATTCTTGTGAACACTCTAGCATCTTTAGTTTGGGGCAGATCTTCACCAAATTCAATGGAATTGTGGGCGAGGTCAAAGTCAAGTTGCTAATGACACAAGTGGCGCCACCTATAATTTGGTGGACATTATGAGCCAAAATGTGTTTTAAGATATAAAATTCCCAATCTTGAAAAATAATTGGATCAGACTTGCCAAACTTATAAGATATATAGACAATCTCCAAAGCTACAATCATTTTTAATATCAGCGACCTTGACCTATTTTTGTGAGGTCACCATGCCTGTAAAGTTGAATGGGTTTATTTTGTAATGGCAGGGTGTAGCTTGGACTTCAATGACAATGCCAGCACAGCACCAGGTAGGCCTGTGTGCCTTTTGTATTACATAATCCGGGTGTCCTTGATCTTCTGTCCCAAGGTCACTGAGGACAAGGTTAAGGACTCACTCATTTTTGTCTCGCCACATGCAACAATATCCATCACAGGAGTTGCACAAATAAGCTATGATTACATGTGGAGCGAAGTGCCTATCTGGCGGACAGTTTTTACATTAAATGTACATAAGCTTTATATGGTCAGAAGCCACTTGAGGACTCACAACTTTGAAGTGAACAGGTGCAATATAGCCACGATGCCAGCAGAGCATTTGGCCGATGGGCCTCATGTTTAGTTATTCAACTTCAAAATTTTGAAGTGTCTACAATGAGCATGAATTAACATTCTACAACTTTCTGTCCTTCAAGGCTTTGTTGAATACTTTGAAAGCCAGAAGCGATAGAAATTTTCAACTTCCCCTGAAATAGCCTTAATTTGCATAGTTTTCAACCTGTTAACTACCCTAAACGATGTGCAAAACTCCCGCTATGCAAACTTGAAGATTCCGACTCACACGGTACCCGGGGTTAAGCAAGGAAAGATAGGAAAGAAAGAGAAAGAAGGAAAAGCAAGAAAGGAAGAAAGATAATTGGGTAAAACAAGATGTCTGTGTTCACACACAGGCACACCTGTTTTTACAGGGTAAGACATGCCATGTAATGAATGGCCCGGAGTTAAACAAGTATTTATTGCGGAAAGGATGCATGTTCAAGAAGTAATGAATATTGTGCGGATGCCATATCCTCGTTACCGCGGAAAACCCTGAAATGCAAGAGGCATCGCCATAAATCTTCATTGCATAACCTCACGCTCTGGTCAGTATCGGAAGCATAACAAGCTTTCAGTAGCACGGCCACATCAAGGAAAAAAGGGAAAAGACTATATTAGGAAAATGTATCACACAAATTATCAAGTTTTCTTAGCATGTAAGATCAACTGCATATGTGCACATACAAACTATGTTTGGAAAATATATGGTACAAACTTTCCAGATATCACTTGATTTATGTGGTATACAAATGTTCTTTTTGCTTTTTTCATTGTATGCATATGTATCTGTGCAAGTATGCGTGTGTGTGTGACACATAAGGGTCGATTAAAAAAAAGCGTTTTGTATCGTTGGTTCAGAGGCAAAGTGTGGGGTTGTTTGGGACATGAGAAACAGAATATTTCATAACCATGTCCTGAAAAAACTTCATGTCAGACCCTTTCAAAGGGGTTTGTTATGCAAAAATATATTGTACGTATGTCTTTTTGTTGGTAAAGAAGCCTGATAAATCATGATAAAGATGCGAAAGTTTATAAACCGCAGGGTCGCTCTGAATTAAGAGGGGTGATAATGATCTCTCTCTCTCTCTCTCTCTCTCTCTCTCTCTCTCTCTCTCTCTCTCTCTCACCATTTTACAAGTAGCAACACAGAGTAACTAAGTGATGAAAGAGGGCTTGGATTTCCACATACAGCATCATGCCCCTCCTTGACCGTACTTATGGCATTTAATTTGCCTTTTTCCATTCCGAAGGAAACCTCGATATTGAGCCACACAGAAACGAAACAATATTTTAGACAACATATTACAGGCTCCACATCTCTCAGCATCTGCAATAATTTAGGGCTAATTGAACCAGGTCCTGATGCTCTAGTAGTATCTGGAATTGTTGAATGGTCGATGATAAGACAACATTGTCGCCTTCAAGACACACGCAGTCACAATACAACTTCGAAACCACCCATATGAAAAGTATGTATTTAGTTTATTAGTTAGTGAGTGAGTTAGTGAGTGAACTTTGGGTCAATTTTGCATACCTTCTTGTAACACTGTCAGCCATGCTAGTGGCAGCTGCCTTCATTTATGTTCTTACTTCACAATATTGCTCTGTTGCTTGTACTACTGTCTCACATACAAATTTTTACAATTTCACAGTAAAATCACTGAACGCAACAGCCAAAATACCTCTCGATATGTGAGAAATAATTCCTGAAGGGTACGCCTGGTAGGAATTAAAAATATTACAATTTAAGACACTGAGACCAGTATCTCGAGTAATGGCATTAATCTGTCGACTTTGTCCTCAAAAACCAAAGGCAAATGATCCTTGAAAAAAATGACCCATGGTCTCACATTCCCTATGACCCCTGTTGGAGCGCCTCATAAAAGACCTATTGTCAAAGAAAATTGAAGGTACGCCATGTTTCATTCGTTTATGAAGTTGTTACTGGGTAAAATTATTCCTACGCAGTGGTAGATTAATCCGGTTAAACAGACTCTACTAATGTGACCAATATACTATTCTGTGTTTTATTTTGAGCTGTTCTTTTGCAGAAGGACATGGGCAGACGCAGTGAAACGAATATGAAGACAGGGCGGAAGTAACCACAACCGTGCCAATGATGCAACTCAAAGGCATCCTGTGATGTTTCTGAGAACATGGACACTTAAGTCAAAAATGAAGCCCAGTGATATTTTCTAGAGACCCATCGCAGTTGCTGCTGAAACAGCAACTTAACAAGGTTTCAATATCTACCACTGATGAATTCTAAAAAGCATATTAATAATATGGTTGCCATCGTTTATAGCAATGGTGAAAATAAAAAAATTATCATGACTAATGAAAACACCAAAAACACATAAAACAGTTGGACAACAGGACGAAGAGTCATTATCAAAGCAGGCTGAAGCTGGTGAAATGGACAGAGATGATGAAATGCTTAAAGTATATCCTTGGGTGATATTTATGAGTTGAACCAAGTGCTACATTCAAGGGAGTATTCCAGGGAATGAACGAGTTACCGAAGGGTCATGCAACAACAAATTAAGTGCTTCTGTACCAGCAAAAAGCTTGGGAATCGGCAATACAAGTCCAGCATATCAGGGAAAGGGACCTGTGTTATGCCAATTCCATCAAACAACTTTGACTAATTTTGAAATGACTGATGGTGGTCGTAAAATGACGGATTTGCCAATGAATGAAAAGAAAGCAGCCACGATGCTGGCTCAAAATGATACAGAAATGCACCAAAAACAAAAACCAATTTTCATTTGTGAATATTGTGGAAAGTGGCTCCCAAGTAAGAAGTCTTATACATTACATATAGAGGACCACACAATAAAGGCCAGAGGACATCCCTGCTGGAAATGTGGACTGTATTTTCATTATGGTCTTGATATGGCTCAGCACCAGATCTGGCACAAACTATCTTTACCCCCAGAACAATTAAGATATGAATTTGAAAGAGAAGGCAAAATTGTGCTAAGATGTTGTGTCTGTGCTGTAGAATGTAAGAAAATCGCTCTCTTGTATCGACATTTGAAACGTACTCATGTCACGGGGCAATTCTGTCCAGAAAACGAGCGATTCAAGTGTATGTTGTGTGATGAAAGGTTTACAAATGCCAGGGATAAAAACAAACACCACACAAAACATTTACATGAATTGTGTCGTAGAGTACCAAAGGAGCAACTGGTTGGTTCAGGGGATGTTCCTTTTGCATGTGGTGTCTGTGATAAAAAATACCGACAGGAATCCTTGTTACTTACCCACTTAAAACAACATTATTGTACCGAAAAAACGCACTCAGCAAATGATGAGGGAATTAAAAAGTTGAGCAATGTATCAATGGTAAAACAAACCGAGAGATTACATGGTTCGGCAAAATGCAACCTTGATAAAGGGACTTTGGCAGTCTCTTGCCAACCTTCAGGTCATGAGATAAAGCACTTAGCAGCTGTCGATGTGATGACGGAGTCTAAGGCATCCTGCATGCAGTCGAGTCAAAATGAAGTGGTCCAGAATATTGTGCATACTGATCCAAATTCTAGTGTCCACGATGGTGATGCAAAAATGCCACACATAAATGAATCAATGACAGATCAGTCCTCACAGCAGGTACCAATGGTGAAGAGAAGAGAAGCTGATTCAACCAAAGCAGTTTTGGCATGTGGTGCAGAAGTGTGGAAGGAATCCCTTGTAATGGAGTGTAAAAAAGACGAGGAGCATGATGCCAAAATGCTGATACAAAGAATTGGTCCAACTGAGGCATCACAAACAGTCAAATCAGAACCAGAAAACAGTGGCAATATTGAGAATGTATATAAAGTCTGTGTGAAAGAGGACAGACCTGCGCTTGAAGAAGATACATTTTTCGGGGCAAATACACAGGAAATAAACATTGAACCAAAAATAAAAGTACCTTTACTGCCAGATGTAAAATCATTGTTGCATGTGAACTTACCTCAGTGTGAGGAATCAGATGGACAAGAACAAAATTTTGATAGAACTAGCAGTGTGAAGCCTCAAGTAACATTACCAGGTAATATTTTGGATGGAGACAAGGCTACTTCAACAGTTTTGCATAGCAGTTATCCAGTGTGGGCAGAGAATGACACACCTATGAAAGTTTCTTCAGGTAAAACCGATGTACTAAGTGTAGCTTCAGTGGATGCTTCAAACCTTATGCATTCACCTGCAGGAGGCCCACCAAATGTTACAAGTGGGTTATCAGACCGGGATACCATTACAGGTAATCTCCCAGCAGTGTCTGTGACTATTACAGCAGCGCAACATCCACAAATTCAACGAGACGTCACACCAACAGCCAGCAATTCAACAACAGAATCCTGTAACTCTTCCAGTAACTTTAAAAATGAGCAATCACAAAATCCAGAAGACCAAACTTCGAGACAATATTCCAGAAATACCATGGAGTCACAAATATATGAAAGTAAAGATGAGCAATGCACAGTAGTCAAGTGTGAAGTACCGTTAAGTGCCGTTGATCAGGCAGAGATATCAATGCAGATTTGCAAAGATGCACAAAAAGATTCTTTCTCCATGCCAGCTGCTTTGATCCATAGAGACGTTGAAATGGAAGCAGTCACCAGTAAAAATGTTACACTGAGAAATCAGGAAATGCCGGCCAACCATATAGAGGTAGCAGTGAGCAGAAAAGACGAAATAGTAAGGCCAGACAGCAAAGCAGATAAAGAGTGTTATGGCAATGAACTAATGACCAGTGGTACCAAAACAACTCCCAAAGTGTTCACTACTATACCGTGTATAGCATCGCAGATTCCAATTATGCCAGCAACTTCCCTTAGTTCAGCTAACTTGACGCAGGAAAATGCAGCTGTTCTATTTAATGTAACCCAAACAAATGTAAAATTACCAAGTGTTGCAACTCGTGCAAACGAACCAATGCCAAGCACCATGTTTCAGTATCCTATTACTTTACAAGAAAATGTTTCCAAAGCAAATGTACTATATCCAGGTGCAAATGTTGTGTTTTCAGGTGCAGAGCACCCTGGAAACCTAATGGTTCCAGGAATGGTTCTTTACCAAGATGTAATGACGCCAGGCGTTGGGCCCCAAAGACACATCTCTGCAGCTTGTGCAACAACAGAAGGACTTGCCACATCGCAAAACTCACGCACAGAGGCAACCACAACCTTGTCAAATAGAGCAGTTCTGGCAATTGTAACTTTGCCAGATCCGTCCGCCATGCCAGGTAAAACCTTGTCAAGCACAGCACTCCAGGACAATGTACCTGTGCCAAGTATACAAGCTCAGTCCCAAAGCAACATTTTATCTATTTATTCAGTTGCAGGTAACTCTTACACCAATTCATCTCAAGCTGGACCAAATAATTGTACTCTGAGTTCAGTACCAATCCATTCAAGGGCATCTTTGGCATCAAGAACACAAGCCCAGTACCAAGGTGACGTACCTTGTGCAATGGTTGTGGCTACCTCCAAGTCAGTCTCTGTCCCATTCAAAGCAGACTCTCATTTTCAAAATCAGTCTCTTGCTGAGGTAGTTATAAAATCAAACAATTCTTCTGTGGAAGACGATTATAAAGGAGACTCGGATAATGAATCGATATGTTCACTTGCGAACAGGCAATATTCTTCAATAGAAGATGAATTAATAGACTCAGATGATGAGTGGATTTGTGAGTATTGCCAAACTCAGTTTCCTACAATGATGATTCTAAACAGCCACATCAAAGTTTGTGATGTGAAACCTGTAGAATGTAGACAGTGTGGCAAGCTGGTGCCACCAGACAAGTACGTGTGTCATCACAAATCACACAAAGCACAGGCAAACCCTGTGTATGTGGCCTGTCCAATATGTGGGAAAGAAGTTCAAAATCAAGGACTGGGGTCACACATGGCCCGGCATAAGGACCCATACAGATGTAAATTTTGTCACCAGAAATTTAAAGACTATGAGGAGTGGTATGCCCATGGGAAAACTCACGAAACTTTTAATTGTGATATTTGTAATGAACCGTTCTCAAGCCAAGGTGCCTGTTATATGCACCAGCTCAGTCATTATAAATGTCCCAAGTGTAAGACTCGGTTTCCCAATTCAAGTGATCTTAGCGCTCATATTCAAGCAGCTCACAAAGAAGACATGTTTCCTTGTGGTCATTGCGAGTTAATGTTTACTACAAAGTACAAACGTACGCAGCATGTGCGCTGCATTCATCCATCCAAACACGTATTTAAGTGTGACATGTGCTCCAAGACCTATTCCAAAAGGCCTAGCCTTCGGGCTCACATAAATTCGCTGCACAGGGAAAAGGTGTTTGAATGTGAAAGGTGTGGTAAAAAATTTTGCACTGTAGGTGTCTTCAATAAGCATTTGCTTCGTCATATAAACGGCCGTCAACACTCTTGTAAGCACTGTGAAAAAACTTTCTTCACTCCACGAGCTCTGCGTCAACATATGGAATGTCATGATACAGGGATAGATTATCTTTGTAATGAATGTGGTGAGACGTTTAAAACGGAGAGTAAATGGAAGTATCACCTCAGTTATAAACATTCAACGCCAATTGTTTGTGAAGTATGTGGGAGAAAGTTCGGGAAAGAGTGGCAATATAAGAAACATTACACAATGCACACTGGAGAGACACCCCATAAATGTGTAACTTGTGGCAAATGTTTTCGCCAAAAGAGTGGTCTTGGTATTCACATGCGGACGCATACAGGGGAAAAGCCATTCTCTTGTAAGATTTGTGGTAAATCTTTTGCGACAAGCACCAACAAGCAGACACACGAACGTGCTCACCACAGGAACGGTAAAGTGGGTAAAGCAAATGAGCTAAAAGCATAATCACAAGTGGAAAATATTACCAGGGAAAACATGAAGACGAAGTGGGTCGAATATGTAGAGGGTAATAAAATACATCTGATGCTCGCGTGTTGTTGGTATAGGGATTTGTTCAGATCATGATATTTTGAAAGGAAATCATTTCAACACATGGAGACGTATCAAATTGCTATGCAAACGAGAACTGATAGATTCACCAGTAAACAAAAACATCTTTGCTCAAGTACAGTAGAATCTCTGTATTAAAATCACCATCGGGCTGGAGAACTTACCCTTAAGAAGGGGGCGATCTTGGCACAAGTAAATAGAGTGTCAATGGAATTTTGATCGTCGAAAGGTGGTTGCTATAGGGTAGTGGTCTCTTCATGAAGACTTATTGAATGGGAAACTGATCTATATTGGCGTGCGAGTAACAAAATTTATTATCGCTCTGTGGCGGCTTTAGTTAACATTTGTGCTACTTATTCCGTTCACGGCAAATCTCGTGAAAACTGAAAAATGCAACGACTTAACCACTGATTCTAGCTGCAGCCGCCACACAATGAAGGGTCATCTTTTTCTTTCTAGCATTCATTGAAAACGTCGCTGACAAGCTAATTGCCAACGCACTGTACAAAGGTGTCAGTCACACAGTAAATGTTAATTTTTTTGCCTTGGGTCTGCTGGCATTGTAAAAATGAAAATCTAAAAATTTCATGTATAGTGGCAGCTTTAAACATATGTCATTTATAACATACACCGATTGTACCTACAACTGCCTGACAATGCCGTATTTTCTGTTTTTCTAGGATTCAATGAAAACGTCAGTGATTTGTGGGCAGCGTTGTATACAAAGATGTCACAGAGTGAATATTAATCTCTTCGGTCTGCTGGCACTGTAAATATGAAAATATAAAAAATTCATGTATAATAGTTTCGGCACCTTATATCATATATATCTTATTTTAACACTAACGAGATTCCTTTATTTTCAAATGGAAATATGAAGGAAAACCAATACCGTTGAAATACCCTTTTCACTGTGCTTGATTTGAGGCATAGGACGCATAGAAAAAGAGCTAGTTTTGCAAAGTGAAATATACTTAATCTGACAGCACTGTCAGAATAAGGTAAGGCACAAAGATGAAACTGCGTGTTGTTGCAGAAATGTCTGAGTCACTACAGCTTCTGGGCTCCTTATGACCAAAATTCATTTAATTGTAATTTTAAATTATCTCACGGATCATTTGTGAAGCATGTTTTAATATGTGTGTGTGTGTGTGTGTGTGTGTGTGTGTGTGTGTGTGTGTGTGTGTGTGTGTGTGTGTGTGTGTGTGTGTGTGTCTGTGTGTGTGTGTGTGTGTGTGTGTGTGTGTGTGTGTGTGTGTGTGTGTGTGTGTGTGTGTGTGTGTGTGTGTGTGTGTGTGTGTGTGTGTTGGGGGGGGGCATTGGGGGCCATCCCGGCCCAAATATGGATTAGTTTTGAAAGGAAGACATTTTGAAACGTGTAAATATTGGCATTTTCATGTATATCTTGAGCTATTTCTGTCTCATAAATACGTCAAATCATTGTGGGTTTTTTTATATCTGAAGCGGATCATTTTCTCTCATCTCTGCAGCAGTACTTCAGACCTTCAGTAGTGCTAGAGCTCCTTAACCCTTTCATTAACAATTTTCGACAAGTTGGTGTGCTTTCAACTGAGCTAACGATTCTGGATTCACATTGTTTGTATAACGACCTTTCGTTCAAGCACCAGCATGCCCACAACTGTAGAAACAATGAGAAGGGCCCAGGTCAACTGCTTTCGTCGGCGTTTTTGCGCACAATGCGCCCAATGCGCTCCGAAGAAAGCTATTGGCTCAGTCAAAAAGGGGTGCCGGGTGAGTTGCCCAATGGTCGATTTTTAGCTTAGCTGATTTGTAAGTCAGCTGAGCTTATAGGATGGCCAGGTGTCCGTCCGCTTGTAATTTACATTTTCCGACTTCTCCAAAACCGTTTGCCAGATCCTTTTGAAACTTGGTGCTTAGGTACCTCAGGCGGGTCTCGACAAAGCTCATGTTGACGCTCCAGTGTATTATTATTATTATTATTATTATTATTATTATTATTATTATTATTATTATTATTATTATTATTATTATTATTATTATTATTATTATCATTGTTGTTGTTGTTTTGTTGTTATTATTATTATTATTATTATTATTATTATTATTATTATTATTATTATTATTATTATTATTATTGCAATGACTTTTTACTCAAAATGTTTAAACGCTCCAGTGAGTTTCTTCAATGATTTTTATATAAAATGTTCAACAAGTAGGGTTGTATTAACGTTGTTTTTCTACATTTTGCGCTTCTTCCTGTAATAGATTTCTCCAGTAGCGTCACCCAGACTGTTCTGAAATATAATACAAATGTTTCGTGTAGAAGGGTCAAACAAAGTTGTTCAATGGGTGTTTCTGTTCTTTGTTTCTGATGTTTAACAATTTTGTTTCCTTGAGGGGGGGGGGGGTACTTGTCGGTGACGGTTCACATTCCCATTGATTATTATGAAAGTCATCTGGGATTTCCATGGTTATTGAGAGTTTCAGTTTTTTCTCCATAACCGCCCATCAGATTCAGTTCAAACAAGGGTGGGATATATGTTGGGTGGATCTGTACTGAGCACGTTCGAATTTTCTCGAACCAAAGATTTTCGAATTTTTTGCAAATTTTTTGTTCATTTTTTGGTAAAATCTTGGAAAATATACGAAATTACTTTGCCAATGTTTGGAGATTGCATGGGAACATTTTTATTGACCTTTATTCAAAATATTCACCAGGTGGTGCTGCGATTCTATTTTTTAAATCATTTTTTTTCTATGTTTTTTATTGTATTTTTTTCCGACTGCTTCCATACTGCAGGCTGGCTTCTCTTCAAACTTAGTGGGAATTACCATGATTTGACATCAGTCACATTTGTTCACCAAATGGTTCTGCTGTCATTTTCTGATTTTTAACGGAATCACCAAACTTGGGAGAAATCCTTATTATGAAGGGTACACTTGTATGGTGGCATTGTTACAATCGGGATAGCAGAAAATCTTACATACTGGTAATGGCGGATTATCGGGCCACGGCTACTATTAAACGCTAATACGAAATTACCTGTGTAGTTTTGACCTTGGGTGACTTTGAAAGTTCAGACTGACAGTGTGCCATATATATCTCGGTGATGGCGGATGCTAGGCACATTGTTATCATGAAACCCCGGTATGAAAGAACATATGGGGTTGGGTTTCTTTGGGGTTGTTAAATGAGCTTGAGTGACCTAGAAAGGTCAAAATGGCATATTAGCTCATGTTTTGGTTGTTGTGGAACCTGTCACTTGTCCATTCAAAGTGGTGACTCCTGAGCTGTATGTATAGAAAGTGATATTGCAGGCAGTGATAGAAAAACGAAAGTGATAATATGAATATATAATTTGAAATGTCACAGGACCACTTCAATCTATGTATCCAAGGTCAGCTGGGCACAGCACTGTCAGAGCCCTTTTGCCAAAGGTTCTTGTGTCACAGTGTAGAATAAAGCCACGAGGCTTTGGCAGCACATCTCCATGCAGGTATCTGAGAGTGGACCCCTTGTGGCTTGTCAATCTCTCCAGCAGTACCAGTGTATATTACTGTCACATGTATGTCGACAGAGCCCCTTCGTTTCTCCAAGAATTCTTTCTTCATAGAATTCAAAGTTTTGAGCATCACCAAAACTATGATAGGTAGGGACGCCATTCTAACTTTTATATGTATACGTAATAGCATTCTCTTTGTTGATTGGTTGAGACAATAACTAAGGATCGTATATTTTTTAATCCTAAATATCATCACAACTATAGTTGCGAAACTTTCAAAGTTCTATGTTTATGGATAATTGCACATCTCAAATATGGAAAGGTTTAGTATTTTAGATTATGCAAATATTGGCATTTCAAAACTTAAATTTTGAAACATATTATAATAAGTTAAACGTGTTTTGCAGGGTGTAACTTTCAAAACTTTCGCCACTGTGACAATTTTTATTTTGTAACGATTTGAAGATTCGATTCCTACGTTCAAACTTTGCAATCGTCCTTCCATTACAAAAATTTTGTTTATCTGAATTTTATCTGACTGAAGGAATATTGGCTTTCCTAAGTGAAATTACACAGACGACAATTTTTTTTTTTGTTTTTTTGTTTTTTTGTTTTTGTTTTGCAAATGACGATATACACTGGGAATATAGTTCCTTTACATTTTGCCTCTGATCGTTACATCCAAACTATGACAAAGTGTATAATGTGGATGACCATTAAAGTCCAAAGGCCTTCTCAGGGAGCTTCCCGCCAGCCAACCAAAAACCTGGGTCCATTGCAGAAAATATCCTCAAATAAACGTTCGCCGGGGGGGGGGGGGTCGACTTGTTCGGACAGCACCATCCACCCACCTTTCAGAAATTTTATATATCTGTCGCACATGAGTAAAATACATGCAAACCTGCGGAAGTTTCTGTAACCTCTACCAGCTGTTTTTATCATCATTACGAAGATAATCGTACATTACTGACTTTTCTAACAGCCCATTTGACCTAATTTAGATTAGCAGGTTAGGACAAAGGGACTTACGGATGAGCCATTGTGTTCTGTTCGTGTGTGTATATTGGCTACTATGCCATGGCACGCGATGGGGGGGGGGGGGCTGACACACTTAGGCCTGCACACCATTGCTATTTAACAGAACACCTATGCCATATGAAACATATCGTAGAGTGTGAGGACTTGTCCTACCCGTGCATTAAAAGTTCGTGCTCCCTCAATCATCTGAGTCGCGAGAACTATGGAAGTAATTGAAACGCAAGATCAAAGGAAACAATGTTGAAGCTACATCGCAAGATTAGCTTGACAAGTGTGGGTGAAATGTTTTGAAGATGATACTCAGGATGATGAACAATGGGATATGGAGATGGAGGAGTATGTTTCCACTGATGATGATGGTGGGGATGACCTTATAGATTGTTAAAAATGAAAACAATAAATGATATGTGGATTATCTAAACTGATTGATCCTTTGTATGCTGCTCCAGACTAAACTACCCTCCAAGCAAAGCCAATTACGTACTACAACTTCATGTTTCCATGGGGTAATAAATATAATAAGTTAAACATGTTTTGCAGGGTATCATCTTTGAAGACTTTCGCCACTGTGACAATTTTATATACATCCTGTGTCCTTTGTTGAAAAAATGTATACTCAATAAATTAAATGTACCTCTAATGAAATAATAGGTCAGGTCAAGATCTGCTGGCTAATGTGGGTTCTCAGTAGAGGGCTCTGTTGGCAGGCGGACTAGTTATGTGTATTTCCTTTAGTTTCCATTGTAATTTGCACCTATGTAACTTTAAAACCACTCTACCTGGAAACACGGAACTTCCTGTGGTAAATGTTTGTATATTGTTTAAATACTCCTGTGAATTTGGTAACTTTTGCTACAAAAGTATTCAATGAATCGAACGTTACATTAACATAGAATCTAACGGGAATACACACCTCTAGCCCACAAGAATGCAGTGCATTAAGTTGTATATTCAGCCATATGTATACATACATTGCTAATTGCGACCTCTCCTATAACGGTTGTTCGCTTTGGGGAAAAAATGTTTTGGGGGGTTTTTTTGGGGGGGGGGGGGCAGTTTGGGGTTTTTTTGTGTTTTTGTTTTTCTTTTTCAAAATCTTCATTTTACCTTCTACTATACATGAACTCATTCGCACAAAAAGCTCCGAAACATTTCTGTCTTAATGACATACCTACATACATTAACTATGGAAGAGCGTATGCTAGGATCAACAGATATTCAGCCGACTTATAATGTGATCTTTACATTATGCGAGAAATATATGCATGTAACAATTTTGATTGTATTCCAACTGTTCAAGAATTTTTGTCGAAAAGTGAACGACATAGAGTTCACTGAAAAGAATATCGCACTGCAGAAAGACAAAGTAGATTCTCGTGTTAAGAAATGGGCGTCCTTTAATTTTACCTTGTGCGATTTAAATACAAATATAGTGTGTCTTCTTATAATAGAGTTTATTGGCTTAAAACATAAAGTGTGGATTCTGCACAAAGATTATGAAATAAAAGCTTTGTTGTTTTTAACACTTGAAATTTTTACTCTGTAATATTGAATATATGCCCATGACTGAAAAGACAATATGGTGTGAGCAGCAAATGCGGTTCCACGCAACGAACAACAAAGAGTGAAAAAAAAGAACAGATTTGTCGGTGTGGGTAGCAAATAAAACCCTTGTTGACAAATTGAACATTTGAAAATTAGTCAGTCGAGGGCAGTAAAGTGGCTCTACCTAGCAAGGTTTAATTCTAGACTAGATATGTTTGGAGTGGGCTGCAAGGACAGCCCTATCCAACACATTTTAATACTTGAAAAACATTCGCGATGTGATAGCAAAAGCGACAACATAAAACAATTCTGACTTCAGACTGGATACAAAACTGTTAGACCAAGAGTTAACTTATTACGTAATAAAGAACAAAGATATGTATACATGTAGGATGTTTTTGAATGAAAATGATACAAAAGTCATTCGCATAAGTGCAACAATTTCGAATGAATATAGATTAATTAACACAGTGTTGACAATAAGTAACACGATCTTACATGAAAAAATCACCCCTGCCAAGAAAGACGAAAGGAACAAACAGAGAGAAAAAAAAGAAACATAAATAACATAAATAAAACGATGATGAGGATGATGACGATGATGATAATAAAAATAATGCATGTTATAATAATCATCATCATAAGTATACTACTACTACTACTACTAATAATAATAATAATGCAAAGGAGGACAAAACACAACTCTGGCTGAATATTAATCTAAATTATAAAATGTCACATGAAGAGATCAAGAAACATTTGTTTCTTGACCATGGAACGGCCGGATCTCGAACCAGCGACCTTCGACATCAACCATTTGGCTAAAAATGGAAAATGTATATATCACTGTATCAAATCCATATGTTGTAGGTGGATACATAAACGATTTTCAACAATAAATTTTGAAACAAGAGCAATAAAACCTTTCGAGCATAGGATTTTTTAAAGAATATACTTCCGATACGCGGAACAAAAATTATCGTAAAATATTTTCAAACTTTTAAAATAATGTTGCCAAACTTTCAGTGTTTTAAAAACAATCCAATTATCGATGAAAATTGATTGTATCATGAATGCAATGTACCAATTTTCATTATTTTATAACAGATTTTCAGTAATGCAAGTGTGCAAGAACTTTCTGGTTTTGTCTGCTGGACTGGAGGACTTCTAGGCGTAAGTTATAATTAATAATAATAATAATAATAATAATAATAAATAATAATAATAATAATAATAATAATAATAATAATAATAATAATAATAATAATAATCCCGTGGCACTCTGTTTATTTGCGGCGGTCCTCTATATCTTATACAGGTAGCAGGGGAAAAAGTCCCCTGTGACCCTATCCCCGCCTCTAAGGCTCAGGCATTTCCCTAAGGCCTAAAATGTCCTGTGCACAGTCTGTTAAAGTCGGTCTAATTACACCAAAAGCCACATCATTGAGCTTCGATATTTTTTTTTAAATATATCACATCCTCATCTTTTTTTCTCATTCATTTATCGCATTTGTTTAGCGAAGACAATTATTTTACGAAATGTTCGTATTTGAAACACCTGTCTGGCAGGACTGGCCTCTCGACGACCCTTTACCGCTTCCCTTGCGCGCGAAAAGTATACAAAGCAGCTTGTTAAGAAAATTTGGGTCAAGTATGCTTGCACGAAATTAAGGAATGCCCCATTGTGACAAACTTGAACAGTACACATTCTTTTTGAAACAGGAATTTCGGAGCAATTACTGCATATCTGGTTCTCAGAAAGCATCAAAGCTTGTTGTGCGAAATCCAAGCATAAAAAGAGCTGACGAGTGTTGAGACGTGAAGGAGACCCTAAACTGTGCACCCAGCACTTGCTGTGTCCGTGATCAACTTCAAGGCCGCTGTTCAGCATATGTGTGTCCAGCGTTATGATATAGCGGGTAAGCTAACTTTAGAAAATCTGCAAGTGTGCTTTATCCGGGTGTTGCCTTGGGCGATCTTCTGCTTATATGATCGATAAGCAGCACTCTCTCCGAAGATATAAAACTTTTTATACTAACTTGCAATTTAAAGTTTAAGGTTCATGTCGCAAAAACCACGGAATGTCGCCAAAGCAAAGAAAGTAAATAACTAGAAAAGATGATTTGCTGCATAGCAAATCAGTGTGTGTGTCTTCAAAGCATATTGGTATGGCAATGTACAACTATTCCATAACACGGGAGTAGAAGTTGGAATGGCATCTCTATCTTTTATAGCTTTGAAGTTATTCAAGATTTAAAATTTCTAATGGTGCTATTTAGCATAATTCAAATTGCTACAACTTTTGTTTTAGATTCATTACATGCGCAATGGTCAGTAACCCCCTAGTAGAAGTTAAACTGACATGAACATGAACCAAATCGGATGAAAATTTACCAAGTTATGGCAAGATGAAACATTCAAAGGGCCAAATGACTTTGACCTTTGCCCTTTCGAGGTCACGTGTTCTTTAAAATGTGCAGTGTTGCAATACCTACAATTTGAGTCTAACATGATTAGAATAGGATGGAAAATGGCCAAGTTGTGACTGGATGAAACTTTCAAAGGTTCAAATGACCTTGACCTTTGACCTTTAGAGGTCACACATAAGTTTTAAAATATGCAGGGTTACAATAGCTACAATTTGAGCCCAACATGATCAAAATTGGAAAAAAATTGACCAAGTTATGGCTAGAAGAAGGCCACCAAGGAAAGTGGCCTTTAACCTTGAAATGACCTTTGACATTGAGATGACCTCTACCTGAAGTGAACCTTGACCTCAAAAATAACATTTTGGCTTAAAATTGACCTTTGACCTTGACATGACCTTTGACCTTGACATGACCTTGACATTTGAGATGACCTTTACCTTGCTATGATCGAACTCCTATACACTCGGGACCACATCTACTATAGTATATAAGATATTGAAGATTTAAAACTTTAATTAGCCCTCATTTGCATAATTTTCAAAAGCATGACCTCTCATTATAAAAAGGCCAGACTTTATCCATAGAAGTATAATTATGCCAAGTTTGGAGTTTCTACATGTAATACTTTTCAAATGAAATGTCGGACAAATTTGCCGGTAAAGAAAGAAAGAAAGAAAGAAAGAAAGAAAGAAAGAAAGAAAGAAAGAAAGAAAGAAAGAAACTAGAAAAGATGATTTGCTGCATAGCAAATCAGTGTGTGTGTCTTCAAAGCATATTAGTATAGCAATATACAACTATTCCATAACACAGGAGTAGAAGTTGGAATGACATCTCTTTCTATTATAGCTTTGAAGTAATTCCAGATTTAAAATTTCAAATGCCCCTAATTTGCATAATTTTAAACATCTGCATTTCTGTGTATTAAAAGGCCAAACTCCTTATATGGAGGTACAATCATGCCAAGTTTGCAGTTTCTATGTATAATAGTGTCTGAGAAAAGTGTCGGACAAATTTGCTGGTAAAGAAGAAAGAAAGAATGAAAACTGAAAAAGAAGATTTTTTTTAATCTGTCTGTGTGCCTTCAAAGGTTGTAAATATTATATGCTACAACTTTTGTCCTTTGGTACTTTACATTCCATTAAGCTTATGGCTGCATGCAAATTTCAAAGTCCAAATGACCTTGACCTTTGACCTTTACAGGTCATATGTAAATTGCACAGTGTTACAATACCCACAATTTGAGCCGGACATGAACCAAATCGGAGTAAAATTGACCAAGTTATGGTAAGATGAAACTTTCAAAGGGCCAAATGACCTTGACCTTTGCCTTTTTGAGGTTAAATGTTCTTATAAAAATGTCCAGTGTAGCAATACCTACAATTTGAGTCCAACATAATTAGAACTGGATGGAGATTGGCCACGTTATGATTGGATGAAACTTTCAAAGGTCCAAATGACCTTGACCTTTGAACTTTAGAGGTCACATGTAAATCTATAAAATGTGCAAGGTTACAATAGCTACAATTTGAGCCCTACATGATGAAAATTGGATAAAAATTGACCAAGTTATGGCCAGAAGAAAGCCAGCACCGAAAGTGACCTTTGACCTTGACATGACCTTTGACCTTGAGATGACCTCTACCTGAAGTGAACCTTGGCCTCAAAAATGACATTTTGGTTTAAAATTGACCTTTGACCTTGACATGACCTTTGACCTTGACATGACCTTGACATTAGAGCTGACCTTTACCTTGCTATGATCGAACTCCTATACACTCGGAACCACATCTACTATAGTATATAAGATATTGAAGATTTTAAACTTTAATTAGCCCTCATTTGCATAATTTTGAAAAGCATGAGCTCTCATTATAAAAAGGCCAGACTTTATGCATTGAAGTATAATTGTGCCAAGTTTGGAGTTTCTACATGTAATACTTTTTAAATGAAATGTCGGACAAATTTGCCGGTAAAGAAAGAAAGAAAGAAGAAAGAAAGAAATAAAGAATTCCTAGAAAAACAGAAAAGTGTGTGCTGACACACACTTTAATAAAGAATTCCTAGAAAAACAGAAAAGTGTGCGTTGACACACACACTTTAATAAAGATGTTTCACTTGCACATTAAATATAATCTAGATCACAAATTTTATTAAAGAATATAAAATTCAGTAAGTTTCATTGAAAGGGGTAGGGCTAAGACATTTCAACTTTTTAGCTTTACATATCTGAATTATTTTACATTTTAATCATTTGTCATGTTATTTTACATATATGCAAATATAAACTCTATCTTTGACTTTAAAAAATTAAGAGCATGAGTTTAGAATAATAAGTGGTAAAAGAATATATAAATTTGATTTTATCCATTATTCAGCTGCACCTATCATATCAGGTATTGTATCAAGATATGTATTGAATTGTGAAAAAAACATTTAAATACAACCCAACTCATCAGGCTTCTGTTTACTGTCTTTGTCAGGAATCATCTTCAAGATAGTGGCACCTGACTGAGTGCAAGCTAGCATAATCTGCAGAAGAATGAGATCACAAACCTGGAAGTCTTGACGCTATCCTCACATCAAAATCACAAAGTCTGTGTTCACTGGATCTGCATAGTGACACCAAAACTCCAAATGCTATGCACCACAAAAGTGAGAGGACTATCCATTTCCGCATTTGCCAATCTTCATGACACTGACAAATCTGACCACAATTTCCCAGAATTCATGGAAAATTGTGACTAGCAAGGGGACAAAGCAAAACTGAAGGTATGCAGGAAACTAAGACAAAGAAATCTCGTGGGAGAAACTTTGGCATGAGAGCTTGATTAGCATGAACCATTGGCATGATAATGAAATCCTTCCCGGGTAGCAGCAATTAAACTTTTAAATAAATGAGAGGGAAATTTATCTCCAGTTGTGGAAACATATTAAATACTGCTCCCTTGTTCCTTGAAAATACATGTAAGTTCAAATGGTTTGTAAATATTTGGTCACATCCATTTGTTCTGTATACATGTACATTAGATCCAAAACTGGTTTAGGGAATTATGTAAGCATGGTCACTGTTGGCTTACAGAAAGCTTTTGACACTGTCCATTGCAATATATTATGTAAGAAGCTTCAGACTTTGGATGTAGAATCTGTCAATTGGTTAAATCTTATTTGGAGAATTGTAAACAAGTATGTTGTGTCAGTGAATATTATGGATTCCCAGCCTCTAACTATCGGTTGTGGCGTCTCCCAAGGTAGCATTCTGGGACCTTTCTTGTTTCTTTGTTACATCAACAACGTACCAGTCAGTGTCAGGAAGTGGTTCTGGACAAAGAGACACAAATACAGATGTAAATTAACACTGTATGCTGATGATAGTGCACTTAATATTGTACCAGGTAAATATATATAAAGCTCATAATCTTAGCATGGAGCTCCACACCTGCAGCCAATGGCTGATAGATGACAAGTTGTCTCTACACCTAGGAAAACTCAGGCAATGCTGTTGGGATCAAAGAATAAACTTACTATTATTCAAGAATGGAACAGTTTGCCTCCCCTGATCAATTCCATAAACAACATTTTTACAAAAGAAATAAAAATGTTTGATGTCACACAGAGCAAACTGGTGTAGGAAAGATGCTGTTCTGTAATCCAATTATGGAACGTATTTTTAATATACAGTCATCACCAGAGGGAATATATATTTAGGAATTTAAGTTCCTTTTTACGTATCACTTTTATAGTGATTATTCTTTTAGTTATCTATTCTGGAATTTATTTTACCTCAGACCCCAATGGAAATAAGCAAAGCAGTCAGCTTTGTCGGTTATCCTGGTGCTAGTTAATTCTTTTTAAAATTTTTGTTTACTTACCGTCATGTCAGCAATTCACCCATTTATTACCATATTTAATTTCCATTTTTAGCTCTCCTGACCAAAGGTCGCAGAGCTTATGTGACCCCTCATGTCTGTCCGTCCCCTCACCAAATCCATAAATAACATTGTAGTCAGGAATTGCAAGATTTGCATGACAAGTTTGTCATCACACCTGTAGACAGAGCTAGCTGTAACATTGCACTAACTTGTAAACCATACTACATTAATACAGTACTGAGTGAATTAAATAATGAAAGTTATCAACAGGCAGGAACCTCTGATACTGTTATCAAAGACCAAGTGGATAAAAAGAAGGAGCTGAATTGCATTGTCTCAAATGAGGACAAGAAATTACCAATTATATATGCAATTGTCAAAATGCATTAAAACCCTGTTATATTCAGGTTCATCCTTGCAGCAAAGAAATGTGTTTCGAAACGACTCACTAAAGCTTTCAAACTTGTCAAAAGTTCACATACTAACCACTGCAAAAAGTGAAAATGTACATGGGAGTGAATAGAATGTGGATTACAGATAGCACAAGTGATACTCTACTTGACATTGACAAAATCAACAATGAGAATGGTGCCAAATCAATTCATACCTTTGATTTCTCAACGATATACATACAAAGATCAGCTCGACAAACTTAAACAACATGTTAATTTCAATGTTGGACAAAGCCTTGAAAGGTGGCACATGTCAGTATATTAAAATATCCGGAGCTGAGGCTAAATTTGATAAAGGTAAGAGCAAATGAATATCTCGCATAAAGCAAGAGTGTGCTCAAACGATGGAATACATTATGAACAATGCATACTTCTGCTTTTGAACCAGAGTATCAACAAATAGTAGGCATACCAATAGGAACAGATCCAGCTCCATATATTGCCAATCTTTATAACATTATTATGAATCAAAATGGATGGGCAAATTGGCAAAAACAAACTTTACAGCTGCAAAAAGATAATATTCCCACACAAGAAGATTTATAGATGACCTGCGTGCTTTAAACAATAGAGATGAAATAAAGGGAAATTGGAAAAACATACGTCCCAAAGAATTAATATTAAATCTGGAAAATTAAAGTGTTACAAAAGCTACTTTCCTTGATCTGGATATAGAAATAAAGAACAATCAATATGTAACAAAAATATTTGACGAGAAAGACCAGTTCAAATTTGATATTATCTCATACCCTGATCTGACAGGAAACATTCCAGAGAAACAAGCATATGGAGTTTGTATCAAACAAATTATTTGTATTGCTAGAAACACCACACTTTTTAGCAATTTTGTCAATGGAGTCCGAAACTACAACACAAAGTTTATAAAAAACAGCAACTACACGAAACTCTGTTGAATTCCCAGAGATATGACCAAATACCTAATAAATACAACACTAACTCAAGAACATTAGGGAAACTGTCAAGATGGAGCTTGAAATGACAAAGTGTAGTCCTCAAAGTGTTTAGAGTGGTAAGAGGGAAAGTACCCGGGGTAAAATATACTTAACCCACCTAGAGAATTTTCTCTAGTCCGTCTTTGTTTATTATTGTTGTATTATATCAGTGACCTAATATATTTTTGTAAGGTCACCATGCCTGTAAAGTTGAAAAGGTGATTTTGTAATGGCCCGGTGTAGCTTCGACATCAATTGCAAAGAGAATTGAGCCTTCAGATCAAAAGTGCACTGATTACATAATACATAAAACTGTACTTGGTGACCTACATTTTGGGTCATAGTGACCCAGTAATTATGGAGTTTGGCACTTGTCCAAGTTTATTGTGTTCCTCAATAACTCGAAAAGTTATTACCTGATTTGAACAAACAGACTATATATGGAAAGCTAGATGTAGGGCGCATATTTTGAACATGACAATTTTTAATCTGAGTTGGAGGTCAAGGTCAAGTGGCTAGTTTGAATAATGGCGTTATCTCATGAATGCCCTGCGCCCCACAATTCTTGAGATTCGCCCATGTAACGTTTACGAATTATAAAGTGTACACAAATCTGTGCCACATCAATGTTGGTGACACCACCTACAGTATTATGTAATATGCAGGTCAAAATGTGAAAATGTTGTGACCACAGTACTGTCCATAGTTTTCCAGTTAGCCCAATATAACTTTCAGGATTTATAGGGGGTATAAAAATCTAGATTCTTGTCGATATTGGTGGTGCCACCTACAATATTATGCAATATGTGGGTCAAAATATGAAAACTTAGTGAACACTCTGGCATGTTTAATTCATGGCAGATCTTCACCAAATTTGGTGGAATTGTGGGGGAGGTCAAAGTCTAACTAGGACTAAGATACTAGTGTCGCCGTCAATAATTTGATGGAAATTGTAAGCCAAAATGTGTTTTACGATATAAAATTCCATATCTTGCAGGGTGCGAAAATTCCTATGATCCAACTTTCTGGGACAAAAAGCTCTTCTGGGACAAGTGACTTTCAATTTCCACTTGTCCTGCGGACAAGCTAATTTTTTCTTTTTTTAATTGGACTGAAATTACGTCTGTTTGCATGCACAGCAACATTGATGATGAGCAGTCAGAGCCTTCGTGACTCTTCATATGTTGGCGATTACTGTGGTCCGTGTGAACAGAACATACACACCAATGCACGCATGTGCGTGGAGACGCCAATGCGCAATAGGTGATGATAATCCCCTGCCCTAAAGTAAACAATCCAGGTTTAAACAATTACATGGTCAGCATGTGTATTCAACAGGACTTGACTACCTGCTTGATTTCTGTCAAAACAAGCAGGTATTTTGACCGTTGCGTGCATACGACGACGAGATCAAAGGTACCAGCAGTCATGCATTGGGGCGTAGTGGCTTTCGCCCGCATCGGGGCAAGGTCACAGCACCTCACCGTCAGTCTTATCTGCCCGAACGATGACAAAGGAACATCAAAAAATTTTAAAACTTGCATGGCGAATTTTTGAGCAAATTAGCATCAAAGACAATCTATCAGTGGGCTCTAAAAGTGTTGGAGAGATTATGTAAAGATGCCGCAAGTTGACTTCCCGGCCAAACAAAACACACATCTGCCAGTCACACGCAAGTGACCGCGTGGAGTAATCTACGGTGAACGGAGCATCATGCTGACTGATCTGTCACACATTCTGCATTTTTCTCTATCCCCCTACCTTCCCCTATTTGCCTGTTACTCCAAATAATTGTTGCTATAAACACTGGAATCTTTATTTTAGCATGCTGCAATTTAAAAAAAAAAAAGCTTCCCGTTTGTGTGTTTCCTCCGTAAATTTCGGAAGGTTCACACATGTTCACATGGTGGAAGCCATGATGAACACACTGTAACACGAGCCATGATTGGCTCATTTTTGCATGTGACTCAATTGACCAATCAGGTGATGTGTTGTTTGTCAGAGCACATGGCCAATGCAGCTGTTCGTATACAGTGGTTAGAAAGATGGTGACCGCACACTCGATGTCCATTACAAGGGGACGGATTTCTGATTTTAAATTCTTCGTTTGAATTTGAATTTAGAACACCATTTATTACTAGGAACTTGCCGATACTGTACCCACAAATTGACAACGATGTACGGATAGCATTCATGGTAGTACGCAAACGATGGCGCCGATGTGCATCCCATCAGCGGCAAGAAGAAAGACGATGTTAAAACCAATACAACTATTAATCTGTATTAAATTTATCTGGAACAGTGACTTCCAAAAATTACACAGTATTTTTCATTGTGAGTCACCCTATGCAGGTAGTTTACTTTTCAATGTGATTTTTTATTTTTATTTTTTTTGCCATTTTTTCTGTTTGCAGTCATAGCTAGAATTGTGGTAAAAATTGACAGATTTTTGCCGATTTGCAAGCAACAATAAGTGCCAAATCAGGGTAAATGGTTTGTCCAGGCCTTTATGTATGGATTGATGAAAAAGAATATAAAAATATGTTTGTTGCACCGGGTTACATTCGGACAAGTGGATTTTGCATGCGGACAAGTGGATTTTAAAATTCACTTGTCCTGCCGACTAGTGCTTTTTAAAAAATTTTTCGTGCCCTGTCTTGAAAAGTAATTGGATTAGACTTTCCCAATTTATAGGATATATAGACAATGTGTAAAGCTAAAATCATATATACTATATCAGTGACCTTGACCTATTTTTGTGAGGTCACCATGCCTGTAAAGTTTAAAGAGTTGATTTTGTAATGGCAGGGTTTAGCTTGGACTTCCAATATTTAGCAATGTCAGCACAGCACCATTACATGTGGAGCAAAGTGGCATCTAGTGGACAATTTTTACATTAAACTTTTATGTTAAGAAGCCAATCAAGGACTCACAGCTTTGAAATGAACAGGTGTAATATAGCCTCTTGGTCAATTTCTGTGATGAATTGATCATCTATGAATAACTACATTTTGCCTTATTTTAATTTGTCATTCTTTCATGTATTTATTTTTTACTACGTATGACTTGCACCAAATCAAATCGACCATACTCAAGTATTTTGTAAGCAAAGTCATGTTGTTATCTAAAATAGCATGTCAATGTAATAACAGTTTCAGTTATTATGTACTTAATTCATTCTCCCATTGCAAATTTCAAAAGAAAAAAAAAATCTTATGTTCCCCTGTGTCCAATATTTTTCCATGTTCTCCAGTTCCCTAAAATAACTGCTGGTGCCATTAGCAAATGCTTATGTTTCATTCATGTGGCTAAAAAATATGCATAATTATGGCTAGTTAATTTTAATGTGAATTATGTAAGGGTGATCGAATTCTTCAGTGATTGCTGTTTTATTTTCCTCTTTGGCTACAAATTTGGAAGGCCAAGATCTGTCCCTGCTATGAATGTTTGAATGCTTCCTTGTTCTCTAAAATTAAAGACAAATGATCCCGGGATAGAAATGACCCAAAATCTCACATTCCTTAAGACCCCTGGAAGGGTACCTTTTAAAAGATATTGTCACAGAAAATTGAAACTATGCCATTCATTTGTTCATATGTATGTTTTTGCTTAGTTAAACTATTTGTACAAAGGATAAGTGAAGATGGTTAAACAGACGCTACTGATGTGACCAATAAATAAAACTATTCCTTATTTGTGGCTCCTCCTTTTCAGAAAGTGATGGGGATAAACAGTGAAGGCCATACAAAGGCAGAGCAGACGTAACTACATTCATGCCGATGACGCAATTCAAAAGACATCCTATGATGTCTCACGGACCATGGACACCTAACTGCCAAAGATGAACCTTTACCCTACAGACATGACCCCTGATGTTTTCCTGGACATGTTTTCCTGTACAGCTGAAAAAACAACTACTTAAAAGGGTCTGAGACTCGCCACTGATGAATTCTGAAAAGCATAACAACAGAACACCCACAATAGTTTATGGTAATGTACATGTGGTGAAAATGGGAAAATTACGATGAATAATACAAACCACACAACAGTTGCACAGCAAGAGGAAGGGTCGCCCTGGGAGTGTGCCAGAGCTGGTCAAATGTGTACAGATGGTCAAGTGCCTAAAAGTGAAGCCTCAGGTGATATTTATGAGTTTAGCCAACTGCAATATTCAAATGAATATTTCAGAGAATCTGACGAGACATGCACCAACAAGTCAAGTGCAGTCTATCAGGTGGTGTCACCAGTTATATGCCAGTCAGATCAAACAAGTTTTACTGATCAAGATATGAATCATGTTGGTAATCAAATGACAAATATGCTTACGAATAAGCGGAAAACTGCCAAGATACTATCACACACTGATACAAAAAGGTGTAAAAAACAAAATTCGACTTTCATCTGCAAGCATTGTGGGAAGTGGCTCCAAAGTGAGAATCCATATGTATTTCATCTGGAGGACCACACAATACAGGCCAGAGGACATCTGTGCAGGAAATGTGGACTATATTTTCATTCTAAGCTTGACATGGCTCAGCACCAAATCTGGCACAAATTACGTTTACCCCGAGAACAATTACGATACGAATTTGAGAGGGAAGGTAAAATTGTGCTGATGTGTTGTGTCTGTGGTGTAGAGTGTGAAACAAGCACCATCTTGTATGATCATATCAAAAGGACTCATGTCAAGAGGCTGTGCTGTCCAAGAAATCAGCGATTGAAGCAGGTACCAATGGTGAAGGGAACAGAAATCAAGTGTACCAAAGCAGTTTTGGCACATAGTGCAAAAGCGTGGAAAAAGTCACTCGCTATGGAGTGTAAAAAAGGTGAGGAGCATGATGGAAAAATTCTGATACAAAGATTTGGTCCAACTGCAGCATCACAAACAGTCAAATCAGAACCAGAAAACTGTGGTTATGTTGAAAATGCATATAAAGTCTGTGTGAAAGAGGAGAAGCCTGAGCTTGAGGGAGCTACACTTTTCACAGCAGGTACACAGGAAATAAACAGTAAACCAAAAGTAGAAGTACCTTTGCTACCTGACATGAAACCTTTATTGCATTTGAGCCTTCCTAAGGATGAGCCATCAGATGGACAACGAGAAAAATTTGAAGATGGAACAAACAGTGTGAAGCCTCTAACGACATCACCAGGTAATATTGCTGATGGAGTTAAGGCTGCCCCAGTGGTTTTATATCGCAATTATCAAGTGTGGACAAAAAGTGAGACACCTGTGAAGGTTTCCTCACATGAGGCCGATGTACCAAGTACAGTTTCAGTGCAACCCACGAACCAAACAATTTCATCTGCAGTAGGCCCTTTTACAAGTGGGTTATCAGACCGGTATACCAGTACAGGTAACCTGTCAGCGGCATCTGTGACATGTACAGCAGTACAATACCCACAAAGTCCAGAATACATTACACAAACAGCCACTAAATCAACAACACAGTCCTGTAACTCTGCCAGTAACTTTAAAGATGTGAAATCACAAAATCCAGAAAATGCAAGACAGTATTCCAGAAGTACCAAGGAGTCACAAACATATAAAAATGGAAATGAGCAGTGCACAGTGGTTAAGCGTGAAGTGCCATTAAGTGCCACTGATCAAGCAGAAACATCAATGCAGTTTAGCAAAGATGCACAAGACGGTTCTTTGTCAATGGCAGCTGCTTTGATGCACAGAAATGTTAAAGTGGGAGCAGCCAGCAGTGAAAATTTTTCACTGACAGATCAGAAAAAGTCGCCCAACCATATAGAGGTAGCATTGAACAGAAATGATGAAATAGTAAACATGGTAAAGCCAGACAGCAAAGCAAATAAAGAGTGTAATGGCAATGGACTTATGAACAGTGATGCCAACACAACTCCCAAGGTGTTCACTACTATACCATGTATACCATCGCAGACTCCAGAAAATGCTGCTGTTAAACTAAATGTAACCCAAACAAATGTGAATGTGTCAACTGGTCCAACGTGTACAAACGTACCAATGCCGAGCACCATGTTTCAGTGTCCCATTACATTACCAAGAAATGTTTCACAGGCAAAGGCACTGTATTCAGGTGCAAATGTGTTTTCAGGTGTGTTGCGCAATCAAAAGCTAATGTTCCTTCGCCCATATAGAATGTTACCAGGTTTTGGTCCTCCAACACACAACACTGTAGCTTATACAGTAATAGGAACACATGTCACATCACAAAACTTATGTGCAGGGGAAAACAAAATTTTGCCAAATACAGCAGCCTTCCAAGCAAATGTGCCTTCTGCACAGGGAAATGTAATTGTGCCATACCTGTTCTCCATGGCAAGTAAATCCTTTTCAAGCACAACATTCCAGGAAAATGTACCAATACCAAATATTCCAACCCAGTCCCAAGGAAGCCTACTGTCTGTCTCTGCAGCTATAGGGCACCCCAACACAAATTCCTCCCCAGCTGGACTAAATGACTTTGTTCATAGTTCAACACCAGTTTGTTCACAGAAGTCTGTGGCAACTAAAAAACAAACCAGGCGCCAAGGCAATGCACATGTTGATTCAACTTGTGCAGTGGCGGTGGCTAACTCCAAGACAGCCTCCACTCCATCTAAAGCAGCTTCGTGTGTTCAAAATCAGTCACTGGCAGAAGAACTTACAAAATCAAACAATTCTACAATTGCAGATCACTCAACAGATTTGGGCAACAAGTTGATGTGTGATGATTGCCAAACTGAGTGTCCAACAAGGAAGCTTATGAACAGACACAAAGACAGTGCCTGTGATGCCAAATATGAAGGCCAGCCATATGTATGTAAATTTTGTCAACGGAAATTTATGAAGAGAAATTATTGGTATCTTCACGAGAAAACTCATATAACATTTCAGTGTGACATTTGTAATGAAGAATTTCCCAGCAAAGGTGCAGTTTATATGCACCATCTTAGCCATTGTAAATGTCATAGGTGTGGTTCTCAGTTTCCCAATTCCAGTGATCTAAGTGTGCATATTCAAAGGGCACACAATGAGTATATGTTTCCTTGTGATAAGTGTGAGGTAATGCTTACGACAAGATACCAACGCACACAACATGTACATGTACACTGCTGTAACCCGCCCAAACAGGAATATAGGTGTGACAGGTGCTCCGAGACCTATAATAGATTGTTTAGCCTTCGGGCTCATATGGATTCCAAGCACGAAGATGGTTTTTAAATGTGAAAGTTGTACAAAATTTGGGACTAAAGGTGTCTTAAAAGAACACTTGTTTCATCACATAAAATGTCACGAACACTGTGAAAATACTTTATTCACTTCACAAGAACTACATCAACATATGGAATCCTACCATGCAGGGAAAACTGCATCAAAATGCAATCTCATGATACAAAGATAGACAATATTTGCAACATTGTGATGAGACATTCAAAACAGCAAGCAAGTGAAAGTATCTCGTCACTTATAATTATAAACCACCAAATGTTTGTGAAGTATGTGGGAAAAGTTTGGGAAACTATGGACATATAAGAAACATTATTCAATGTACACAGGAGAGACACCTTATAAAAATTGTGTAATTTGTGGCAAGAGTTTTTGCCAGAAAGGGCCTGGGTGGTCTTGATATATACAAGCATACATATACAGGGAAATCTAGAATTCCCCATGACACAGCCACGTGGATTTTTTTTTCTCTCATAGAGGGTAAAATCCTATGTTTTGTCAAAAACCTACTTGATTTAGCATGCTTGCAGCAGCCAGTTGGACTCCATTTTGTGAACTTTCAACATTGCATTGCCAAGGTATGTCACTCAAGAAAGAACTTTCACTACATGTACTCTTTTCCAAGTTATGTAATCTGATTGGCTTACAGATAAAACAACCTCCGATAGGATTTTTGCTTTTATTTCATTTTGGTTGTGAATCATTCCACACATGTGTTGGGAATGATTGTGTTTCTACATGGGTAAGTATGGGAGAAAAACAGTTTTCTTGCAAGATTTGTGGTAAATCTTTTGCAACAAGTGCCAACAAGCTGGCACATGAGTGTGCTCAGCAGAGTAATGGTTGTAGAGTGGGTGAAAAACAAAAGCCAAAAGCATAATCACAAGGGGGAAAACATGAAAAGGTAAAACATGCATTTGAGGGGATGAACTGGGCCGAGTATGTAGTGGGTAATAAAATCATTCCAATAGCTCACTTCTTGTTTGTATCAGGATTTGTTCATATCATTTCAATACATGTATAAACATATAAACTTGGTATTTGGATGCAAAAGGATATAAATTTATGCATATATAGGGCCTACTCATTAACTTGCTATTTTGGATGCAAAATGGTAGAAATATATTGATTCAGGTTGCCAGATCTCCTTTTTACCTCAGCTGACTTGTCAGTCAGCTGAGGTTTTTTGAGGGTCTGTCGTCCGTCGTCCGTCCGTCCGTCCGTCGTCCACAATTCACATTTTCGACTTCTTCTCAAAAACCGTCAGCCAGATTTACTTCAAACTTTGTGGGGATGTGCCTCGGGTGGGTCTCTACCAAGTTTGTTCAAATGGTCACGGTCCAGTGATTTTTGGATTTTTAATAATTTTTTTGGTTCTTTTTTGGGTAAATCTTAAAAAATCTTCTTCTCCAAAACCGCTCCCCCAATTGCTTTGATATCACACAGGAACACTCCCTGGGATGCCTAGTTCTTAATTTGTTCCCCAGGTGGCGCTGCAATTTTTTTTCTAATTATTTGTGAATTTTTGTGTGTTATAGCTATTTTCGACTTCTTGTCCAGAACCATCACTCAGATTAAGCTGAAACATGGTGGAAAATGCTTATAGAAGGGTCAAACAGAGTTGTTCACTATGTGGGAATGCTGCGGAATCCTGATTTTTAATGATTTTTTCAATTCTGGTACTTATCGGTCAATGCAGCTTTCCTATTGATTACTATGGAAGTCAATGGGCATTCTAATGCTAATTCACATTTTCTACTTCTTCTCCAAAACCGTCATCCAGATTTACTTCAAACTTGGTGGCAATGTACCTTGGGTGAGTGTCTACCAGGTTTGTTGCAATGGTCATGTTCCAATGAATTTGGATTTTTTTATGATTTTTTTCCAAAAATCTCTACAAAAGTTTTAATGGGAAAGTTTATCATGGGAATTTCTTGTAATGGTCATAACTTTAATGATATTGACCAGATTTACTTCAAACTTGGTGGGGGTGTGCCTTTGGTGGATCTCTACCAAGTGTGTTCAAGTGGCCACGCTCTATTGATTTTTGGATTTTTTATGAATTTTTTTTTGTTCTATTTGGGGGGGGGAACCTTAAAAATTCTTTTCCTCTGAAACCGCTCACCCAATTGCTTTGATATCATACATAGACACTACCAGGGACACCTAGTTCCCAATTTGTTCACCAGGTGGCGCTGCAATTTTTTAATGCATTTTTAGTATGGTTTTGCGATTTTTCACTTGTTCTCAGATTAAGCTGAAATGTAATGGATATGTTGTTGTGGAAGGGTCAAACAGTTGTTTAATACGTGGCACTGCTTTGGATTCCTGATTTTTAAGGATTTTCAATTCGGGTACTTATTGTTCAATGCAGCTTTCCTATTGATTACTATGTAAGTCAATGGGCATTTTAATGCTAATTCACAGGACAACTGACACGAAATTTACTGTTTACTTGATAACTTGAGATCTGTTTTGAGTTAGCTACACATGTTAATTATTCTGTATGAAGGTCATGCTGAGACAGTACATGAATGACCTTGACCTCGTTTGTGGGGTCACAGTGCAACATACATGAATTTTACTCTTCATTATAACTTGAGAACTACTTGAACTTTGATGTTGCACATGTAAGTGTTCTTCTATAAAGTTCAGACTTAATCAGAACATGGTGTCCTTGATCCTTTCCCAAGTTCATAGAGCTGCAAGTGTGATGAATGTCAAGATCAGCTGAGGCACGGGCTGTTCACACAGCCCTCTTGTTTGTAAATAATTTCTTCTATTGAATTTTTTAGTATAACTATCACTTGCATAATTTCAAGTGAAACAAGATTGTGCTGAATTTTGCACACCACCAATATAGAGATACAATAAGTATAGCAGTAAATGATATCCAGAGATTCATTAATTTATCCAAAAAAAAAAAAAAAAAAATGCAGATTTTCTCAAGTATGATAGAGTGTCTCCATTAAGATCCCTAATGGGCTACAGAATGATGATCTTAATAAGAGAATCGGCACTCTCAGTGCAAACATTTAATATCAGTGGACTTCTTACTGAAGAAAGATGGATTCAATGGGGGATTGGTCTTTTTTTTGAAGGGATATTATGGTGGGCATGTACCTTTTGTGGGTCTCTACCAAGTTCATTCAAATGGTTGCGCTCCAGTAATTTTTAGATTTTTTACACTTTTTTTTTTTTGGGGGGGGGGGACAAACCTGGAAAAATCTTCAACTGCTGACCCAATTGCTTTGATATCACACAGCAGCACTCCTGAGGATTCTTAAATACAGTTCTCAATTTTTTTCACCAAGTGGCACAGCAATTTCTTGTTCTAATTTACTACCTCAGCTGACTTGTCACTAAGCTGATCTTTTGTGCTGGTCCGTCATCCGTCTGCCAGATTCACTTCAGACGTGGTGGGGATGTGCCTAGGGTGGATCTCTACCAAGTGCGTTCAAATAGTCACACTTCAGTGATTTTAGGGTTTTTATGAAGTTTTAGCTCGGCTGACTTGTCAGTCAGCTGAGCTTATGTGGGGGCTGGGCATCCAATATAGGCCTACTTTCTACTTTTGCTATAAACTCAGCTGACGAACTAGTCAGAAGAACCAAAATAGTGATATGCGTACCAATTCTCTTTTTATTTTTTGCAGAAGTAATAAAATTTGGATTTTGAGTGGTTGGGCCTATACATATTGGAAGCACTATAGTCTGTATTTAATGAAGGATATTTGAAAGGTTGAGATACATGAAGGTATCATACTAGAGACGTCCACCCGTAAACTTTTGCTTGTTATCGCGATACCCTCTGCAGTTTTCAAGTTAGCCCAATATTACTTTCAGGACTTATAGGGTATATGAAAATCTAGGCTGAGTTCTATAGTGGTGCCACCTACATTATTATGTAATATACGGGTCAAAATGTGAAAATCTTGTGAACACTCTAGCATCTTTAATTTGTGGCGGATCTTCACCAAATGTGGCAGAGTTGTGGAGGAGGTCAAAGTCCAAGTTGCAAGTGATAATGGTGGCGCTACCTATAATTTGACAGAAAGTATGAGCCCAAATGTGTTTTAAGATGTAAAATTCCATATTTAGAAAAGTAATTGGATCAGACTTGCCAAATTTATATGATATATAGACCATGGCCAAAGGTACAACAGTTTGTAATATCAATGACCTTGACCTATTTTTGTGAGGTCACCATGCCTGTAAAGTTGAAAAGGTGATTTTGTTATGGCTGGGTATAGATTTGACATCAATTGCAAAGACAATTAAGACTCCAAGTCAAAATTGTACTTGATTACCTAATACATAAAACTGTATTTGGTGATCTGCTTTTTAGGTCACTGTGACCCAGTGATTATGGAGTTAGGTACTTGTCCAAGTTTTTTTTTTCCTCAATAACTCGAAAAGTTATTACCAGATTTGAACAAACAGACTATATATGGAAAGCTGGGTGTGAGGCACTATTTTAAGCGTAACAATTTTTAAATCCAAGTTGAAGGTCCAGGTCAAATGACCAGTTTGAATATTGGGGTATCTTATGAATGCTCTGCACCCCACAATTCTTGAGATCCAATATAGGGGTCAAAGTATGAGAATATTGTGAACACTCTAACATCTTTAATTTGTGGCAGATCTTCACTGAAATTGGTGGGATTGTGGGGGAGGTCAAAGTCTATGTTATTAGTGATACTAGTGGCACCACCAATAATTTGATGGAAATTATGAGCCAAAATGTGTTTTAAGATATAAAATTCCATATCTCGAAAAATAATTAGATGAGACTTGCCAAACTTATAAGATATATAGACAATGTCCAAAGCTAGAATATCAGCGACCTTGACCTATTTTTGTGAGGTCATCATGTCTGTAAAGTTAAAAGAGTTGATTTTGTAATGGCAGGGTGTAGCTTGGACTTCAATGGCAATATCAGCACAGCACCAGGCATGCCTATGGGCCTCTTGTATTACATAATGTGGGTGTCCTTGATCTTCTGTGCCAAGGCCACTGAGGACATAAAATTAAGAACTCGCTCATTGTTGTCTTGGCACATGCAAAAATATTCATCACAGGAGTTGCACAAATAAGCTATGATTACATGTGGAGTGAAGTGCCATGTGATGGACATATGTTCAGAAACCACTTGAGGACTCCCAGCTTTGAAAGGAACAGGTGCAATATAGCCACGATGCTTGCAGAGCATCAGGAGTATGGGCCTCTTGTTGCTATTTTGGACTTTTCCAGAACCGGTACTCGGATTAAGCTGAAACTTTTTTTAATGGGAGGGTCAGTCAAAGTTGTTGACTAAGTGGCAATGGTGTGGATTCCTGATTTTTTATGATTTTTTTTTTTAATATGGGTTCTTATCACTAAAAGTACCTTTCCTGTTGATTACTATGCAAATCACTGGTTCTTCTAATGCTAATTCAGATTTTTGACTTGTTCTTAGAAACTGTCTGTCAGATTAGCTTCAAACTTGGTGGCAATGTATCTTGGGTGGGTCTCTACCAAGTTTGTTCAATTGGTTATGCTCCAGTGATTTTTGGGTTTTTTTTACGATTTTTTAGCTCAGCTGACTTGTTAGCCACCTGAGCTTTTGTGAGTGTCTGCCAACCGTTCACCAGTCGTCCATCTGTCATCCATCCACCATTCACATTTTTGACTTCCTCTCAAAAACCGTCACGTAGATTTACTTCAAGCTTGGTGAATTTATGGGTGGGCATCTACTAACTTTCTTCAAATGATCATGCGCCAGGGATTTTTCCATTTTAAATTAATTCTTTTATTCCTTTTTTAGGGCAAATCTTAAAAAAAATCTTCTGCAAAACCGCTCACCCAATTGCTCGGATATTACACAGGAACACTCCTAAGGACTCTCAGTTCTTAAATTGTTCACCAGGTGGTGCTGCAATTTTTTTCTAATTATGATTTTTTTGTGTGCTTTTACTATTTTTGACGTCTTCTCCAGAATCGCCACTCAGATTAAGCTGATATTGGGGGATATGTACTTGTGGAGGGGTCAAACAAAGGTGTTCACTAGGTGAAACTGCTGTGAATTCCAGATTTTTAACATTTTTTTATTTCAAAATCAGATACTTATCAGTAAATGTACTTTTTCTATTGATTACTATGTAAGTCAATGGGCAACTGAATGCCAATTCACTGTTTTAACTTGTCTGAACAATTTGTTCCGACCTTGATATTGCACTTGTTGATGTTTCTTTCTGAAGGTCATGCTAAGACAGTACATGAGTGACCTTGACATCTTTTTGGGGGTCACAGCATAACATACATGAATTTTACCTTCACTATAACTTGAAAACTACTTGAACTAGGACATTGATGTTGCACATGTTAGTCTTCTTCCATGAAGGTCAGAGTTACTCGGCACATGGGTGACCTTCATCCTATGCCAAGTTCACAGAGCCACAAATGTGATGAATTTTCAGTTGACATATTGGCTTATATCTTGGTAATGGTGGATCCTAGGTCAATGGGTACCAGTTAAAGCTAATGAGAAATTACCGTTGGGCTGCCTTTACTTTGATGTTTTTAATTTTGACCGTGACCACTTAAAGCTGATGAGAAATTACCGTTGACAACCAGAACTATCAAGTCTCTCTCATTGAGCGTGTGTCTCAGGTATTCCAGTGCCATGTCACGCTCTCACGCCAAGACAAAATTCTCACGCATTTAAACATATTTGTTCCCTTCCACATTCCCAAAACACTTCTTTGCTTATAAAACACGCTAGCCTAGCATCAGGGTCACCGATGGTATCTTTTTTTTGCCCGTAATATGAATTCAGGATTCTTGAAAATGTGGAATAAGGGCCCTAAAATGCATCAGATTGCACCATTTTACTTAGCAATTTTCAAAATTTCCCGCGGGAAGGGGGGCATGCCCCCGGACACGCTTAGCAATCAAATCTCACTCTTTGCAGCTCTCCCAACTTGACAGCTCTGCGTTGGGTATTATTTTGATGTTTGTAATTTTGACCGTGAATGACCTTGATGGTTCATTGGGAAAGTACGCATGGGTTGGGTTGGGGGGGGGGGGTCTTTGGTGGTATTAAATTTTGAGCTTGAGTGATCTTGAAAGGTCAAAATGGTATATTGGCTTATACTTTGGCAATATTGGGTCCTGTCATTTTTCATTTAAAAATTTACTTTGCAAGCAGTGATGGTCTTAAACAAATGAAAGGTGATCTTGATATTATTCTGGCGTGAATTGTCACAAGACCACTTCAATCCTTGCATCTGAGGCCAGCTGAACACAGGGTTGGCACAGGCCTTCGGTCAAGGTTTGTTGTATCATAATGTCATCGTGTAGGGTAAAGCCATTGGACTTCGGCATCACATCTCCATGGAAATATCAGAGTGCACCCCTGTGGCATGTCAATTTTAAGTCTTAAATATTATGAAAACCGTGATGTAGAGGGATACCATTCCAGCTTCTATACGTAGAATATTGACATGTGCATCTGCTGGATATTGAACAATTTCAAACTTGTGTTTATTGATAATGGCTGATGATGATCTCCCAAACATTTGAAGGTTTAGTAATTTAGATTTTACAAAATATGACATTTCAAAATTTAAATCTCGAAACTCGTCAAAACTATAATAAACGGTGATCCCAGACGAAAACACACTGCATGTACGATATTTACCGTGGTAAATCATGTAAACAGGTCCTGAACTAAGATTGTAGCATTCTTGTTATGCTGATTGGCTTATCAACATTTCATTTTTGAGGATAATAAACACTCAGCATGGTTCGAGTATTACATGAGGTAGGGGTGGGAGCTTTGCTTGCTGACATCCGTGATACAGAAAACTAGAATTCAGCATAATATATACGTCCATAAACTCATGGGGAATCTGCAGGTTGGTAAGTTGTTTAGATTACTGTGTCATGCAGCTGTTTACACCCCCCCCCCCCATGATGAGCAGCAGCCCTTGCTCTGTATACCGTTAAGAGGCAATAATTCATGGTGTCCCATGATTTACGCGGGTGTTCAATTTACCTCCATGTAAAAATTTTGCAGCGGATTTCACCCCTAAGTCGTTGCTGAACATACACTATAAGCTTAAATGTAATGGGGTTGGTCAGAAGGAAGTTTGATTTTTGTCCTGTCAGCCTCATACTTTAAAACATTTTTGCCCAGATCGGTGTTTCAAAACTTTCGCCACTACCACAGTTTTATTCCGTAATGATCAATTGAATATAAAAATCTGACATACAAACTTTTGCAATAGACATTTCATTACGAAGTTTATCTGAATTTTATCTGGCTAAAAAAGCGAGTTTTTCAAGTGAAATCAGAACACGACATGCAATTTTTTTTTCTCATCGGAGTCGACGACATATAAAAGAATTAAAGGATACATTTCCTTTTATATATATATATATATATATATATATATATATATATATATATATATATATATATATATATATATATATATATGTATGTATATATATATATATATATATATACATACATATATATATATATATATATGTGTGTGTGTGTGTGTGTGTAAATTATGTATCTTCGTACAAGGTACACACATAACATAGTAATAGAACAAATAATATATTTCTTTGTTGGGGTCGAGCTTACAACAAAGTTATGGTGCAAAATAACTGTATAACTGCATCACTGAACCGTTCAGTCGACGCAAAGGGTTATGATAAGGTCCCGCGTTTTTTGGTAGGATAAAAATGAAAAGTCTCCGCTGTCCCTTGTTTCAATTACATCGCGAATCAATTGACTGTGTAAAATGTCCTCTTCACACATGGAACCAAAGGCTGCATCGTGAACGGAGCTGACATCTGAAATTTCAACAAATTGAGCATTTTGTTTTGGAACTCCATATATATGGCGCACATGATTAATGTGTATATTTTGATTTTTTTTTCCCCGTGAGATTCAGACAACTGCAAAAAAATGTATAGTTGTGGACGACCAAAGTCAAAAGCCCTATTTAGGGATCGGGGTGGGGGATTCGACTGGTTCGAATGAACACCCACCCACCCGCCCCTTGAGGAAAAATTAGACCTATCTGTTGTATCCAGTTCCCACAAAGTATAAATGTACTTCCTAGTGGTAAGAAATCGCAAGCGTAAGATTCTGAAACTGGAGCGTTACCTGTATCGACCGCACTAACAACTAAGCTGGAAGCGCATGATTCAGTTCGGGTGGTGAGCCAAAAGAGTGTAGCAGACCTTAGCAGGCTATGTATAAGCTACGGCAGAACGAAGTTAAGTGAGTATTGACATATAAATGATAACACTAAAGATGCCTGATATGCTGATATGCGTATTTTTTCATTAATGTCCGTAATTGAAGTATACATGAACTTCTTATGTTCGCTGCTTCGTGTGGCGTTTCATGCATTTATGTATAATAGTAGATTCGATGACACTAGAGTAAAGCTTGTTATCATTTTTAGTGTCGTATCTATGGAAAGTTTGAGAGGATGCTGGCTGCAAAATTTTGTCTCAAATTTCAAATAGAATGTCCAATTTCACGATTACAGTGTTTGCCGATAAAAAATAGACTTATTGCTCACACAAATATCAATATCACCGATAAAAAGTTTCAAAATCTGAAATACCATACCTGGTATGTATCCCATATGTCTGAACTTTACCATACAATTCGTTAAATGCAAATATGTGTTTTCATTTGGCAGCGCAAGTTTAGTCCTCTCATTTTGAAAACGCCTTTCTTTACTTTACATAATATTCGTAACTGAGGAACACAGCAATTTTAACAGTATGCTGTCGTCATTGGGGCCAGGTTTGGTTAATCAACAATTTGATATCGTGTCTGTGACAGGTAGAGCATGATGACACTTGCCTGCCAAACTATTACGAGCAGAAAAAGAAAGAAAGCCAAACGAACAATATATAAATTACCTTCATCATGATTTATTTTTTCAAAGGATATAATAAGCCGACATGCTTATTCGTTCATTCACATATACTTGTTTGCTCAGTTACTTCCATTTGCTTATGGCGATTATCTTTTTGGAATACCAAAGTAAAGTTTGAAGTTACAACCCTGACTTTTACTGTCACCTCTTGTGATGAGAAAACGAATGGATTATTTAGCCCATATAGCTACAAAGAGCCATCTCCTTCAAGCTCCGTGTTTAGCCATATCAATATATGGGGTAGTACATGTAAGTAATAATTTTACAGCCTAAAAGGGTCTATTTTGACCCATTATGTAGTCACACAGAAATACTGGTGATCACACAAAATTACAATTGGTCAGAATTAACAATTGATTTATATATGTATTCATACCATACACCATATATCTGACCTGTTTTCAGGGTCACGAGTGACATATTACGATACATGCAGGTATGGATTCATTGGCATGCACGTCTATAGCCTAAAAATTAATAGGCAGACCCCTAAAGGTGCTATAATGCTTAAAGAAAAAGCTGGTCGAAGTAGACAGAACCTTACTTAACTGTACAGTAAACAACTATTGCAGAAGTTTAGATGAACTTTGCAAAGCAACACATACGTACATTATATATACATATATATATATATATATATATATATATTGTATTTGTGTCTTTTTGCCCAGAACCACTTCCTAGTAGTCAATATCCTATTCCGCAGTTCGAACTCTTTACTCTCCATAAGCTAACCTGTCCCTGTCTAACCTGTATATATATGGAATTACTATTGTCTATATTACACACGTTCCTCTGTAAAATTTTGACATAGGCTGTATCAGCCCAAATAAATTAAAAGGTCTTCAGCGGGTAACTACTCAACATGTTTCGGAGCCTTTTACCCGTACATGTCTCTCTGAGTAGCGGCTCCTTGCCTAAGCTAAATATTCAGCAAAGACAACCCACATAATAATGAATAAATATGAACGTGGCAATTGATGAATTAGCTAAATATGTGAAGTTTTGCTTGTAAATGCAGAGCTTCATATCAAAGAAGAATACCTGTCAAACAAACCATAATTACCAAATTTTCATAGTACAGGTTCAGATAAGAACAATTTGACTTACCCCTGAACCAAAATGTACCCTTTCTAGCTGGACAGCTTTTCCTAGTTAGACCATCCGCCAATGTTTAACTGAAGTGGAAACAAGCTGGGGCATTATATTCAGTCCCAGTGATTGTAAAATAAACAGTTGCAGCTAGACCACCTGTACAAACCAAGGAAAATCCTAACAAGGACTGCAACAATGTACATCCTGTACCAGAGATGTAAAACAAACTCCATGATGACACCTACTCCTCAAACAATTAAGCTCTATTTAACTGCCAACCCTGAGTCAATGTGTCAACTTAATGTGTCAGGTTTGTGACACTTGAGAAAATACAGTCAATTTTGAGTAATTTTTTAATAGTGAGTAAAAGTGCATTTAGGCATGTCAGAAAAGAATGGAAGTCATTAGCATTTATGCCAAAAACATGCTATCAAAACAATTTTTCTTAACAGGATTTTAAGTACAATTAGGCAAACATGCAACTGTCGTAGGCCGCTTCTTGCTACCTGTAGCCCCTGGAGGTTTACCTAACAGAAAACATGTAAGCCTAAAATGTCTGATAGTGAATATTAAAACAGAAAGATGCCAAAAGATAAAGTTAAGTAGCAAAACAGACAAGTCTAAAAACTGTAGATTATTGCGGCCAAACTTTCTAATAATCTTTGGATGTTAACAGTAGAATTATAGGGCAAGTCAGAAAAGAATGGAAGTCTTTTGTATTTATGTCAAAAGAATGCAATGAAAATATTAACCAGATATCAAGTACAATTAGGCAAGCTTGTAGCTGTCGTAGGCCGCTTCTTGCTACCTGTAGCCCCTGGGGGTTTACCTAACAGAAAACAAGCTAGCATAAAATGTCCGAAAGGTGAACATTTAAACATAATGGTGTCAAAAGATGAAATTAAGTGGCAAAACAGGCAAGTCTAAAATCTCTAAAATTATTGAAGCCAAACTTTCTAACCATCTCGGGATATTTACAGCAAAATTTGTAGAAATATTTGATCAAAAGTACACCTTTGAATCCTCTTGACTCAAGTTTATTGTAAATAAATTTGGTTCTTGATGCAAAGTCCTGAAATTTAGAACAAATGCTACCAAATCTCAAATTTGTGACAAAAATGTATTATATCCAATAGCATCGGAAATGTTACTGTCCGGGAAAGGATAATTAACTACTTTAAAGTTAAACTCATCTATTTTGTGATAGACTTTAATACAAAACCTGTCATTAGTGACCTGAATATCCAAGTCCAAAAACACATCTCTGAAACCATCTGAATTGTTACCCTCCAAAGGGATATCTTTTGGGTAAATTTCTTTAGCAATTTCACTGAAATTTTGTACATTTACACAAGCAATGTCGTCAATATATCTTGCGTTGTTTGATAATTTTGTAGCCATTTGAAAGTTCTTTTTCATCAATTTATTCATATACTTAAATTCAAGCCAGGTTAAATATAAATCTGCCAGTAAAGGGGAGCAGTTGCTACCCATTGGAATGCCTTTTATTTGTTGAAAAACCAGTGGTCCGCATTGAACAAAAGTATTATTCAAGAGAAATTTTATAGCATCTATCAAAGTTTCAACAGTGTAAGATTTAACGTTACTTTTTGAATATTTATTGTGTGACCAGTATGCTTTCTTTGTATATGAATTAATATTTATGTATGGTTTACCATTATGTTTAAACATTTTGCTAATTAATTCTGAAAGTGAACTTTTGACTTCATCTATGGGTAGATTTGTGTACAGTGTAGAAAAATCAAAACATTTGATATTTTTTGGCTTTACATCTTTGATTTTAGATACAAACTCGGAAGAATTGTTAATACTCCAAAAACAATTTATTTCATAGTTTCTAGAAATTGCATTACAGTATTTACGAAAATGATTCCTAACTGCAGTCAAACACAATGTTACTTCTTTTTATAATTGCTTTGTAGAACATTTTGAAGCACCAGCTATGAATCTAGATTTAAAAGGGTTTTTATGTAATTTGGGTATCCAGAACAAAAGTGGAATAGAGGAGTCCTCTTCAGAAATTATGATATTGAAATTCCTTTTCATCTCATCTTTATGTGCATCAATTAAATTATCAGTGGATTGTTTGTGTAATTTTTAAACGTCATTTCCTCTTATGTCTGAAATATTGTTTACACCAAGTTCCTTTCTCAAAACATCCAGATAATATTTTTTGCAGATGATCCCAAAATTGTTACCTGCCTTATCTATGTTAGTGACTGCAAATCTATCTTGTAGTTCTTTGACTGCTTTAGAAACTTTAGGCTGTTTTAGATTAACCGTATTGAAATTCTTAATGTGGGATTTGTAACGACAAATTCTATTTCTAAAGACTCCTTTCAAGTTTGATAACCATCCTTCAAATTTCTGAAATTCCATTTTTTCTTTCTTTGCCCATTTCATACAGTAGGAGTCGAGTGCATCACAGTATGTAGTGTATCCTGAAAAATACTGTCAATATACAACTTGGGACATATCCGAAATTTTGTACCTTTTTTCATTATTTCTTTTAAACCTGAATTTTGTATTATATCCAAGTTACCTGTAAATACATGTTTGTGGTGTGCATCAACAAAATTAGAATATTTACTATTAGACATACAGTCACAATTTTGATTTGCTGCGATATCCTCAAGAGTAATTGAAGCCAGAATTTTTTTGTAATTCATGATACTTTGTCCAATATTGTTGCCATATTTATAGGAAATGATGGGGGGATCTTTTATTTTGCATTCCTTGGGAATCATGTTACGAACAAATTTCAATTTGAAAAGGGACTGAATGTTTAGTGAGTCAATGATTTTGTGTTTGAAAGGAATGCTGCAAAACATTTGATCTATCTTTTTCTTATTAGAATCTGGTTTCCGAATAGTTGTTGTGTAAGCATACACAATTTTACAAAAAATTTGCGGAAATGTGCGTTCTGAATCAGTAAGACCCAAATATTAATTAATTCTTGTTATGTCTCGAAATGATAGTGCTTTAAGAGCTGTATGTAATTGATCAATACCATTGGAGAAAGCACGTAGTAAATTTTGGACAAGGTCTTTTGTATCCATGTTCCTGCATTTCCTGTTTTTCCGTGATTTTCTTTGTCCATGACTTCTTCTCCTTCTTTGAATACCAGCCTGATTGTTATGAAAAGGTGTGTGACTTCTGTCAAGAGTTGTAAAGTCCAAATTCCTAACATCACCGAAGCCTACATATATATATATATATATATATATATATATATATATATATCCAGCCATGTTATCGCAGGTATATTATTGCCCGCCTGTTGACAGCCATGCTCTCGTGGTGGTGATGTGGCCAACCTGTTGGTAGCTAAGCTATCCCTGGGATATATACCGAAAATGCTATCTGTCCCCAGCTTGATGCCAGCCTATTGACAGCCTGTTGACAGCCTCTTGGCAGTCCATTAGTAGGGCGGGTAACAGGCTGCCAATAGCCTGGTAATGGGCTGTCAAGAGGTTGGCAATAGGCTGGCATCATGCATGCATGTTGGCGACACTTGGCTGCTTGAACTTCAAATATAATTAGGTCAGCTGTTTTTGTTTGGCGGTTTAGATGTAATGTGCATTATTTTGTAATATCTAGAGGACTTAAGAATTAAGGAATGGAGTTGGCTATTTCTTGTGTTTCACTTTTCAAATCTGTCATCAGTGGTTTTGGATGATGATGTAAAACTCTAAAATGACATTTTCTTGAACCTGACTGCGGAGCTCTTGTCACCGACAATGAATAATAACATCGAGATAAAAAGTATAACAAACAGTACATTAAAAAGACGTGATTGACTAGAATTTCATTTTCATACTGATAAGATGAACATACATGAACAAAAATACTACATGGGTCATTACATATTTTACAAATATGTTCAGTTATAGGTAATCATTTTCAAAAAAAATTACGTTGTATACACTTGCATTTGGACCGTTCCATTTGTTAATAGCTTTTTTGAAAGCACTAAGTTCTGATTACTGATGGATCCCCGGCCATGTATTGCTGAATGCCAGAAAGGAACTTCAAGTTTCAGGGGATCACGAAGAGTGTAGGATGATTTGATGAACCATTTCAAAGCTGCAGATCCGTCTTCTTTAAGTGCCTGTATGTTTATTTCTAGTGTCTTTCCAATGACACTGAGGTGTTATCATCTGCAAAATATACTACATGTTTATTTCTAAGAAAATAAAGCAGGTCATTGATGAAAACTTTGAATAAAAACGGCCCAAGTACGGAACCTTGGGAGATACCTTTAGTTATATTTAGCCAGGAGCTCTTCATATCACCAAGCTTCACTAGTTGGGACCTATTTCGCAAGTAGCTGGTGACTGTCAATGCATTTGAGGTCATGCCATAGGCTTGGATTTTGGCTACCAGCAGGTCGTGTGGGAGGCAGTCAAAGGCCTTGGACAAATCCATGAGAAGAGCAGACGCCACATTGTGTTCATCCAGAGCCTTTTTTCATCTGTCTACAAGACCCATTAGTGCATACTGACAACTGTGATTGATTCGGTAGGCCGAGATATCTGGTAAAAGAATGTAATTGCAGAATACTGAAAGTTGCTTGTTGGCAATGATTTCAAACACTTTTGATAGAATGGAGAGGATACTAAATGGGTGATAATTTTTCTTAACGAATAGGTCATTTGTCTTGAAAAGTGGCCTGGCTTCGGCTGCCTTAATTTGGGATGGAAACTTTGACTGACTATTGATTTGATTTGCAAGTTTTGCAATGAGAGATGCTATCGCGTTGCAACTTAGTTTGACCGGTTGTTGAGGAATATGATCATATCCAGTGGCTTTGGACGGATTAAGGCGATTTAAAACTTTAACGACAAGATTAGAGTCTATATCATTGAAACTAAAATTTCCTATGTCCTGTTGTCGATTTTGAATCATAGTCACGCTGGGATGATCAGTGTATTTAGAGATAGCATGAATTACAAATTGTTCATCAGTGAGAGATGAAGTATCATCAGGCGCAAGGCCAATGTCTTGAACAACATTTGTGAAATAGGTATTGAGTATATCAGCCAGCTGAGCCTGATCTGTGACGAGACAGTTGTTTTTATATAAGTGAACCTCAGAAATGTCATAACCTTTGTTACTGATGAATGGCTTTATAGTGTCTCAAGATTTCTTGGGGTTGCTGGCATGAGTGTCATTACATCGTTCCTGAAAATAAAGATTTATTGATTTCCTTCTGATCTTGGTGATCAGGTTGTGCTGAGCGCGATAGCCCTGCCAGTTTCCGTCGGAGTTACAGTCTTTGCATTCAGTCCATAGAGTAGCCTTTTTTCATGGTGGCTTTCCTGAGTGAGCTGTTCATAAATGGTGTTTGTTTTGGTCTAACCCGCTTGCTCTTGAGTGGAGCATGCTCCTTTAAAATATCTGTATATAAAATATTAAAGCATCAATAAGAGTCTTCAATGTCATCAAATATTTCTCCAACATGGAATGGAACAGCAGATAGACCGTTCATAAAAGCATTATCATCAAATGATTTATAAGAACGGTAGAAAACAGTTTTTGCTTAATTTTGCCTTGGATATTCAGCAGCATACATTTTTTCTCACCAAAATTGACAGATAGTACAAGTTATATCCAGCATGGCTACCATTATCCCTCCTAAAAGAACAAAGGAAGCTGGGAAGTCAGCTACCACCTCCTTTTAATGGTATTCTTTGATTTTTCAAAGTCCAAGTGTCGCCAGCCAGTTACCAGCCAACTGTTTCTTTTCTTTTTCTAAGTTCAGATGTCCCAAGCCAATTGACAACCTGCTGCCAGCCTTTTGGCAGCCCATACTTTTGCATAAAAAAGTGTGCCAGCCTGTTGACAGCCATTAAAATATGTCGCCAGTCTGTTGTCAGCCATCAAAATATATACTCCATAAAGGGTTGCCAGCCTGTTGACAGCCTGACATCAGCTTGTTGACAACCTATTGGCAGCCAGTTAGTTTCGGTAAGGGTCATCCTATCTCTGCATAATCAATCAACTTAAATGGATAGGGCATGGAAATAAATTCCAAAAATGCAAAATCTTTAGACATAGAGATACATGGTAAAAATCAATGGAAACTCCAAATTGTAAGTTACGAACATATGCCCTTTTGCAGACAGGTTTGACTTTTGGAAATTATCTGGATATAACCCCTAATGCATACCATAGCAATTATAGCCCTGACCCGATTAAGATCGAGCAGTCATAAATTGGCAATTGAACCGGACGTTATTGCAGACCAAAAATACTAGCTGTAGACAGGGTATGCTCCATATGTGATTCATGGAAGATGCAACACACTTTCTGGTAAAGTGCCTCCGATACAGGTTTGAAAGAAATGAATTGTTTAATCTTGTCACACCTATATGCCCAAACTTTATGTCGATCATTAACTGACCAAAAAAAGTTACAGTACTTACTGACTGCGGTGGGAGAGGTTATTAAAGCCACAGCCAAATATTGTCATTTAGCTTTTTGAGAAGCTCAAAGCTGGTAGACGCACCTAGTCACTGTTTATATATATATATATATATATATATATATATATATATATATATATATATATATATATATATATATATATATATATATATATATATATATATATATGTATATATATATATATATGTATATATATATATATGTTATCTATGTAAATATACATATGCTGTATCCACTGTAGTAAGACATTTAAAAAAAATCTTTTTTAATGTAAAAGAAAAACTTTATTGGCATCAACGTAACATACATGAGCTCTAAATGTGATATATTGATGTGATCAAAAGGGCATTTTGCTCCAATGCTCCAAATTTTGTGTGAAAAGAAAACAATAAACTTATTAAGGAGAGCCTCCAGATTGGTCTTTGTGTACCATTAGGCAATCCAGAGAAAATAAATATATTTATAATAATTAAGAATGGTTAATTATTTCGTCATATTATCATTTTATTATTAGTCATATTACTAAAGTATACACATCTATTGAACGTTGTGGGGATTATCAGTCATATGTACATGTGCAAAATATATTCCCATAGAAAAGAAAGTATCATAATCCATTGACTCTTTAATGTTGCAAGGATAACCTGCCAATTTGTATCAATAAGTTAATTTCAGTTGTTTTTCTGTTAATCCCCTCTTGGTTTAGGATAATCTGATCTCCACATCAGCAACAACTCTAGTATTTATAACCACAAAAAGACAAACTTTATACTGTGGGGCTGTATGTTATATCTTGTCTGGCAGAATTGAAAAATCTTGGGTCATCTCCAAAATAACCAGTATTTTTCCAGACTAAAGCCATGCTAATCCTTACACAAGGATTACACAAATCACCCAATATCATTTGGCAAGTCATAATCACCACAGAAGAAACAGCCTTGACTTCTGTATAGTTCGATTTCATGTATTTGCAGGACACCCGTTTGCGTTGAAAGACCATTTAAGCATCAGTCCCCGATAATCTTTGCAAAGAGATTAAGATAATCCCTATTTGCTTGAACCGGTATCCTTATTTAATTTTAAATTGTTTTTAAGCATAAATAGTCATTACATATAAAAAGAATCCTTAAATTCCCTTTTATTGTAAATTTTTGGTACTAATTCTAGTTAAAGTTTGCATATGGATTTAGATAATCCCTTTATATATACCCTTATATACTGGAGTGAATATGTACTTTCAGTATCAACAGGATCATATCAGTTTTTATTTCAACCTTTTAAGTGAAAATTTGACAAGGTTACGTCCAGTTAAGAGAAGCCCTATTATAGCTATAATATAGGTATTTTCAAGCTTCCTTGTATGGTCACAGGCTGAGGTCACAGTCACAGATTTCATACAGTATTTTTAAAATTCTACATCTTTAAAATTCCGTAACTGTTTACCTATTTGTCATACAAAAGAAATAATTGCAGATTTGGAATGTTCAGAACAAGCTGCTTTTAGTCTAATAATCAATTTTTAAATCCTATAAAGACTTAAAGTTTAATTTTGTGTGCCTGTACTTAGTAAAATTAATACTGCATTTGATACTTTACGGTATGGAACATAATGCGATCCATCAGTAAAGAGGCCTACAAACCAGCGCAGACCCCTCATATTGACTGGCCTTTCTGGAACATTTTTTTTTACCAAGAAGTCGTGCATATGGTGCTGCATGAGAAGTGCTTCCGGGTCAGACGTACTTCCGAGCTTGGGGTCAAAATTTCCAGACGGTCTCCTGGATAGTTTCAGTTTCCACAAAAATGACTCAGGTAAGACGGCAATACTCGACTTGAATGATAACTTTTGAAGATAGTATGAAGGATAGTAGGCGGACAGTTGCCCGTAACTGTAAATGAATGTGCCTTGTTTGCAGAAGTGGATAATATATGTGAAATGCGCGCAAGGCTGAGCGATATTCGGTGTATTTTAACAGCATAACCGTTTCTTGCTGGCTAATATTCCACTTACAAATTGATACTCCACTTGATGCTTTACGGCATGGAACGTAATGCAATTCATTAGTAAAGAGACCTACAAACCCGCGCAGACCCCTCGTATTGAGAAAAGAACAACTGAAAGCGAGGCGACTTCAGACCAAGGGAATTCAAGTTTAGTTTTTTTTTTATTTTATATATTGAAACGCGGTTGGAGTGACCACACTCACTGTCCGGGCACTTGCACTGCTTAGCCAATGGAAAGGTGTGGTCAACCGCCCTGCAGCCGGACAAAACTAGGGGACAACACAGGGGCACCCAGCACTGCACCAGAATGGTAGTCCTTGATATATTCTGGTATAGGCTAGTATACGATTTGACTTGACTTGAGTCTTGACTTTATTTAGTGCTGGTCATAAAGTACAACAGACAGTGCATAAAATAAATACAAAACAACAGAGACACTGAAAAATAGTGGAACATAAGTTAAAAACATAATTGTAGACAAAATATCTCAGAACTCAAATCACATTACGGAATAAACATAAAAGTAAAATACAAATTGAATACAGTATCACAGAACTCAAATCATATGTGTTACAAAATATACAGACAGGTAAAGTAAAAGTGTAATACAGTATGACAGAATTCAAATCATGTATAATTAAAATAATAAGGCATAGGACACAATTCATATACAAGCTAAAATCAGGTTACAAAGACAAAGTATTGACCAGCACCAAGATGACCCAAGAAAGTTATTTTTTCCTGGCTTATTTCCATTGGGGTCCTAGTAAGAACCCATATATACTGATCACCAAAGACACTGTCTACTAAAATGCTGATTAGGGTTAGATGGCAAAAACAAAACAAGGCACCCTACATGCTGCTTTGGTTATCATATTGCAATTTTACAATCTGCTTCACAATATTATTACAACTTCGAAATCACTTCTCTGTTTGACTGGCATTGTAAATTTAATTATAGGGTGGCTCCCACAATAGCGGCAATATTTGCCTTAGTGAGGGTCTCCCTGACCATCAGTAACATCTATGTATAACTTGTATCTGTATTTTCTACTGGTCGAATAAAGTCGAGCCCGAGTCTGAGTCTGCTTCCCTGTTTTAAGCACCTGCTGCCTTGACATATATAATCCATATTCAAAAAGATTCATCACAATCCACTCTCTTCATCCCTGCCTAATAATTGAGTTGTTGGACCAGGAATGTGCTAAAGATGGACTGCCAACGGCCGGGCCCCCTTTGTACCATCTATGTTGCCGCTGCTCAAGTGATCCGGTGTTTAAGCGAGCACCTTCATTGCTGAACAAACACAACACCCAGTAGCCACTGGCCACTGGCAGTCTCGTGGGGCCAAGTTACGCAATGAAAGGTTAGAATAATCGCGTCACTGGCTGAAATGTGCAAAAATTTTCATCGTGTTCCACGTTTTAAAGTCAAAGTTAAGTGTTATGCCGGACTCAGCTACAGGAAATAAAACCACCATCATGAACCTACTGGCATACACTATCCATCTGAAACTACATTTTTTATTGCTGACTGTGGCATTTATTAGGAGTTATCATGCACACAAATTGTTCAACTTTGCATCATTTTGGGCAGAAAAATGGAAAAAACTTGCCTTTTTATCAGCCGATGTGAATTAAAAAAATATTGATGGACTTGCACGGCTCTGATTCAAATGATGAGACTGATTGTGCACGTATATAAATCTCCCAATTTTGAACTTGGTACAAGTAAGTAACCCGATACAACTGAAAGCTGAAATTTAGATGGAACAATAATGGGATAGAGCAGGGTTGATTAAGTTGAGCGGCTACTGAACATGCTTTGTAGTCGTTGCGCCCCATTAGCCGCTAAATGGATAAGCACTCCCGTTGGCAGTCCATCTATAGCACATCTTTTGTCGGATGCATTTTAGCCCTCTTTGGCCACATAATACCTTGCGGAGCCTCTGGATCTCAAATACATGTAAGCCACTCTTTGTTAAACAGAAGTGACCCTGTGTATGAACTGGAATTTTTTGTTACCTTTGGTTTGATGTGAGGCACCTTGTTTTCTCTCCCTTCTAACCCTGATCAGTATTTTCTGTAGACAGTGACTTTGGTTTTTAGTATCTATCAGTTCATAGCTACAGCTTTGATTTGATGTTGGGCCCCTTGATTTTTCTTCTTTCTAACCCTAACCAGTCTTTTCTGTAGACAGTGACTTTGGTGATCAGTATCTATTGGTTCGTATCTACCAAAATATTGGGACAACTATTCTGCTGGTTGCTCCTGTGGGAGAACATGTCTTAGGCATAGAAGCTTCTGTAATAGACTCTTCTTTATAATGCCTGGAACTTCTCAAAGTCCAACTTTTGGTCAATACAATAGGAAAGGTCAGAATTAGCTCTAAGGTGTGTATTCGCCCCAATACACAACTGAATACACAAACATTGGAGGGCCAGAGCTGTATATTCCCTTTAATTTGTATGTTAAAGCAATCTTATATAAACCAGTCACTTTAGTAGCTGTTGTTACATGATTTTTTCGAAGTATTTAGTTATGCAGCTAGATTTACTGTCTAAATTTGGTGTTTCTATGTGCAGTAATTTTCAAGTTATTCAGTTGCAAATTACAATGTAAAGTAATGTGAATACACAACCCTAGCCCTCCACTCACTGCAGTGCCCTCTTTGAGGCAGTTCTTGAGGCTTTTGTTCTTATCCTTGCCTATTGGATACACCAGTACATTACACCTTCACTTATTCATAACCACAGTTTGGGAATTGTCAAGAGGATCAAAGAGTTTACATTGTAGATTTAAAAACTGGAGGTGTGATTTTCAAATAGAAATCATGACGTGTTTTCACCATGCTTTATAGTCACAGTTGGAACATCACATGAAAAATACGATAAATTTATGTCGACCTGTTTGGGATTCGAACCCACTACCTTCGGCACACTCGCCTAGCCAAATGTAAAGTCCAACACACTGACCTCTAGGCCATCGGGACAACCCCAAAAAAGGTTGACCAAGGACCCAGGGTGATGTTATAGCAGGTGTGGCTTGTACATTGACACGGTAGGGCATTTCCACAGACCGACAATTTATGAAATACACCTCTAATATAATTTCGAAGTCGGAGCAATGGCCCACAGCACTTCGAAACCAATAGAGTATTATCAAGTGAAAAATACGATAAATTTATGTCGACCTGTATGGGATTCGAACCCACTACACTCAGACACAGTGAATTACAATATTCTATACCCGGTCGTATGTAACTGGCAAGCACCATAAAAAGCAAATGCAGCTTTAATCCGCCGTGTATGTCAATTTGCAACTTATCTTTGTACGGTTATATGTAAATTTGTTGTCATGCTGAGTGGTAGGCTACTGGAGGCATGGCACCTCATGCTTTGTGTTGAGAACTCTGAAGCATTCCTCTGAAGTATGAAGTATCTTGCAGATGATACTACCTTATCAACTACATTGAATGTTAACTCATCTGTTGATGGTGTTAACAAAACTATTAAAAGAGAACTTGAAAAAAATTGTATTTGGTTTCAAGTTAATGAATAATTAGTATAAAATGTTGCTACATGTAAATCAAAATTTATGAGATTTCATCATTCAAATAAAAAAAGTTAATAAACCATACTTAAAAATGAATAATGTGCCAATAACCCACGCCTCATTATTCAACTTTCTAGGACTTTTAATTGGTAATTTGTCTTGGAATGAGCATATTACTAAAGTTTCAACTAAAATATCAAGAGTAATTGTAATTCTAAATGAACTGAAACATCAACTTCCTTGAATGTTAAAATAACTATGTACATGTATAACTCATCAATATCTTCACATGTTAATTTCAGAATACCTCTATGGGGAATTAAACTTCCAAAAACTGAAAAGGTTCAGAAAAAACAGTATGCTGCATAAGTTGTGGTAAATGTTCAGAGCCGATTTTCAAAGCTCTCATACTTCAAAAATTCAAGACACGTTTACAGCAGCTGAATTAAAATTGTATTATAAATTCATCTGTAATGATCTACCCACAAGATTACCCTCTTTTCAATTCATCCCAATAAATAGAATAAACAACCATAACAACAGACATTGTGATAAACTTTTTATTAACATCTGGAGTCAGTAAAAATCTTTGCAAAACAAAGTTTATTCTTTGGCAGTCCAATCATAGTGAATCAAGCAGATATCTGCTATACAACTGCTATGTTTGTCAAAATAATTAATAATAATTAATAATTATATTTTCCCACCCATATTGTGTGTGTAATATCTTCAAGTTTCTATCAACATGAATCACTGTTTAAGTAATTGCCATTTACATTGTTTCAGTTGTTTAAGGCTGAAAGGTGGCTCCTATTTAATACAAAGAGAAACTTAACAAACCTAATTCTGTAAGCCCGTGTACCGTTTGAACACTTATCAAGTCCGATATTCTAAGAGCAAAGTCGTATTCCGTACCATTCATTGAAAAACTGTATTGTTCTAAATCATAATAGCAAATTAATTTATAAAAGGAACAAATCATATTCATAAATTTGAAATTTAGAAGAAGGTTTTAGGCATTATAAGCCTTTAAAAAATCAGGTCATCAGCGGGGAACCAGCGCAAGACTTGTTTCGGTGCCATTAATCCCCGGACAAGTCATTCTGCTAATTGGTAGCACCATGTTTGCATATCCAATACAAACATCCCGAGCTGATGTATTATGGAATAAGGCGAATATGATGTTCCTTTGCTAATAGGCCTACTTAAAAACGTAGCCCACATGATATAAATATAATGAAACTACACCTAACACTCAAGATTAAGCTTAGCAAAATTGAATAATAAACCCCACACTTACCTACAGCGCCCGGTCTTACAACAGACCCGACTAGGCCTACCTGACGGAATGATCAGATCAAGTAGACCAAACCACCTCTTCAACTTCAAGTAAAACGCAAATATAACGACGTGACGTAAAAGAGTCACGCTGTTAATTGGGTCACACCTGAAAACTGCTCAGATCTATGTTGTTCTGTTTTAGTAATAAAAATAGGCCTATTTATTATAAACTTGCTGTATTTCACAGCCAGTGCAATCACTACTATGGGTAGTTCTGTATTAATAACAAATCAATTACATCACATTTAATGTAAATGTTTTGAAAATTCTAGGTTTAAAGAGGCAAATGAATTTAATAAACAGGTTATCAGTGGGACACCTTCAACTGAAATTTCCGTCATGATGCATGTTAAATCTCAATCTCGAATCGTCTAAGAGGCATTATGGGTTAGGGGTGGGGTTGGGTTGGGCGGTGGGGGGTACTGTACCTTGTAGAGCAACTATTCATGTATTCATACACCTTTTTCTTTCATATTTTAACTTAAACCTTACTAATTATATCTGAAATCTAAACAAATGAGCAGTTCTATGCAGATATCTAAATTGATAAGTCAAGCTAGGAAATAATAAAAATAATAATAAAAGCGACATGTAATTATCTTTGTAGGAGTCGCCCTAGCCACATCAATTTATACTATTATGTACATGCATCTCATATTGAAAACACCATTGTATTTATTGGTTGAAATAAATGAGTTCTGAGCATGAATAACTTGTATCTACCCTGGAATTTCAAACATGTAGAACAAAAGACAAAAAAAAAAAACCAAACCCTTCAGTGAGTGAATTTGATCTTTGGTTTTGCAACTGAGAACAAATTACTGTTCTTGATTAGTAAGGCAAAATTATGATCCAAAATGAATACAAATGGCCATGCTCATTGTTTCTAATCTCATATTCTCTCACATGGCATGAGATTTGAATGCATCTCTATACCATAGGATTGAGCTTGTGATTAATTACTAGCGTCAACAAGTACAAATTTAGTACCAGTATGTGAATGAAAGGCACCATAAAAAGTGAGCACACATAGCTTTTGAAATAACATGAGTAGTTGTGAAAGTGTTGTCTAAGGGCCCTTAGGGTAGTATCGGACACATCATCAAATTCCAGTTTGCAAAGAAAACTTTTGCTGATCGGAGTATATTGTCAAAATCACAGTTTGCTGAAATGCCAAAATGTCGAACACAATCATTGCTGAAAGAAAAATATAGTCTAATACAAAAACGTTGCTGATAAAAAAGAAAGTGGAAGACAATAATTGTGTCATTTGTCACACATAGACTTATCATGTTGGCTGGTAGGTGACCTACAAACTTGATTGGGTCAAGAAACATGCTTGATGTGGTTTTAGATCTTGGCCTTTGTGGTAATAAAATATTCAGTCATTATTGTTGCATTTTTCTAATTTGACACAAGTGCATCCAGCTGTGCCCAGGTAACAAATTAAACTTACATCAAAGGTGGTAATGTGTAAAAGGTGAGAGAACATCCATTTTACACATGTTTCAACAAATGTCCAAGTTACCTAAAGCCTAACAGAAATGTATGGATTAGGTAACCTGACAGACCCGACTAAAAGGGCCAACCCTAAAATAAATGGAACGAAAAAAAAATACTTTCAAACTACTCTTCTTTGATAAAAATTGTTGGACCCCAGCTGAAAGATTTTATCGAGTAAATGGCCATTGTGTGTCGTTATTTTGCAGTAAAGACCAGTGAAACACAGCATTTTATTTTAACTTGTCTGGAGGGTTAAGGTGGCGGCCATATTTTGACCACGCATATAGAACTAGCGACTGTAACCCCTTATAACTTTTTCGTTTTTGCCATTTCACCCAGAAAATTATACCTTGTTTTAATGGTACAGGTGTCTAGATTTAAAAGAACCATGTTTTGTATAAATGTGACGACTTTTGACAGTGTCTTGAGTAATAATATTTCCAAGAGGGTATTAGATTGCACTTTTTGCAGCGCCCACTGGAAAAATATTCTACAATTAAGTCTAAAAACTATGCAGGATTAAAGTACTGACCAATACGCAGGAACCGTTCTTACCTTTCATGAAATGAATGAATATTGAAAATGTAGTTGAATTCTTTCATTGCCATCATAAAGTCTTACAGTTCTGTCACTTTTAGCGCTTCAAAAGTCATGGAAGGAATAGTTAGAATGGAAAATCCCAGATACGTTTTCTAGCTTAGGTATTTACTAGGGTTGGGAATTGGTCCGAATTTCAAAGTCTCGATGATTGGTTTTTAGAAGTGACCAATGATCGATTGTAATCGGTTTTGGGAGTATTCTCAACAACTCATTGACAGAGCTTAATGAACCAGTGTCAAGTTCTTTTTTAAAACAAAATATGAGATACACACCACAGATACCACCCTATTGGCTTGCCTTCTTGCATTTACTTGTGCTTTCTAGTGCTTTATTGGTTTATGATGTGACATGCATGTGTTACCTGCAAAAGTAAAGAAGCACTATTTCTACACTACTGCTACTACTATGCTAACTAGCACTACAAAGCATATTTAAGTCACAATTTATTGACTTTATTAAAAGAAATCAGTTAATATGTACTACTAGTCATACACTACAGAGGGGAGAGGGAGGGTACCCATCACACAAAATTAACTGCTGCAACCACACATCACACACAATTAAATGTTTTCAATCACATTCACACGAAAGGAGTGACAACAGGGGATATCCATCCATTTCGTGGCTATGTCATAATGTCACATAAAATTAAAATGCCCAACCAGGCAATAACACATCAGTGACATCACACAAATTTATTTCTTCTCAATTCTCACCACACATAATTTTTATCACACATCACGCAAAAGATCCTCCTCCCTCCGCCCCCCCCCCCCTCACCACAGCCTAAGGTAGTAAGGATCAGTACAGGGACTACACCCAACATTTGAAATTCAAAGAAATATATTGGCTTTTTTTGTTGGAATTAGTTTTGTTTAATCTTTGGCTCTTTGCACTTATATCACAACGTAACTCCCTTAACTCCTAGTACTCTGCCAGTATCTGGTATCGCACACAGTGTGCCACCGGGCAGTTTTCTAATCGCTTGCGCAAGAGAGGACATCCTGGATTTAACGTGCCTGGGCACTGTGAGTTTTGCGATTCAATCCTAGTGATCAACATAAAGTCGGTCAGAAATTACATGAGGTATAATTCTGTGCAATTTTTTATTTCAATTTACCCCCTAATTTTTTTTATGCTTTATGCGATGTCAAGCGTCTGGTCACCTTTTTTTTTTTTTACCAACAACACAAGAGAGTGTGAACAGGCAGGAGTCCTTGCATGGTTTTCCGTTATGTGCGTATATTTTTCCCGGCCTTCGATCATAAATTTCATTCCTCACTTGTTCTTTCATACAGATTTTTATCCTTTCAGATATTTTAAATCAAATTAAAACAACAAACTTTTGATAAAAACATCGTGCCGTGACGTATCTGAGACAGCGATCGACAACACATCGTGTTGACACAAATCTCAATCAGGCTAAGCTTCGTCACCGTGCGGTGACGGAATCTGCATATTTTCCTTGCTTTGCTTATGGAATTTTCATTCCTGCCTAAATCTGAGTCTAGATCTGTTCCATCGAAGTCGTTTTGCGAAAGTATGATGTCAAAATTTCGCATCTTGGTCCTACAATCTTTGCGTGAATGCGACATGTTCACCTGCACAACAAATCAAACTTGACTCAAGCACATGGCAAACAACGAGTTTGATTGGACGGTGACTTGCATGTGACCAAATCCATCCAATGAGAAACCTGGAAATGACCCAGCACATTTATAATGAGGTTCGATTCTCATTCTGGGCTATTTTTGGAGGGATACCCCGGGAATATTTATTTCTTAGCCAATAAGAGAGCTTGTTACATTAAGAGACGAAGTTCTGAGGATTCCAGCAAAAACAGTGGCGGACGACGCAAAACGTCGTGGCGGCAAAGTTACGAAGTTTTAGCGTAAATTTTGGGAGTTGTATCATTCAAAATGTCATGAAAAACTGGTTGTTGTTTCATTTTTATCCAAATAATAAAAATATATTTAAGATTTTTACCGAAAATATTCTACTAAAAACTTGTTTTACTGCACAAATATGCGATTAGCACTAAACTCTGGATTATCGCCCACGTATAATCGATTATGGGAATTTTATAATCAAGCGCTTGGTCTTTTAAATTAATCGGACGATTGTCGATTAATTCGATTAATCGGAACACCACTAGTATTTACCTTCCAAAAATCTGTTCATTTCGATAGGATAAACCTACTGTTTTTTTTTAAATGTTGTTTACAAAATTGATTGATCTTGGGAAAATTGCTTTCTGAGTAAATCGCAATGAAAGGTAAAATGGCCCGTTTTCGTACATGATTGTCTATAGCGGGAATACGGTTTGTTTTCTGCGGCTCAACTTTGTAGTACACATGGTACACATGCAAACTTCACATTTGATGTATTGTTCGTAAACTGTATTGATGTTTTCTGCATTAAAAGGCATGTTTAAAAACTCAGACTCCAAAGGCAGCCACGCTGCTGGTTTTCCCTGGCTAGTTTCCCATGCTGCTGGCTGACTTCAAACAAGAATTGTAAGTGGATTAATCATGTGGCCTGATGTGTGATAACCTTGACCCTAACAACCAGTGTTTAAATATGGCGGCTGTAATTGAAGATTGCGTGCATTTCAAATGTTTGTTTTACAGAGAAGTTCACTCGATCCTTCTCGGTCATACCTGAACCAGAGACAGAAGTAGAAAAGTTATCAATGAAATAGCGATCAGAATAGGCACTCTTATCATAATTTTAGGCCTATGGTATCTTAGCACGTCCCTTATATTTTGCATGTACATTAACGTACATGTAGATCCAATCATGCTACAGGAACTAAACAAACAAACAAAAAGGTGTAAATATTCTGAACCTTGGTGACACACCTAAGACCTTCCTCCTCTTCATTTTTCTAATCATGACAAAATTCTGCAGTATCCAATCTTTCATGTAAAATCAGTAGCTAAGTCACCAAATTTCGAAGGGATCGGCTGAGAAAATTTCAGTTGGCCGATCTCTCCAATGCTAATTTTCCAGGGTAAGGCATACTGTTGGGGGGGGGGGGGGGGGCGTACTGTTTGTTGTTTTTGTAATTTTATAGCTAAGCACTTCAACACAGCATTGTCAATATTGATGAATGTCAGCATAATAGCCAGCCAATGCAAGACTTTGGATACGTCTGATTTTGGTAAATTATACGTTCTTATTGCTCACTCAATTAATACCCCCCTAAACCTACATTTTATTTGGGCTAATTATAATGTCCAAGCAATAAATAATAATTTAAATGGTTGGCCGGCATCTATAGGCTTAAAGCATGATGATAATATTCAGCTATTTATATACTTGAAAAGGAAACAAAGGATAAAGCTTTACCAAGTTGTGTTATCTGGTTCGCAAGCTCTCTCTCCGTTACTGTTACACTCTCGGCAATCTTACGCTGGCGTCATCCTGCTTTTGATTCTCTCTTTGTGTTTGGCATAATTCTTTCTTACTTGACTCTCTAAGTCTGAAAGCAGTGACTAGGGACTTTACTATACGGTTTCTGTGTACAGTATATGAAACGAACAAGAAAGTAAGGTCAATGCCCGCACTGTTTTATTACACTGTCTAATTGATGAACGTATCACGGGCCGGTAATCCACCTATGAGGTTGCTGCTGACGTTAGAGTCGTATTATTGCTGAACACACAGACCACACCCCAGTGAAAAGTTTCAAAGAAATGTCTTACAAATGCCGGGAACCCATTAGTTTCAACATAATTTGCGACAAGTGTCCATTGTAAGGTTTAGACCACTACTGCAATGTTTTCCTGGAATGTAGTCGACTTAGACAACGAAGTGCCGCCTGAGATAAAAGGATATGTTATTACAGGAACTTGCGTGCAGCATTGCATTTACTGAAATTCACTGATCACCAATTGTGTTTACTCATCACGTAACAAACTGATAAGAACATCAGCAAGTTTTTATCATTTTAATACTCGTAGTAATAGTATTATTATTGCATGATGAATGATGATTATCGGGCAATCCATCGTTCGGCTGCCTTTGCTGTAATCTTCCATGCCCCTCGATCAAGCCGCCATTTTGACAAAGGGCGATCCTCAAAATGCGTTGTCAAGAGTTATTTTATTTCAATCATAGGCCATAACATAAACAAAAGAACAGAAAATTTCTCGGTCGATATAGGAGGGGTAGAAGTAACATCTTTTCGTCTTCATTTCATGTGGCAGTGTCAATTCATTCAAGCAATGCCCCATTGTCTCATTAGTCACAGTCGACCGCATTGTCAGGGACATAGGTGGCGGCCAAGTACTATCTAAACTTGGTGATCTATTAACATAATTCAACAAACAGACCAAGCACGTGTCAGTGACAGACCAAACTTGGTGATGTTTTTCTTCATTTTTCTCATATAAATATTTATTTTTTAAAGTCATTTTTGTTGAGCACAAAGTTAAGATAATGGACTTCATGAAAATGGGAAAAAGTCATTTTATGATGAGTCACCATATTGCCGATGTAGTCAAAATGTGGCCGCTACCTAAACTTGGGCTGGGGAAATAGCATGGCTGCATAGGCACAACTAGAATTGTTTGGTGAAACAGCATAGATGTTGGGTGATGGTTATCCTAATATTTTGTGAGGTTCTAGGTGTCCATTCTCTGAGTTAGCAGGGCAAATGGTCATCATAGTACTTTAAAAATATGACTTTCTATCTTTACTTTAATCTGCCCAATCTGTTTTGTCTTAAGCAGTTGTCATCTTTAGTTACAAATCCAAATGCGACAGGATACCTTGAGCCGACATGTGGTGAGTGCCATTTTGAACATTGTGCAATGCACTGATTGTGGGACAGTCACACAAAAATACATTTGATTTGGATATTAAAAAGAAATCACAGCCACAGCACATATCATTATTGATGCTCTGAGACATTTGCAAAATATATACTTTTGGTTTCATATATTATACCCCCCCCCACCCCCCAAGATCGTTCTAATAGTCCTTTACATAATGTTGTGGGAAGTTAATTTGTTAAATGAATGTAATGTACAATATATAAGGGGACTTTTCCAGAGTGAGCATTACCTGAAAATTTAAATACAATGCCATACAGTTACCAGCTGTAGTCAGCTATGGGCCCTAGAATAGGGATTTTGAAACAGAAACTGAAGTTGCCCCAGGATATGAATTAAGTCTTGGATACAGGTCCGAAAGTGCCAGTGGGTTTTGAAGTGGTAACTTAGAAGAATATATATGCACTTAATGGGTCCTTTTACTTTGCATTGAGCTTGCAGCAAAATTGCATGTCACAGTTCCGCCAGTCGTAATGTTGAAAGGTGGCAGTTTATTCCCTGACACTACAATCCTTTATGTTCTACAATGAATAAATGGTGTCTATCTTGTTTTGCATTACCCTAAAAAAATGCCTACCACTATTTCTCATGAATATCTTCATACTAGAATCTTGGAAAAGGCCAACGTATTCAAGCCTCCAATCCATACCAAGGCATGTCTCGGCAAAAATGCTGAGGAACCTCAAGATGCTTGTCACTCTAGACAATGATAGGCCTTTCTTGGGGAAAATGGCTAGAAATGCTGAGGTAAGATGTAGGGTGAAAGATACCTCAGCGTTTCTTGGCATTTTGCCGAAAAACACTGGTGTAAGAATAATAGAGAAAAATACCGGTACCTCAACATTTTTGCCGAGGAAAGCTGAGGGGAGAGTAGCACTGCAGCACACCTCGGTGTTTCTCTGTAAAATTGCAGAGATATGCAGAGAAAAGGATTTTTGTACAAATTTCCTCTGCATTTCTCGGGAAAAAAACACAGAGGATGGCCCTTTCTTGGCGTTTTGACTTTCTTAAGGTGATAATTTTTTACAGGTCATTCACTCAACATGCTCAATATAAAGGAGTCAAATGTGGTGAGCTTTGCACATATGGGTAAAAACCAAAATTACAATGGAAGCATGCATGTGTATGATACACTGGTCAGTGTCTAACATTTCTCACAAGTATTGGCTGCGCAGATCAGGATTTTGTCAAAAGTTCTTCAATGCATAGTGTAAGGCACAAATATTTGATGCAAAAAGAATTTTGCGACTTTGGAGGTATTAGGAAGGGAAATGCCATACATAACAGCGCAATATGTCAGAGGTAGAGCAGGTAGAAAGTGCAGAGTTGGAAAATTTTAAGTTTCCAGCTTGACTGACCTTATGGCGGTACTAGTGTTTTACAGTCCGCATGTGCCCCCAATGCTAAGTTGTTCAGTACTCTGTAGTGTTGGAGGTGCATGTTGGTATTTGCTATAAACCAGTTTTTAACTTTTATATCTATAATTTTGTCAATTAGCAGTCATTTATTACCTCTTTAGTGACAAAACAAGTTAATTTTGATGTAAACTGTGACCCATTTATCATTGTTTATTTGTGCAGACTTGCTGTTCTTTGTTCCCGGAAGTGAATATCTTTTTGGTTTCCTACTTCTAGCACTAGAGAGTTACCTGACTATTTGGCACCAGGGGGCCCATGAGTGGCGTTTTAACAATTAACCTTGTGGGCTTCAAATCAACAGCATCCCTCAGCATGCTGTGGGTACACCTAGGGTGCTGAAAGGTATGCCTCAGATTAATTGCCCATTTTATTCTTTATTCAGAAGAAGCAGACATCATTCATGAATCTGTACTAGTTTTGGCACTTTTTAATATTGAAAAGTGTGCATGCTGATACATCAGTTTAATAGCCATCAGGTTTAGAACATCAAGTCATCCCTTACAGAAAATCATTGTTTTGTGATTTGTATTAAATGGGAAATTGTGTTGAAGCCTTGATAGTGAGTGAGGTTTTATGTTTGCTTGCAGCAATAGATGTCCCAGGTTCACACCGACCATGCAGTCAACAATGGAGGGGAAGTCCTCAGATGCTGAGAGGTCCAAGTCTGATCCTGCTCGATCCACTTCTGGTCAAATACCTGCGCCAAAGCCCACCATCAGACCTGAGAGACCCCAGGTGAATGTAAACTGGCCTCCGCCAATGAGAGGCAGTTCAAGGCTTCCCACTGCTGCCTTGACATCCATGGGACAGACTATACCAACACTGAGTATCCCCCGGCCTGGATCACTGCTGGATCATGCACGTGAAACTATTGGAAATTCTTTGTCAGTTTCATTGGCAGGTCATAATATACCATGGGTGCCATTGCTAGAAGAAGTAAGACACATAACTTGTGCAATGGATGGGTCCCACTCAGTACTTGGTCCCCCAAACATGACCTGTCCTCCTCCAGGCTTGAGTAGATCAGAGGAAAAACCTGGCGTGCCTGGCAGTTCTCCCGAGCATGTGCAACCAAGATATGGTGGTTTGCAGTCAGACATGCCCCAAAATAGTAAAAGTCCTGCAGGAACAAGTGGGAAGACAGGCGCAGCTATATTACCTTCAGTGTCAGCCGAGTCTATGTGTCAGAAGTGTGGCAAAGGCATTCCGCCTTATGAAAAACTTGCACAGTATTTGGCGCTACATGCATACCTACAAAACATGTGTAACACTTGCCAAAGACAGTCAGTGAGAGAACAGTCTGAGGTAGGGAAAGGTGCCACAAAGCCATTTAAATGTCATGAATGTGGAAAAGGGTTTACACAAAAAGGGGGGTTAATGCAGCATGCGAAGTTACATACAGGCGAGAAGGAACACAGGTGTTTTACTTGTGGCAAATCGTTTACACAACTGAGTACTCTTAAGCAACATGAGCGACTCCATACAGGAGAAAAACCCTTTAACTGTTACGAGTGTGGGAAGGCCTTTACACAAAAGTCAGGTCTACAACAACATGTCCGTCTTCATACTGGTGAGAAACCGTATCAGTGTCAGATCTGTGACCGGGCGTTTACCCAGCAGTCAATTTTACAGCAGCACATCCGGATTCACACCGGTGAAAAACCATACACTTGTGAACAATGTGGTAAGGCATTTAGGCAGAAGATTGGGCTGGTTCAGCACACAAGAACTCACACAGGTTTGAAGCCATTTGTCTGTGGACTTTGTGGGAAGGGTTTCACACAGAGGTCGGGACTAGAAATCCACTACAGGCAGCATGATCCGCCAACATCTGCAACCACCATGCCCCTGTCATCTCCATCAGTCTTGCCGTCCTCGCTATCACAGACCATGCATCCGAGCAGAGACTTGCTTGCCACACAGTCGAACTCACACAAAGACCTATCATCACTTCCCCCAACGTTACAGCTAAACCGGGACTTGCATATGGGTGGTGCCAACTCGCACAGAGACCTACCTTCACTACCGCAGCCAATGCAGCTAAGCAGAGACTTGCATGTAGCACAGCCGAATACACATAAAGACCTGCCTGGTCATCCAGGTAGTCATGGTAGTAGTGGATCCATGTGATTTCTGAAGTTACTCCTTCTGTCTTTTGAAAGCTTATTTTCAGTAGGTTGTCCATGTGCGTACCAGTTTTCTCGATAGGTATATGTATTTTGAAAAAAATGTGTTCATTAATTTTGCTCAAATTTGGAAGATTAAACCTTCCCTCAATTGTTTGCAAGGAAATTTTAGATTGACTAGAAGTGACTCTTAGATCAAGAAATCTAATGGCAACTAGGTAAATTTAACTGACCTTTACAATGTGAGTTAAGAGTTTTACCACATACTTCCAGGCCAAGTTTATGTTACATTTGGGTTAATCCTGCATGTGTCTCAATAATATTATGTTGTCTACCATCTACCTGTCACTTTAGGACAGGTGAACTTCATGTATGCGTGCTTACTACTGACTCACCTTAGTTCAATTGCAGATAAATCTCATTTGTATCCATAATCCATTCACTTGGGTCATGTCAGTTGCAGGCAATTTCACATCTGTGTATACATGTATGCTGGACTTACCTGCAATAGGAGCCTAACGAAATCTTAGTTCTCCCTTTCGTCACCTTATCGTGACGATCGTGCGCATTGCTGAATTCATAGTTATACTGGTCTGCTGTTACCGAGTGGGACACGCTGTCATCACCACAGTGGAGGCTCAACTGTGAAACTGTGGAATGTAGCCCTACACATCCATGGATATTTGTCAAGATTCAACAATTTGTGCATATCAGCACTACAGCCTGGTACCTTGCAATTGTACACAGGTTTATTTCAGGCACAGTACAGCTTTAACTTGATCAAAATCACTGTATCAAACTTTCCCACTTTCCTCATGTCTGTACACTCTAATATGGCTGTCGTAACAGGCTGATAGTGGTGTCCCAATACTGCGAAATATCGTTTAATCTCATCACGCGATCCTGATGGTCAAAATTGGAAATCTAAATTTAATTAGTTTGGTATTATTAAACATAGGCACGTCAATTGTAAGTTAGCCTCATCACTAAAAGTACGCCTTACATATTTATAGTGGAGAATTTCCTATAATCCTACACGCTGGTACCACCCATGAGACATGGACACACACTCTGTGGCAAGTCTTTGTTTAAACTTAGGCTAGTTACTGTGTTCCATTCAATTCTACCTGGAAGTCTGTTAGCACTAGTGCACTTCAACCAGGCAGCTGGCCTTTGGCTTTATCCATCTTCCCCAGGTAAGAATGTTGGTAAACAAAAATCTCCATGCCATTCCTGTGTCTGGCGTGTCAAACACAAGAATATTTGGATGAGTAGCATAGCTCCCCAGGTCAATTCCAGGTCAAGTGGAGGCACCAGGCTAGCTTTAGAAAGAGTTAAAAGGTGTAAACCAAGTCATTACCTCTGGCTGGGTCAAAGTTCAGGTCAGGTCAGACCTGACTTGAGGTAATGGCCTGACAGTGGGTAACTAGGTCAGAGGGGTGTGGGTCAGTCGTTAGATTTGGGGGTCACTGGGATTTGTTAGCTGGTGCCAACTGGTGGCATTTATAAATGCTTTGTACTTTTTAAAGAGGGGACAAACTAATATTGGGCAAGAAGGAACAAAATATTAGAAGAATTAATTATATTATATAGTCACAACTCACTGGCAGCTTTTTTACATTTATTTAGAGTCAAGATCACCATCGTAGATGGGTTCAGGCTTCTCTTGCTGCTCTCCTACCATTTGCATGTCTTGTTACACATTACATATTGTTCTTTACTGGCACTGAGACAGTGGTGAACGCTGTATGACGTATATCTTGGCTGATCCATCAGACTTCAGTTACACTGACCAGTCGTGATTATACTCTGCCAGATGGGATCAAATGTTTTGTGGCTACAGGTCTTTGTCATCAAGGCTAAAAATGCTTCTGCCTTACCAAATTGGCAACAATATTGAGAAGATATACGTACATGTCACCCTAGTTACCTCTCTGGGCTATAACCTTGTAACATGCACACATTATTTTGAGATCATTCATAATGAGAAATAGACTTCTGGCATGTTGAGGTTGGATATCATGTATGATAATAATGTTTCCAGATTGAGCAAATTATATGGCTTTTGAATTTTTTAATCGTGACAGAGGTGGAAGCATGTAGTTGAACACTTTGTGAAAATTATCAATGGTTTGAATATTACTTTTGAGATTGGTTGCATATATATGTATGTATGTATTTGTGTGTAATATATAGCAATTCGGGCTTTTTATAACTAAGATATGGAAATTATAGATTTTTGATCAGCATAACAATAAGATTACAGAATGGCTATTTGATATTAATAATAATCATTGAAACAATGAATAATGTGATATATTAATCAACAAATTATGATATTGTGGTGTTACAGTTGTTATGATATTAGGTACCAGCTTAGTAAAACTGAGTTTGGTCAGTGCAGAAGAATTGTCTGTAGAAAGGATGGATAACTGTTCAGTCAAACTGAATCGTGTCACTTCTGTAAATAAAACTAGACAGTTGAAAGAAAGGTCCAGATGTATGTCGACCAGTATAAATCCAAGAGCATAACATTTGGAAAGAAGAAAGGTGCCATATATAGTAACACAAATGTGTGTGTTTCAGAGGGGATTTGAATTATCCCCCACGAATGTTTTGCATCATATTTCTGTCCCTAGGTTGGATGCATATTCAAATGCCAACAGCTTGTATCCCGGAGCAGATGGTTGTTTTATAATGTTTTATTGATGGCATATTATAGTACATACATGCAACGGTGGAGCAAAGCCGCTGATTTTTGGAAAAGTCATTATAGCCGATATATATATATATCAAGTCCTCACTAAAACCTGGTACAGGATTCCTGATTTTATAATCCTGACAATGTGCTTACAAAAGAAAAGTCTTACTCTTTCCCCATTTACAAGCCTAGATGGGTAACACTAGCCTAGATGGTTAGTGTCTAATGTCATCTCCTTTAATGCTTTTGACTAAGTTTCAACAGTACTGAAAATAATTGACTGAGAAGAGCACATGAGGCCTATCAAGATGGCAGCCCCCAGGTCTGCACCTTTCAATGATGGTCTAACCATGCCAAGGAAAGTTGTTGACTCAGTATGAATTCAATTAAGGGGAAAGGGTTGAATTTACGTGAATTCTTTATACTGGTGATGTAACCCCATGTACTGGGGATTTATCCACTCTTTTTGGGATGGATCTTGTTTAAACAAATAAATGAAGAAATTCCATCAGAACAAGAATGAAGACTAACAGCAATTGGCATATAAATCTTTATTTTGTGTAAGTTAGTGCATACAATAACATGTATTTGATAGCGGATTGATTGAGCGTGATTGGGAAGATAGAAGTAATGTAAAAAAACTGGCTTAGATTAATCCATATGGAAAGCCAGCATGTACAGTTGTGCCTGTTAAAACTACCTGTTTTGCTTGCCAGAAGCTTTCTCATTTGTAGCTTGTAAAATTAACAATATTGTGCAGTGTCCTAAATAGTAAATAATCTGCAGCAGAGAATATCAAGTAAGCATATGGTCTCCTGATATGTCTGACAAAACCATATGACCCCCAGTATGTCTGAAAAAATGTATATGTATATATCTATATATATATATATATACATATATATATATATATATATATATATATATATATATATATATATATACACATACATATACATATATGGTTCCTCAATGTCTGAAGAAACCACATGGTTTCCGCAGCAGGCAATAATATCTGGGGTTTACAGTAGTCCCTCCTTTGAAAGACCACTCCTTTGGGAGACCACCTCCTTTGAGAGACCACAATTGTCAGGTCTCTCTGTAGTACTTTTCATGTTATTTATACCTCCTTTGAGGGACCACCTGCTTTATGTGACTGCCTTTTGGTGGCACTAGGGGCGGTCTCTCAAAGGAAGAACGACTGTACTTTAAAACTTGACTAGAGAGGTCTGGTCATTTTTGTGGTGGCAGTGGCTACTGAACAGGGTCCGGTTTGAGTTGTTTAAGCAACTACAGTGCCGGACCCGTTACCACAGACAATATATACGGCGAGCCGGATCCGGTACTGTATCCAGTTCTTTGAGAAATTACATGAGTGCTGGGTCTGTTGTTGTAGCCAAATACAGTTTGGGGGCCGGGTCCTGTGCATAAATAGTATTGCAAGAAAGCGCTGGAGTGCCGGGTTCTAACCCAGAGGCGCTTGTATATACGGAATAAAGCATAACTATTAGGTTTATTCCGTCCCATCCCAGATTTGCAACTGGGCTTGTATTCTACGCCATACCCATCCTCACCTGTGTGCTACAAAAAGTTTTTATGCTGCAGATGAAGAGTGTCATGAGGATAGTGATGTCACAACGTTAGCCAATCACAGGCCTCCCAGTTCTGTAGCTGGAATATTATCTGCAACCGCACCAGGTTCCGTAGACCCTTCATTTTGTGGTTCAGCAGTGCTATGTGAGCAGCTTGAAGACTTGCCAGGAACTCATTTGTAATGGTAAGGTCATATTGCTGCATTTAGGGGATGAAACTCCTTGGTTTGCCAGTGCATACATGTGTGCATGTATATGTAGAACAGTATTACTGGTATCTGAACACAGTGAATGCTCAGAGACTGGTCTGGTCACTGTTCCTCTCATGTTTCTCCAGTACCACTAATTTATCCAGGTTCTAAGTTGATAGACAGGAACACTTGGTGAGTGGTGGCATCTGGTGGTCTTTAACCCTGGTAGTTTTTTCTCTGATGTTTAATGGTGTAGCAAAATTGTGAACCAATTATCCCACTTTTAGTACAGATTTGCAGTAAAACCACTTTATAACTACACTCAGATAATTGATAAATTGACAACAACATGTTTTTCAGGAATCTAAAGTTACCTGCCCAAGTTATTTAAAACTCACTTATGTGACACATTCAGATGTCTGACATGTTTCAGAGAAAGCAGGTGGTGTCATTATAAGCAGCTTTTACTCTATGTAGTTGCAGGGTTTTATTTGCAGGAGTCAAAATTATAAATAACTGCTTTAAGAAAAAAAAGTGATTTTGTATTACAGGCTGAAATAGAAAATTGATGGCTTTAAGACAGATATACTGTTCACTGGTCTAGAACAAGTGAAATTCCCACCAGGACCACGAAAAAAAAAAAAAAATTGTAGTGCTTTCAGTACAGGGTAGCCAAACTTAATTATTTCACAGACACAAAGTGAGTTAGGACATGGGCAACAGGATATCAAAATGACAGACCCTCAGTGCTGCAGCTGCCCTAAAAATGGTTGGTGTTGCTACAGCTCTGAACATATTGACCTGACCAAATGTAAGATAGATTTACATGTACTGCAAAAGACCATAATTTTGAATTTAGTACGTTGGTGAGCAGAAACAATAACATGAATGAGGAGTGCAAGGACTGTAGGAGTTCCATGTACACATGTCTTTTTTTGCCTGGGTGACCAATTGAATGAATTAAGCTGAAATTATTTGGTTTTCTATTAATTTGATTTTTGTTGAAGCATACACTTGCGGCTTGCAAAGTTTATCTGTAGCTAGTCCTGAGTATCTAATGATGATGAAACTTAACCCTTTGTGAACTTGCCAAAACCACCATGTAGGTAAAATGTTCTGTGCTTCATTTTCTTCCTTTTTTTTTTTTTTTTTTCTTTTCTTTTTTTTTTTGGATATTACAGTCAACAAAAAATATTGGAATGAAAATTTTCAAATGAGCCCTGTAATAATAGAATGCCCCTATTGGCTGAGTATGAATTCAAGAGGAACTGGTTCAAGCACATTTATTCAATATGAAGTCTCCCAGTATTTTAAAAATAATCCTGTCCTGCATGAAATACGACTGAGCCTATGGCTTCTCTTGGTGCAGCCCGGGTGCAATGCAAACCCTCGTGATAGGTATTATCTGCAATTATAAGCATTTTCCCCATTAGCAAGAAATTTAATTAAACCTTGAGATCAGGTGACAGTTTATATTTGAATGCAATTGCATGATTTTTGAGAGCAAAATGTCATAATATTGGATTTTGTCTAGTACTAACTCTTTCAGTGCCAATCAGACTCTTAAGTCAATCTACTGGAGTCAAACTAGTGTGACTTATCATGGGGATCTCAGATTTGTATTCCTTGTAAAAAGACCTTTTCATTCAAGTTCCAGCATGCCTATTGTTCCAGAGAGAATATCCCAAGTCAACAGCTTTTCTTGGGGAACATTGGGTGCATTGCACCCAATGCGCGCAGAGAAAAGTGGTTGACTCAGTCCAGAATTTGGCACGGAAAGGGTTAATGTCAAGTGAGGCTATGTTAGACGTGTCCAAGTAGGCTGTAACTATATCCCTTGAACTGTTGACTTGCAATCAAACTGGCTTAATTAACTGTACCTGGTCACTGTTCCCATATATAGTGCAACATATACCATAGTCAGTTTCCTAGTTGTTTTGAAAAAAAAAATGTCCTCCAGCCATATACATTTATACTGTTATCTGAGTTGTGACATAAATAAGGTAAACTGGACAGCAAATTTCTCTGCAAGGTTGATTTCTCCTATCCTCCCAATATTTTGCCTTTTTTTTTTAGAATCATGGTGAATCTTGTTTTCAGGTGTCACCTCCAGGGGTGGTCAGGTTATGGTCTTTTGACACATGTGGTCTCTCATAGGAGGTAGAAATGGCATGAAAAGTAGGAAGGAAAGATTCTTTGAAAGGTGGTCTTAACAGGCAGGTGGTCTCGCATTGAGCTCTTAAGGCAGGGACCACTTGTCCTCCCTTGGTTTGTAACAGAACAAAAGTTGAATAGGAATGCTTGCTCAGATAAAGTGCAATAGTTTCCATGTGAATACATGTAGTTTGTAAAATCAGAATTTATTCTAAAATTTTAGCAAATATGAATAGAGTAAATGGGGACCAAATGGCAAGAAATTAACTCTTAACTCTTACAGTGCCACATTTTGGACTCAGTCAACTGATTTCCTTGGCATATTTTGCTAAAGCACGCTCAGGAAACTTGGTGATCTGGGCAGTTATATTCCCTATACATATATCAGTACTTCAATGCAGGTCTTTTTACATTGAATATAACTGTAGCACCTTATAATTCCAAGCACTTCATTTTAGGTGATTTCACTTTAGTTGCAGTTGACACTGAAAGAGTTGAATGTATTTTATTCACTGTATTTTTATTTTCACTCATTTTACTGATGGCACAGAATGGTGAAAATAAGAACACAATCAAATACTTTAACATAGGTTAAATGGGGGCTATGTATGCCCAAAGCAGTGAAATTAAAATGTTTTACCCACAAGGAATTATTGAGGAAATTAGAACTTTTTTGTTTGATTAAAATTAGAAGAGTTTTAGAGACATATCCGCATGAATATATCATATTTTCTGTTATCAGGATCTAAAGGTAAAGATAGTGCACTGACTGCCATGATAGCATTAAAGGCTTTTATGTTTTGATCATTTATTTAGATTGGATTGGGGCTTGAACTTGTCAATGTGGACATGTGACAGACAACAAAGATGTCTACCAAAATATCTCCAAATTTCAAAATAAACGAAATAAGATGTTTTCTTGTTCAACTACATTACCAGTGGACCTGCTCTGGTCCCCTCAGTTGCTAGGTAACAGAAATCTGCCCTTAGCTTGATGAGGGCACTTTTAGTTATGTTAAGTAACCGTTAAAAAATAACATTTTTTCTCTACTAAACAAATTAAATTTTCTAAATGCCTAGCATCTTGTATGTTTTAAAACTTCATGAATGAGTTTTTTGATGCTGTTTGCTCTCTTGAGTCATTACTTGTAGCATAGAACTTTATTTGGCCCTGCTGAATGAATCTGCCCTCCTTCCTGTCAAGTTCCTTGGTGTAGCTCACGTAGTAGCACAGGATCGGAGTTAATATGAATATCTCCTATTGTCTAAATCTGGTTTGAAATTGTGAAAGGAAAAATTGGATGGACATGAGTATAAATAACTGACTCTGAGTAGGGTTCCATATATCATTGACTGTGTCAATGTCCTTTTTTTTTTAATTATCAAAAATAGTCAAAACTGAATATATTTGATGAGTAGTTAGACTTTCGATTCAGGTGCCAGTCTCAGATTAACTCTTTCAGTGCCACATTTTGGAGTAAGTCAACAACTTCCCTCGGCATGCTTTGGGTGTATTGTGCTCACAGTGTGGTGAGAAAAGCTGTTGACCTGGACCATTATATTCTGTGGAACTATAGGCATACCAGTCCTTGAAACAGACCTTTAAACAAAGTATAGTATCCGTTTGATAATACGCAGGGGCTCATTTTAAGTACTTTGACTGAAGTTGCATTTGGCAGTGAAAGAGATAACAAAGTTTATTAACCAGTCCAGCTATCATCACAGTCTGTCATTTCTTGTAGGGGTGACCTGTACATGAATACCATTAATATTCAACAAGAGATGCAACAAAAATATATTTGTGCTACAAGTATCTAAAAGCCCATAGCTTCAAAAGTATTGGTGCAAACATTTTGAAAGTATAAATTTTTTGTAAAAGGGCATTAACCACACACTTCAAATCTGAATAAAATTTAAACATTGTGAGCTAATTGTTGAATGATAAGAACCAGGCAAGTGAACATGTGCTGGTTTGCTATACTTAAATAAGGCTGACCGTTTTTGCCCTATCACCGGGCTCATCAGAGACTGAATTTAATGAATCGTGTCAACTTTAAATATACCGCTGTTAAACCAGTCCCTAGTAAGATTATTTATGTAGGGAGAAACAGAATTAATGTCGACCTATAGGACCTTATAAAGGTGTCCAGGACTGAGTACACTAAGAGTACTTCTCAAATTCTAAAACAAAGACAGATATACCAAATCCATGACACACTTTTAAAGGCTGAAAGGTATACATTGTTCAGCAATTAGCTCACAAATTAAAATTTTGATTCAGATTTGAAATTTTGATAATGCTCTTTTTAAAATACATACTTTTAATTTGTTATCAATAATAATTTTGAAGCAGTGGACATAAAAAGGTAATATTTACCAAACATGCTACCAAAAAGTGTAACTCCTGTCTACTTGACCCATTGTTCAGGCGTGAGAATGCTCAGGCAAAAGCCTGAATTCAGGCTTTTTCTCTTAAATAAATCTAGTATATTTCTTTGTAAAGACCTCCAAATTTCCGGCTTTTAACACTATTTCAGGCTTTTTCACTTTCTTGTTTTCTCATGCCTGATTGTTACTTGTTAGCTTTTGTGTTCATAATTATGCATTTACAGCATATACCATTCATAGTTAGTAGCGTAATACTTTATACTTCAAACAAAGTTTACTGGCTCAAAGGGAACACAGAAAGTTGCAATGTTGAGAGTTTTTTGCTTGGTGTGATGCACATCAAGAAAGTTAATAATGATAATAATAACAAATACTCCTTACTTTCCTGTCACTTGGAATTGTTTTCTGTGCAGGTGTTGGTCAGACAGAAAGATGGTTTTGGTATATGCTGTGCCAGTAATCTGTATTCTTCATCTTCCAGGTACATGTGGTTTCTGTGGTGGCCTTGATAGATATATTTTCTTACAGTCTACATTACATTCAAAACAGGCATTGTGGTTCTTTCATTGGGATTAATGTGGTATTTGGTAGAGAACTTATGGATCTTTAAATGCAAAGCAAATCTGAATCTGTCATGAGAATATGTAATTTGTGCTTGTTGTGGTTAGTCTTAAGTGTTGCCACAAGGTGGTGCATGAGGTGGGCAGGAGTGTGTCCACACAGACTCTTACCAGGTCACTTTAGCCAAATGTTGCACAGCCAAGCTTGTGTCAAATTGGGGATGGATGAAAGTATTAATTGTCGCATGACCACTTTCAGGTGGCATGACGTTTGGTAAGCCCACAGACAAAGCAAAAGACTTACAAGCTTCTATCCACCCTGTACATGTGAGTGGATGTGAAAATGGTCTTATTGGATAATATATTTACAGTGTATCTGTTAGTGTGGATTGTGTGCAGTGAAGAGGCTTTGATTAGCTTGTAGGTATGGATATGTGGGCCAGGAACTGGATTCCCTTGATTTTATATGCATGTGGCATTTTAAAGAAGAAACTGTTGGTCCAAAAAATAGTAATAAATAAATAAACAAATAAAATAAATAAGCAAATTCTGGTGCTGCTTTGAAACCAAAGAAATGTGGATTAAAATTTCATGTTGTGTGAAGCATTTTATATTTCGCAGCAGAGTAGAAATGTCCAGCATATGATATGATCTCACAATATATGTGCAGCTTCAAAGGATAATTTGAAATCTTCATTATAGAATTTACTCTCATTTGAGCAACATACTCATTGGCTGTAAGCCGTGTGAAATGTTAGTCAGGACACGTAGAGGTATGTGATACCAATTTGGAAGGTTTTCGTTTTCTCCCAGATTTACGCCTTTCTAGTAGTGATCAGTTTTTGACATGTACAGTTGTTTCATTTTATGTAGCAGCTGCGTGGACCCGTAACATATCACAGTGGCACATCTTGGTTTGTGGCAAATGGCTTCTTTTTCTTTTTCTTTTGTTTTTGTGCTTTTTTTTTTTCATAGTAGTTGTGGCTCCTGTCACCAGAGACGAAACCCTGCTGCAACAAAAAAGTAGTAAAGTGGTCTTTAAAGACAGATGATCCCTTGTGACAGGTAGATTAAGATGGGAAGTATACGCCTTGAAAATCTATTGAGCATTCTCTCATGAGTGAGTGGTCTCTCCCTTTCAGGCCCTTGTGAGAGGGACTACTATATACCTGTTATGTAAGACCACTCATTTTCCAAGCCAAAAGAGTTGTCCGGTGGCAGGTGGTCCTTAATTACTGGCACTTTTTATAGGAATTGAGTGCAGCATTTTGAAGGGTGGTTGAAATATTCAGGTGGTCAGTGACATGAGGTGACCTTTAAAGCAGATACCTTTGTAATATGGCAATGTGAAACATAACATTATGAGTGAAATAGCTTGGGACTCCTTCAAGAAAATATTCAAAATACACATGCCCTGCAGGTTAGACATTCAAAATGGAAAAAAATGAAAAGAACCAGATACATATTCATCATCTTATTACCCATATAATCAGTCCTATGTACTGTCAAATCAATGAGTTCACCTGGTAGCCTTGTGTTCTTTAACACTCCCAAGTCTATGCTTTTTCAATAGGTTTGCAGCCTGTGTCTAGTGATTTTTATTATTGTCATGTAAAAACTAGATATTGAAGCCATATTTATTTTTCTTTATGACACAAAAAAAATGTAAGTATCATATATGGAAATGACTATTGAATATCAGAAAATTAATATTGATAGCTTTATTTTGTACTGATATGAAACAGTAAACTTTATGACAATGGGTTAACATGCAAACTGATTTTTTGTGAAAATTCCCCCGAAATTACATAATTATATTTTCCAACTAAAGTGCAGTGAACTATAAAATATGTCTGATGTTACATTCTTGGAACATATTATTGCCTGTTTGTAGATTATTATTGTCTCAGACAACTCATGTGACCTGCAAACCCTCATAAAAACAAAACTTGCTCATTGCCATGGTAACGAGGAAGGGGTTAGTGTTATGTGTGCACCCCGACATCGAAGGATAATTTCCCGACGGGAAGATGTTATCTGTAGGCTTTCATCTGGTTTTATTTCATAAGCCACTATTCATTTCACTGGCAGCCCTTCATGGCATGTATCCACATTTCAGCTGATTGTCTGCTGTGCAACTTGTTTCATTTTGTTTCTGGTGGCTGCAAGTCACAATAATTTGACTTTAAGTCAGAATGTTTTTGAGAGTTTTTTGCCAATATCTTGTCTTGCTCATAAATGTTTGTAAAACAAATACACACATGGGCATCAGGCAGCCTTACATATTCATAAAGTGCTCCGTCTATAGGCATAAAATTTTCTCGACATTTTACATGCTCTTTCCGTACTAGAACAGAACTTCTTCATTCAAAGTGGCTAAATCATATTACTGTAAATTGTGTCTTCAGGCTGATAGTTTTTGGAAGGAGTACTAATGTGCATATGTTATGCACTAAATATTTTTTATTCCTGCCAAAAATTGTTTGAAAATGAACGGTTGCTGCTGTTTCATGTTTTTTTCTCTATTTTGTAAGGTGATTGATAGCACATGTTAATATTCTGTCTGTTTTGGTGAGAATTGTAACTACATTGGTAAATTTATATGATGGTCAGTATTTGGATGGGGGCGTGTTTCTCTTGGTGACACCTTTAAGGTGCCCCATGGTTAATTTAGTCAGTAACCATGTAGTGTCTTCAAAGTTTGTGTTGAAATGTGAAGTAAGGGAGTCCCAAAATGCATTTATTGTTTGGAAATAACTACATTGCTACAAATTACATGTTGCTGTATAGATAATTCCCAGGATTTGTTATGTTAGTGTGAGCTAATTTTTGTGAGTGTCTTTCATTTGAAATGTATTAATTTTCTTGCATCATGCATTCCTGGCACTTTGAAATTCACATATTTAAGACCCGTGTTAAACATTCTTTCATAAATATAGCTTTTCATTTAAAGTTTACATGAAAAAAAGTCAATTCCAAAACACACATTCTTTGCAGAAGTATATGTGCATATGAACAACAGCAGGAAAAGGGTAAAAGAAGACCACAATCAACGACGTTTTAACCTTTTTCTGATTACATGAAAGAGAGACCTGTTGCTTATAGCACATACCATAGATTTTTATATGCAAGTCATAGAGTTGTACGTGACCAAGACAGGACAAAAGTTTGTCCTTTGCATTTAAGTCTGATCTTTAAAACGTGTTATTCAAGTTTCGTTGAAAAAAAATGGAAAGTAACCTGAAGAAGAAGAGGGGGAAAAAACGAGAAGATACAGTGCCGCCAGAAAGTTTTGCAGCATCTCCTCTGGTGGCCTGTCCGTGTGGTCCTCCTCAGATGCAACTTGTACAAGGGACTCCTGCAGAGAACACTGTTAGGAAGTTTGATGTTAGTTACTCAGTGTGCTTCTTGAACCTACCTGTGGCCCCCATTGGCCCTAAACTGGTTATGGTGTCAGAATTATAACATTTATTACACTTTGAAAAGTGGTACCTGCAATGGTTCCAGTGGTGATCCCCCAGAGTTTTGGAGCAAGACTTTGTGCGGCACTGTTACAGATGAAGAGGGCTGGCCCTATGCAAAGTGTTTCCATTGAAGTTTAGGTGATAGACCGCCACAGGTCAACTGTGGGCTGGACATATGCAAAGTGTTTCCATTGAAGTTTAGTTGATAGGCCGCCATAGGTCCACTGTGGAACTAAAAGCTGTACAGACAGAATAAAGCCAATAGGCTTACAGTTGTTCCCTCATGTGCACACAAATACACAGATTGGCAGTTGTTGCACAAAAAACTGTTGCTGAATTTTGAAAAATGTAGAAAGGACAAAGTTGGCTTGGAATCCGTGAATTGCTAAACTTGAGAATTTTTGTAACTGAAAAATTTAAAGTGACAAATGATGGCTCTGAAGTGGGTTTTTCCAGTGTATGTTTTATGTTTGAAACAAAATACTAATTGCAATATGTGCAACATTTTTATTGTTAGCTTAGAAACAGCTTCACCTTTTATGTTATAACATGGGTTGAATACATACTGTACTAAGAGTTTGAGCTTCATTGTCATTGAAAACTTGTTTCAAATGAATATTGCTTTTGCCATTTATAGTAAGGAGTGCAATATTGCATTTTATGCAGCATAGTATTTTATGTAAATAATCATATTGTGGGGAAAAGACACCAGCCAATATTAGGGATTTATTCCAGAATGTCCTAAAATTATGTGACCATTGACTTGTATAATTCTATATCAAGTGCAGCATGATAGTTGAAAACTATCAACACTCTACCCCTGGTTTCAATTTTATACCTTTTCGTTTGGCAGAGTGCGTGTGTACGATTGTAAATTTGGCTGATGTCTTCACAAGTTATTGTCCTTTATAGGAGCAACATATCAGTGACATTTTTTTTTTTTTTTTTTTAAATTCTTGAGTTCTGTCTGATCTACATAGTTTTTATGCTAGTAGCCTGAGGCACTTGTGGTCCATTGACCATTGTCTCAGTGGTTTATTGTCTTCATGCAAACTTAGAGTCTGTTTAATTAACTGGTGATACACATGTATGTATGCACATATAACTGTTGTACTTGAATAAGAATGACAATATGCTTTTTATGTATGGTATATAGTGATCAACAAATGGAAAATGGAGGCTTCTGTAAGCTTGCTCAGACTAATAAATATGCATGTAAATATGCCAGCTGTATGATACTGTGGTGTTAGAATATGATCATTCTTAAAGGATGATCAGTGATTTATGTAGGTTTGCTTGTTTGACTGAAGGATCCACAGGAAAAGGTCAATGAAGTTTGTTTTTTTGTGTTTACTGTCTTCAAATTTGACCGCCAGAGGGCCAATATGGTTACATTTACAAATGTTTATACTAAAGATGTAGCTCTGAAATCAAATTTCTTGACGAGTGCATTGTCAGTATTTCATGTTATTTTTTAGGTTCCTGGGGTTCTTTTTTTGCAAAGGTTCGCCATTGTAGAAGTATGCCCATATAATGGGTCTCCATGCAATTGAGTGTTTTCTTATGTTTGTTACAAATTTGTAGTTTGTAACTGTCTTTTTAGTGTGATAACATGAAATACAAGCCAAAGTGAAATCTTTTTCACAAATGGAATATATGTATATCAATCAGAGGTTGAATATGTCAGTTAAAAAACCATACAATTGGCAAGTGGTAAATCCGGTGACACTATATTAGCCATTTCTTAGATTGGTAATGTGCTTTAAATGACATAGCTATCCTATTTTATCGGACAATATCAACTGAAAGTACACAGATGCAGCTTTTTGCTTGGGCAACATAATATTGAAGCGTAATTTTGGTGAATTGAAGATGATATACATTAGTGAGTTAGATTTTAATACGTCATAGAACATGAACACGAGGGCGACAGAAGCCAACATTATGGGAATAATGTAGCCTGGATATCTTTGCATGGTCATAGCAGGTGCAATGCTGCCATGGTAAAATGTCGCCATGGTAACCATTGTATGTTGTTACCATGGGAACTAATGTAGCTGTCATTCATTATGAAAAAGATGCTCGCTTTGCTTTGTAATGAACTCATAATGCTGAGCTCATAAGTAATAAAATGATAAAAGTATGAAATGGTTGGGTTTGTATTTTGACACATTCACCCACATGAATATATTGTGAGGAAAATATAGATAAAAGACTTGATTGTTGTCCATACACAACTGTGACTGAAATAAGTGAATAGAAGCTATGAAGATGAGGATATGTTGACATAATATCACACTGAGAATAATTAAGCAAATATTTTTCACATCTCTATCTTCATGCCAATTCACTTTTTATGAGCAGACAGTTTGCTGCTTTTTCTGGTAAAATGTGTTACTTTCAATAAATACACACAAACATCCAACCACACTTATATACATTATATATGTGCATATAATTGTAAATTCAGTAGACCGGTATATATATATATATATATATATATATATTTCTATACATTGTATATATACATACAACTTCAAAAAACATCTAAATATATATATATGTATGTATATATATATGTATATATGTGTGTATATATATATATATATATATGTATATGTATATATATATATATACATATATTATAGAAATATGGGATGGCAGGGAGTCCAATATGAAGTCTTACCTTACAACAAAATGTAATATCGGAAGAGGCGAAAGCCGAGCCGAATATTACTTTTCGGAGTCCCGTAAAACTTCCTTCTGGACAACCTGCCATCCAACATTTGTTATATTCTGCACTGTAAGTAATGATATGGTCCATGCAGTATGCCTATTTGAGTCAACCAGACAGCAATGAGTGCTGAGTTTGTGAGTAAAAATTGCTGGATGAAGGTATATCATTATTTATATTGCAGAATACAACAAATGTTGGGTGACAGGTTGTCCAATACGAAGTTTCGCAGGACCTCTAAAGTACGCCCCACCCCCTTTCAGTATAACTACATATGAAACGACTGTGATGAATCCATTGTTTGAATGGCTCCTTTCAAAGTCATGGTGACCCAATACATATTTTTTGTAACAATTAGTATCATGGCACCTTTCAGAGCACGTACAGGCCTAATTAATTACAGTATACGTATGATGGATCCTGACCATAATGGTCTGGCTGCAGAAGGATGATCCTAACCAGACTCCCGCCTCTAGCTTTTCAGAGGCTTGGGGCCTGCAGCTTATCGTATTTTGCATAGAAAATACTGCGATACAAATGTTATTCTTTCATTTAATTGTTATTGCATTTATATTGTGCAATACATTCTTTGAGTTAATATACATGCTTTGAAATAATGATCCACGTTGTGGTGCGGGGCAACATGACGCCCTCAGGCTTATCCTACAAAATGCGCTGCCGTCTTGCTATGCACACTATGTATTTTTGGTCAACTTTTTCCACTTTCTGAGTTCTGAATTTTTAATTATATTATTTCCAAAGTATATGCGCTTGAATTAAAGATCATTCTGATACAAAGTGTTGTAATGTCACACCTCATTTGTCATGATATGGCGGGGGACATCGATCCTTTGGATCATCTAGTTCTTTAATACTGAAATATAGTGATCAACAGATTATTGGATCCCGCAGTAAGACAAAAAAATAATGGTACGTAATTCATTAAATATGTGGGATTGTACCCTTACAAGCCATGGGGAAGTGCAGGAAAGTTCACAACGCATTTCACTTAGAAGTTAAGGAAATGGTGCATTAGAGGTGCGCACACTTATATCGAGGGCAAATTCTGGGCTGCACGTCTACAAGAGAAGTGCATTGCAAATATGTTTATTTGAGAATGGAAGTGGGCGAAGTAGACTGCACTCCCTGACTGTATACTGAAATCTGTGTTCCTGAAAAAAAACGGGGGTGATTTAGTGTATGATATAGAAAACAAGGAATACGGAGTGTGTTCCTGGGTGTTGTCCATTTCCAAATACATAATTTGGAATTATATATATTACGATGTCTCGTGGAATACTAGTCACAATTCTATACCAGGTCCATTTTCGTTAAACAGAGGAATGATTTGGACAGTTGTATTCGGGTATTATCGTAAATAACTAAAATTTACACAATCAGAGTGCCTCACGCGTATCATGATACAAATAATATATTAAGATCCCCCCCCCGCAAAAAAAAGGTTTGACGTATTTAAGTGAAATTTGTTTTTCTTGTGGGATCAGTTACCCATTATTTGCACATTTTGGTTGCCATTTTAAATTTCAAAATACCACATATTACCCGTAACACATGCGTATAAAAATTATATGAAATATAGGTCCGGACTGATCCTGAAAAATTCACACGTATGGCCTGGTAGCAAAGAAATGAGAATTTGGGTGATAAAGCCCATTACGTAGTCGTAATTTTTTTTCGAAAGGTAGTCCACCAATGTATTGGCCTTTTCACAAATTAAATAATCAGTCTGCACCTCCGACGTATTTCAATATGAAAACCGCAACTTCCATGTATTCTCCATGTAGATAAATGTTGAAGTTCACAGGTACCATGTTTTTACCATGGAAGTCCACATTTTCATATAATTTTAATGGTCAGTCGCAAATTTTAATTTCTACATGTGATAAGTCTAAATTTACAGTTCCATGTGTTTTTTTCGATACATTTTCCCTAAACCGTGGGTGCACGGTTGGATGAGCGGTAAGACGCTCGCCTTTCACCTCTGCGACCCTGGCTCGATTCTCGTCCTGGGGAAGCATTTAACCGTGCACAGTTCTTCGTTTTCCTCCACCAGAGACAAGGTAGGAAGTATACGCCAACATCTGTGCCACGGGGAGTGACTCGATAAGTCAATGCTTGAATTCTTTCACAATTCATGTACAGTAAATGTGTCTATACTTTAAAAGCTTTGCTGTGTTCAATTTCCAGGGAGAAATTAAGGAAAATAGATGGAATTCCATGTCTGATTTGGATATCTGAAGTAAGAACTGAAGTATGGATGGAGTGATCAGTGATCAGATTACAGTACAATGCACATCTAAGCAGTCAAACCCTGCGTGCACATTTCACCTACTGATGAATACCCGGTAAAATTTCACAACTGTATATTGGGGATATGCATGGCACAAGTTTGCCGTCAGATATGGGAGAGATGCTATATGAGTGTGCATAGTGCTTTGTTTACCATTCACTGATGGTCACTCTTCGCAAGCGAATGTCATACACCGCTGTAATGACCATATACCATGCAGAAGGATACAAACAGGCTCTGTTACAAAGATTCGGAGATGTTTTTATGATTCATAGCCAGATGCCCGCACAACAACTGTACATAATGCTCGAAAAAGATCCAAGTCCCAGAATGCACAAAAGCGCATGAACGTTTCAGACATTTAAGCTAACTTCCAAACGTGCAATGGGAGTGCTCTCCTGCAAATTTTCAAGTCCTTGAAGTGCACAGATTATTAATATAACATCAAAATATGCATTCAGCAGAAGAAAAATGCCTCTGAAGAGCGTTCCCTTCCATAACACTGCGCACAAATGAAGTGCATAAATAGTACGCACTTCTTTGCTGCCGCCTGTGGGCTGAACTCTTCTATAAACGTTTAACAAGTATGTGTAAATCAAAACATTTTAACCACGATAATTTGAGAAATACATGCACACTGATCACCTATGTACATCTGGACTTATATATGGTTCATGATCTGGTCATTACATTAAAAAGTAAAGGATAACTTACAATTCTACGTTCACGAAAAAAAAAGCAACTTGGCATGATCGAAAGTAATCCGGCTTTCCTTACGCCTGGCACTGTGGGGGCCATGGTGTGGTATATGTCAACAAATTTTAAATGACGCACCTGCAAAATCCAATGGAAAACCATGTTTTTCACTCGATTTCACATTTTACACATAGAAGTTTATTAGTTATTTTTCAAATTGTTTTTCACATCAAGATCTACGAGCGGACAGAAAGAAAAATGGGAGGACGGGGGTTGTCCTGTTGATTTTAATATAATCGCCATAGAAACAACACATGTACATGTCATCACTTTCATGACATCTAGCGGCTGGATACTACGGAGCCCCAAAAGGGACATGAAGAAAAAAATTATTTCGCTCCCACGAAATAAATATAAAAACCACTACAAAAAGGGTACTATAGAGCCCTCAAAGTGATAGAAGATAATATATATATATATATATATATATATATATATATATATATATATATATATACATATATATATATATACATATATATATATACATATATATATATATATATATATATATATATATATATATATATATATATATATATATATATATAGTTCCCACGAAATAATTATTTCGAGGGAACGAAACATAATTGATGGGAACGAAATAATCATTTCAAGGGAACGAAATACATTTCGTGGGAACGAAATACATTTCGAGGGAACGAAATATTTGGTGCGAACGAAATACTATTTCATGGGAACAAAATATATGCCTTGTACATATACTGATATCCATTTATATTTTCCAAGTGACCCCTTAGGGGCTCCACATTTTACCCCTAAAGGGACATGGTAGATTTCCGTATTTTATTTTGTTCCCACGAAATTTTTTTTTCTTCATGTCCCTTCTGGGGCTCCATAGGACACAATGATTTACTTCCAGGGACTTGCCTCACGTGGACCAGCGTATTTAAGAATATACTTAAAATAAAGTACGCGTCCAAAACATTATTTTTGCATGCGAAACATTACCTCCGGACAAAAAAAAATAAATTAACAATAGGGTCACCATCACCTGCTTTTTATGCATTTTGGGACAGTTCTACCGGAAATGCGTATTTATTTGCGTTTTTATCTTAAAGGCATTACGGATTCCTCATTGCCATCTAGTGGTGGACTAGCTTTACATGTCTGTAATTATATCCAATGTCACTGTTATTATTTATTGATAGACATGTAGCCTACCGTTGTACTACTAGAGTTTCCCACCGAGATAATTACCTTCGGCTTATCAACAACAACAAAAACACCAAACGCAACAGAAAGGATATGAAAGGGGCTTGCTGAGGTAGCAATGTGATTGGCAGGACATGACATCACAAGCTTTACGGAGTGATGTCACAGGCTTTAAAAAAGGTGTTTTTACACCCCTTTCTTGAAAAGTGGTCCACTTTCATCAATCTACTTTCAGTAATCTGCTTTGTCTTTAAGGGGGTATGATTCGGGGGCACTCAGTCATACCCGGTTAGTTTATCCTTTGTGGTCATATTATACCAACGTAGTTCTACAATTTAACTACGTTTTCATTAAAAAAAATATGGGCATTCACAGCCATAGATGGACCCAATGTGGTATTTATAATGGGCAGAAAATGGCTTAAGTTTTAATTACTAACATCTGTAGAAAACTATCCACTTGTTCAGTCTCGTATTTAATCCATGCCCAGATGCGCTTGATGACATTTACTTTCAAAAAGAAAGAAAGAAAGAAAGAAAGAAAGAAAGAAAGAAAGAAAGAAAGAAAGAAAAGCACGCAGGTCTACGCGTTCGCATAACAGGAACAGCAGCATACCTGATGGCCTTAGGTGAACAAATTGGCCTAAGGGGCCTTAATCCAACATGGCTGCCGCCCGGCTGGTAATCCATCATGGTCACCACAACAATGGTTTTTATATCATAACACATAATGGAGTCATAATACACAGTTTTCTCTATAGAAACAGATTACATATATAAGCAATGCTGAGAACTACAACTGTGGCTTTTATTTAATCATGATGGTGTTTGTCAAGAGGCCCATATGTCCTTTACAAAAGAAGCCTGCTTCTTCAAGAAAGGCCAGTTGTGTGCCTGTTAGTCAACATATTGTGGAGTACAAAGAAAGTTAATATGGATATTAAGTCTCAATAATTAATTTATTAATTGCTATATTCACAACCGTTATGTTTGTGATTTAATCTTCAATTCACCATTATCATTATGTCTAAAATAAAAAAAAAATAAAAAAATCCTCGTCATTTTCTGTAGTTTCTTTTAATTCCAAATCTTAAGGGTATATATGTGAAGTATATTCTCGAAAGTGTTTATTATTGATGATCATTAGGTCATCAGTATAATCTTAATGTCAAAGTTAAACGTTTAATATGAAAATTCTTGTCTTTTAACGGATTTACAAGGAATTTATACCTTTAAAAGCGAATTATGGCTTCTCGTCTGCACAGTGTTTCGAACATTTAGAGCATGTACGTCAAAATATAGTTTCGTTTTACATTTGTGATAATTCTGCTTGCAAAGACACTTCTCCTGTGTGTAAACCTGAACGTCCCAGGTGCAATAGGCCAGCTGTGCAGGGCCGCTGCAATGACAGATAACCTATGCAACAAATTATAGACTACAGACTGTCCAAGGACATGGTTTTGAAGCAGAGACTGGCTCTCACTAAAAATCAAGCAGAAGATTCACATATAAAATCTTTGCATGTGGTTGCAAAGAACAAACTGCACATCGAAAATTGTGTCCCTAAGACTCACAGTGCTACATGCACAGCCAAAAGCTTTATTTAATTTAGGAGTTACAGAATTACTACGACTTACAAACAGTGGAATGGGTGTCCCTATATCTTGTAAAGTTTCCACTACTACATTGCAAAAATACGAAAACATATTTCTTTTATAGGTAAATATGCTAGAAAAATATTTACTGTGAAACAAAGTATTTATAACAAACAGAAGGAACTCAGTGCAAAGAAACTGTCAAAATTAAATGTCTGCACTATAAAATGTGTACCATCTGACCACATTTAGATTATATTTAAACCGTGTGTGGGTGGATGGATGTAAATAAATAATATACTTAGTTAAGCTGCAGGATTTTGTTACACTGTTAAAAGAACCACTGATAGTAGGGTCAATATATCAAGTTCCGTGACCAACCTCTGGAGACCAAACTTTTATGATTTATTATGGTTCTTGATCATATTTGTCACAAAATAAGCTCCCATACCCCTCTGGAAAAGCTGGGCGGAAGTCTGCAGAACAGGAAATCCAATATAGCCACCACCAGAAATACTGCGAAACGATTTAGGTATCCAGACGGTTTAAAAATGTGTATTATACCTCTATTTGGGCTAATGTTAGGGCAAGGAATTAATTTTTTATGTATTTATTGAAATTAGGTCACACCTTGATGACGTAATCAAAGATTGCAAGGGGTTCTTGTGACCAAAAACACATTTTTAATGAAAAAGTACACATATCTCAAGGAAATAGAAATTATTTTGGCAGAATCTATGAATGATATATACATGATATGCTAGAAAGACAGATTTATGAAAATCAGGTCACTCCATGATGACATAATATAATATGGCCACGGGTCATAGTGCCCAAAGTACAACCAAGATGCTGAATAAGTCTAAATTGATAAATGATAAAGGAAATATTGGATATTTGCAACTTGTAAATGAAGTATCTTCATATATGACTTTTCCGCTTGAATGGATCTAGTGTATTGGTGTTACCTTTGTTCTGTGCCACATGAATCCAAACAATATCTCTTTTGGCTAAGTTGGCTGGGAGATCTAACTTGGGACTGCTTGTAAATGTGCTGGGTCACCTTTATTTATAGTTGTGGTAGGGTTTCTTTTTTGTTATGCATGACGCTCACAGCAACTGCCAACAGGTGTCACAACCCCAAGTCACAGAGTGTAAAGCCAGCTATTTTCGGATTGGCTGAAGCCTGTCCACATACATGTAGCACATTTGTCTGTGGTGCATGGCACTGTTCAGACGTACATTTGGCTTTCTCTCTAGTGGTGTGGTTTGCGCACATTGTGTTTCACTGGTCTAACTTTGGTTGGCAGTTCTTTGCATTCGAACATCAATGAGATGTGATTTTGATATATTTATGGTTCTCTATTTTTTCTGGCTTTGATGCTTGGTCATTTAGAGAGTGGTTCCAAATATTGATTTTTTTGTAGTTTTATGTGCATTGTTCTGTGCTGGGGCAGAGAACTTCCATAAACTTTGTTTGGCACTGTTGAAATACTGTATTCATATTTTTCCTCTTTCGTGACAATATTAAACAAAGGCCAATACCTTAAGATACCTTCAGTGGAGTGGTGTTAAAATATTATTCATCTTTTTTCATTTACTGCATTATTTTTGCCACAGAAGCTAACTTATGTTGGGCGATTGAAAGACCAAATAATGTCTTCTCTGGGGTTTGCATGTCTTCTGCAGTGTGGGAGCCCATGTTCTGCATCAGATGCCATTGATAGCATGTCCAAAGAAGCATGGGACAAGCTCAAATGTAAAGCCTTGTTATGGAAGGGCCTTGATAGGTTCGAGGATGTGTATAATACTGTGAATTGGGAATTGGGGCCCCAAGGTAAACATATGCATGCATGTTTCAAATTGTCTGTATCAAGTTCATGGAAGCTGGATCAATCTAAGTCCAGGCAGCAAAAACGTGACCTGCAATTTACTTCCCTTGATGCAGCTGATAATGAGACACCAAGTAAGACTGATCAGGATTTGCCCATGTCTGCCCAAAGTGTCTCCGATCATATGTGGGCATTCTTCATGATAAAAAGCTGTGCATCTGGTGCATGAAACCAGAGGATACAAAACATCCAGAAAGATTAGGGAAATTGGTTCAGATTTCTTCCCTGCCAGCATGGAATGCCTTTAAAAATTGTACTCTAGTACTAGAAAATGATGACATGGAAAAACAGAATTAACCGGCTGATTAATGCTGTCATTAACCCTTTTGCAGCTGAGATAAGGTACCATCGAAGTTGCTGGAAGAAATATGTCACATCCTATCAAAAGATGTCCTTTGAAGAGAAACTATCTCTCCTGAATAATGTCAGTTTTCATGAGGCACAGACTATGTTTATAGACCATTTCCAACAGACTATTTTAGATGATCATGAGATCAGGACACAACAGGGATTGTTACATGATTATAACCCCATCATGGGAAATTATGGCTTTACTTTATCCAACACCAAATCAAGCTACATAAAGCAAATTCTACTTCAAGCATTTGGGGATCAGATAGGTTTTCATTCTTGTCCTCAAAAAAATCAGAGAGAGATAGTCTATGAAACCAGTGGGAGTGCTTCATATATTGAAGCTGCTATATCTTCTCTTGGTATCAGTCCTGAACACAAATGAAACCAGCCAAACAGATCCTCCGATAATACCTAAAGGAACTATTGATCTGTTTGAACTTCCAATGGTCGAAGAGACACATGTGAGAATTATTGAACAGATGCCTAATGGTAATGCAACAGGCCTTGATGGTATAAGTGTTCGACTTCTTAAGAGCAGCCTTGAGGTCACCTTGCCCGTGATAACCTGGATGCTTAACCTCTCCTTAAAGACCGGTATAGTCCCAGACGACTTCAAGGCTGCAAAAGTAACACCTATACATAAGGATGGAAACAGTGAGGATAGAAACAACTATCGCCCAATATCAGTTCTGTCAATTATGAGCAAGATTTTAGAAAAGATTGTACATGAAAGCTTCTAAACGTTTTTAAACTCACGTGATCTTTTAGTAAATCATCAATCAGGTTTTAGACACTTGCATTCCACTGGGACTGCACTTGTTGAGTTTTATGATGAGATTCTTTTAAACATCAACAACGGCAAGCTAAACGGTGCTATATTAATAGATTTATGGAAGGCTTTTGACACAGTAGATCACAAGGTTCTTATCCAAAAACTGAAAGCCTATGGTGTTGAAGGCACCTCACTTGCCTTTTTTCAGTCATACTTTTTCAACAGGAGGCAATGCGTATCTATTGCAGGGAAAATATCGGAGCCTCTCCCTGTTACAATCGGCATCCCCCAAGGGTAAATCCTAGGACCGTTATTGTTTTTATTATTTATAAATGACCTGCCAGATACGCTTATGGATGCTCAGGCTCATCTTTATGCAGATGACACAAGCATTCTCTGTTCGGACAAAGACATTGGGGCACTAAGTTTGAAATTAAATCGAAATATGGCTACAGTCTCTGAATGGCTCTATCAGAATAAGCTTGTATTGAACATTCCTAAATGTCAATCAATTCTTTTTGGTACCCACCAGCGTCTTTCAAAATGCAATATTGATGGCTACAATGTTTCAATTAATGGTTCAAGTATACGACAGGTCAATGAAGCTAAACTGCTTAGTGTTATTTTTGATTCGGCATTGACCTTTCAGACCCACATTGACAAAATATGCAAAAAGATTTCACAAAAACTTGGACTTCTGAAGTACCTAAGAACAATTCTACCCCAAGACTACACGAAACTACTGTTCGATGCAATCGTTAAACCCCATTTTGAGTATTGTGATATTGTATGGGGTAATTGTAGTGCAGGACTGTTTGACAAGGTGTACAAGCTCCAAAAACGTGCGCCTCGAATACTCACTGGTGCCTCTTACTTAGATCCCACCGAGCCCTTTTTCCAACAACTACAGTGGAATACTTTATATGACAATTTCAAATTCCACAAATGTATTTTAATATATAAGGCTTTACATGGGAAAACGCCCTCCTATATTCGTGATAGATTGGTCTTTACGAGTGATGTTTCCACACGAAGTACCAGATCAACCAGCAAATCCCTCCTATATATCCCTAAACCTAAAATTGATATATTTCGCAATAGTTTCTCCTACTCCGTCCCCTTCACTTGGAACAAACTTCCGGAATCTGTTCGTCTGGAACCATCACTGGAAAAGTTTAAAAGGAGCTACTGGAAAACCAAGCCTTGAATTTTATTGACATTCTTCTTTTTATGTGTATATATTGTAAATATTTATTTCAGGGCCAAAATGTAAACTAGCGTCACGCTAATTTTGTAACCCTGGTGAAATAAAGTATATCTATATATCTATCTATCTACCTGCAATGCTATCAACATTGGTAGAATTAGAGCTGCTCTTCACAAGCAAGTAGATCACAAATAGTTGTCTCACAAACACATAGAGTGTGCTCCTGCACAAATGGGCATATATGAGCAAGCTGTACAGGATATCATTTCATGTATCAGGGAGTTTGACTGTTTCCCTTTTGACCGTGCATCATCCCCACTTAGAACCCTGGAGTCAGCAATTCCTGCTTTACCAGGATTGATTAGGGATTTCAAAACAGCCAAACAAGATGCTGAATCTAAGCTCAATCCTTTCATGGATGAGCGTATCTATGCAAAAGAAAGATCTCTGTATGATCCCATAAAGCGCAGCAAACAGCTCACTTTTGCCAATGCACCAGTCAGCAAATCTGTGTGTGAAAATTTGAAAATGAGGCAAGGGGAGATGGAGAGCAAAGCAATGGTTTCAGTGGTGAGTCTTGTTGAAACTGGTAGTCTTTTGTCGCTTTCTGAAGTAATGAAACACCGGTTAACTGAAGAGTGTCTTCCAATGTTCAATGCCAATGGAGCTTTTAGGAAGACCCAGAAGAGCAAGCTTCTGGAAAAGCTGACACAGCAGCTGATTAATGTCCCATCATACATATAGCCTTAATTGACATGGGCATGATCTGGCGAGTTGCATCTCCCACAGCTGAAGACAGGGAGAAGGGTGATGAGACTCACTGCACATGGGGTGACTATGCTCAGAAAGTCGGTTCCATCATATTGGCACGTCATGTGAATGCAACAAAGATCATCTGTGTCAATGACCCATGCGACTATGCAGAATACATTAAAGATAATGAACATGATTTGCGTGTCCTGGGTCAAGGCTACATTCCAAATGTTTTCATGAAGTCCAGTGATCTGTTTCCTTCACGCCATGAATTTAAGACCCTGCTTTGTAGTCCTGGGAATAAGAAGCATCTCCAACATTTAATTAAGGGCCACCTGTCTCAAAATGCAATGTCAGTAAAACAGGAGATTTTCTATTCAGTAGGCAAGGAGTTTGTCAGTCTTTCATCTGGCATTGTTAGGAATGATCTGGCGTGCAAGCAATATGAAGCAGACACCATCATGCTCTCAATCTATGCAGCCTTCAGGTCAGCTGGCTACAATGACCCTGTGGTCATTGATACAGAAGACACACATGTGTTTGTCCAGGATGCTACCATTTCTCATGACTTCTCTGGCATTCTCTGCATCAAGGAAAAGGAACAGCTGCTTTCTTGCAGGGGTATGTGTTCTGATGACATTGCCAAGTGCCTCATTTCAGTCCATGTCCTTACTGGTTGTGAAGCCAACAGCTGTTTTTTTTTTTTTTTTGGCTATCGCAAAAAGTCCTTGTTTGAGAGGAGCCCCGAGGCATGCCACCTCCTCTCAAAATGTGGAGAAAACTTTCTCTTACAAGACAAAGCAATGGATGACTTAAATTCCGATGTCATCCACTATGTGCATAGTGACTTACATAGTCCATCTCTGGACATGGCACATGCAGTTAAATGGAAAAAGCAGGTGAAGAAATCTCTGGTATGCCTGCCTCCAGATGACGAAAGTCTAGAGCAGCACATTTTGCCCACCAACTACTTGGCATATATTCAGCACCATCCAAACCTTAAAAGGCATACATCACCTATTGGTAATGGCTGGGAACTGGTTAATGGCTTTTTGTAGGCCAGTGCGTTACACAAAACTTGCCCTTCGTCCTGTATTTGCAGTCCCATCTCTTCCACAGCATGATGGCAATTGTGACTGTGAGAGTCGGACAATTCGGATGGACTGGGGAAAGTCTCTTATGAATCTTCGGATGAGGATCTTACAGTGCCATACCATGCATATTTCTCTTATCATCTGGGTGGACAGCAATAATTTGTGGTAATGTTTACTTAGTCATACTTAACTTCACAAATTTTCACCAAAGATGAATTTATAATCTTCAAATGTAGCCAAGAAAATTTGACTTTGTCTGGGTGTACTGGCCTTTGAAGTTATATTGTGTGCATGTATCAAAAATGTGCAACATAACTGTGAATTCATATATATATATATATATATATATATATATATATATATATATATATATATATATATATATATATATATATATATATATATATGCAGATTTTCATACCATACAGTTGTTTTGGCCACAGAAAGTTGGGTCCTACAGGTCACTTGTTATATGCAGCATTTCGCTTGTTTACAAATTTGCATGATGGTTATTTTCATTCACATCAAGTTATAATCTACCTTGCATTTTAAAATAAGAGGGAAATTTAATAAAGCTATCACCAGAAATGAATTGCATCACCATATTACACAAAAGCATAAAGTGCATAGGTCCAACATCCAGTGAGTGCCAAATTATTTTCCCAACATTGTGACTGGTGACCATATTATGTTCTTTGCTCTTCATATTCGTTTCCAGTTTTGTCACACTGTCTTTCTACCATATCATGTGCACATCATTCATAGATTTTGCCAACCTAACATTTATTTCCTTGATATATGTATACTTTTTCATCATGAATGTGTTTTTGATCACAAGAACCCATCGCCATCTTGGATTACGTCATCAAGGGGTTACCTAATTTCAACAAATACACTAAAAATGAATTTCTTGCCCTAAAATTACCCCAAATAGAGCTATAATACACATTTTAAAACCGTCTGGATAATTAATTCGTTAATCAGTATTTCTAGTGGTGGCCATATTGGATTTCCTGTTCTGTAGACTTCCGCCCAGCTTTCCCAGAGGGGTATGGGAGCTTATTGTGTGACAAATATGCTTAAGAACCATAATAAATCATAAAATTTGGTCCACAGAGGTTGGTCACGGGACCTGATATATTGACCCTACTACGACTGAATTGATTAGTGAATGGTAATCTGATTTTGTTGCACGTATCCAGGTACATGTGCACCAGGCTGAATCCATTGAATGTTGATGTTTGGAGCCACTGGGATCTCCTTGCTGTCATTGTTGGGTTTGAAATTTATGAATATGCGTCATGTCGTTCTGTTTTATTTGATAAATGCGCTTCATTGGCTATGCTGTGCTTTGGGCTGTGTTCTCCGACTCATAGTTATAATGGAGGTAGAGTGTGCTTATAATGATCCAGATTCATAAATATCACAAAAACGATGAAGGCCTACCTACTTCTTTTTCTTTAAACAAAGCTGACTGACAAGTCAGGAGAAACAAGAACAGATAGGCCTACCAGGTCTCTCTTTTACTTTAGGCACAAATAATACAATTTGGGTTTTGAGTGGGCAGGCCTATACATTTTGTAAAAAAATAAAAAATAAAAACTGTAGTCTGTAGTTAGTAAATAATATTTCAAAGATTGAGAGGACCGTTTTGAAACCACCAGTTGCGTTTTATGGGTGACTGCCTGTCTCAAGTCAGGAGTGAAATTTGTTTCTTCACATTAGTATTGGAAGATGAATGTTGATGCTTTGGTACCTCTGGAATCTCTTTGTTGTCATTGTTGGGTTTAAAATTTATGAATACGGGTCATGTCTTTCTGTACTATTTGCTTGCCACATGCACCATTACAGTTAACCTATTATTGTACAAATACAGCAAGTATGGTTGTAGCATGATGCCACATGGTGCAACCTGACCCTGAGCTTGAGCTTGACCCAACCCTAACCCCTACTTGACCTCAGCCTCTGACCCATCCTGTCCTGTCAAATGTTTTTCTTGAAATCATGGTCATAACTACTGATAAGAAAAAAAAATAAATGTAACTAAACAAACAAACACCATGAACATTAAAATGTGTGTGTGTGTGTCTATAAATGAAATTCTGCTCACTGACCCTACATTAAAGACAAGTCAACAAATAAGCCAGAGTTGCCCATGGGTATTACAAACTACACCCCTTGGGAAGCTTCCTTTGTGTATTTGATGCTGGTGTCTCACCACCAAGATTACTTACATTACGGCATGCCTTGTTATGACATACATGACTTGTATGCATCGCAGTTTCTAAAGCTTCTACACGATGCAGCATGTATGGAAACTCGGCATAGAAAAATATGAGACAATGTGTTCTATTAATTTTGGCTTCGCATACATCAGGGATACTGCTTCCGGTTGCTTGAGCATACTGGTTAGAACTAAATTTCTGTGTCTGATTGTTTTTTCCCGAATTTCTCATTAATTAAGAACAAAGTTCACTATTTCCTGCTTACACCTAGAGACAAGTTATTAATTTTTAACAATTTTGGAATTTCCTCACAATTTTGGGAAAGTGGGAAAAAATGCAAAATTTGTCAAGATGTTCTCACTGAATTTAAATATAATGAATTTAGACCGTCTTGCCACACAGAAAAGAATTAAATCAGATGACCCTTAAAACTGGTAATACAAATTTTTGGTGCCCACCGTCATATCTATTACCTAGACCACTGTAGGCAGAGGTTTCCTATTTCTCTTTGTGGATGATTCCACCAATGACCTCTGTGTTTCTGATACCTCGTCTTACAGATAGGCATATCAAAAAGTAAGCCAAGTTCCGATAGTCTATTGCTGGACTCACGAGTCCCAAAAAGACAGTAAGGCCTCAAAAACAAAAGATGGGACGAAACATGGCAGATCATGCTTGACTTAATGGAGAACTGTTGCATTCTATTTGAATCATTAAAAATATCACCAAGTCCTTAAATCATACTTCATCAGCGAAAAGCCTAGATAATGTAAAACATTGGATCCAAGATATTGAATGGTGACCAAATTTATGTGGATTTGTGATGTGATCAGTCATGTTTCGACGTAATTTGCATTTTCATAAAGCCTTTGAATCAAGGTTATTGATATGCTGTCTTTATATGGGTCTCTAACATCTTGTCTATATTAAATGCGCTAACTATTATGAACATTGTCAGTATTAATCACAGATATTGTTAATAATGCAGGGGTTAACCTTTCTGCACATTCGCCTTCCACTTCACATTGGAGCAGTTAATTATCACCAAGAGTTTCAATCATGCACGTGAAATGGATATATTTCATTCCAAATGTTTGGCTCTTTTCTCAGATTTCCTACATTCTGCTGAACTTGCATACTGGGAGGCATCTTTTTCAAAACAGGATAGAAAGTTTCGCAGCAGAGTACACAAGTCTTGGTGACATCACCTCCTTTGTCCGGGGAAGTTGTGCATGTTGTCAGGGGTACTCTTATCTGAGGCAACGTTGCAGTAAGATGTGGGAAAACGCCCCAAAGTATGGTTCCACTATGTTGTGCTGCAGTGCCTGAAACTGTGACATAGTGTGATCATTGTTACTTGCAGGTAAATGATCATTTATTACTACGCACACATGCAACAACACAGGGTATCTTTCATTTAATTACAGACTGCCCCCAGTTGCAATCCTGGGAACTATATGCCTTAAACCTGACAAGATGGTGGTTTTAAGCTCAGAGCTGATGTCCTAAAAAATTGTCAATTTACATTTATTTTACATGCTGTCACATTCATCAAACCTACACTGATGTTAATGTTTTGAAGTTTGATAAATTCACTCATTACTTAATTTTTCAACCTTTAAGTGAGCGATTTTTTTTATCAAGAATGCAAATTGCTTGGCACTCAGCCTATTACTGACTCTTATTTCATTGCCTCACGGCGACTTCTACGTCTTATAGAAAATCCTAATTCTGGGGCGTACATTTGGTCACTGTTTGTCATTGTATTGACATTTTCAGGTAATGTTCACTCTGGACAAGTCCCATTATATATTGTACATTACGTTCGACAAATTAACCTTCCCTTAACATTAATCGAACATATATTTTGGATGCTACCTCTTCAAAATATCCAATCGCCTTGGCTGCCATTGTGAAAACAGTGAGTTCCGCAGTCAATGCCAATGGCCTGCAAATGACCATTAATTGGGACGATCTTGCCGAGCGGGGGTGGGAAGAGGGTTATAATATGTGAAACCAAAAGTTGATATTTTACAATTATTTCAGGGCATCAATAAGGATATATATGCTGGAGCTATGGCCGCGATTCACTGATTTTCCTTTCCCGCAACGCTCAACGTGTTTGCAAGCGTCCGTTCGTGTTCGTGTTGCATTTGGATTTATAACTTACGATGATAACTGTTTCAAACACAAACGAATGGACAGATAAAAGTTAAGATGAAAGTCATTTTAAAAAAAATACGTAGATGACCGTTTGCTCCGATAACTCGGGGAACGGACACCTGAAACCTAGCGATACTAGATACCGATACCGCACCCATCGTGGCTATATATATGCAGCAACTATGCTTTTTCCACGGCGCAAGTTGACCGTCCAGACAAGTTGAAATAAAATGCTGTGTTTGAGTTGACTTTACTGCAAAATAACGGCACATGTTGGCCAACTTTTCTGTTAACTTTGTCTTACAACTTGGTTACGGTTGATTTGAACCACAGGTTTTTTTTTCCTTTTTTACGGATGGTTGTTTGTGGGGGTGATTTTGCTGGTCGATCGCGTGTTGCAGCTGGTCTAAGCATGGACCTATTATCCAATAGTAGGTCCATGGTCTAAGGCTGTCCAGCTGGAGCATTGTAGCAAGATTTTGCATCACAGTTCTTGAAAAATGCTACAAAATTTATCCAAAATAAGCGTTTCTCATGTGAAGAAGTTTAATGAAAAAATGATCGAGGGAATGCAAATTTGCTGCGGCAATTGGCCAGCACCGTGGTCTTGCGCGTCAGGTCATTTAACATGGCAAAGCGCCCGTGCCAAAGAAACGTGGTCGTTTTGACCAGGTGGGGGACTGGGGTTGGTAATTGCAGGTTCTACTGTAAACTGTACCATGGTTATACCTATTCCCATGCAGAACCTGCCAGGGTATACCAAAGAGAGTGAATGTAAGAACATTTTTAAAAACAAGGTGAAATCATTCTGGATGCACGAGATGGGAGTACTGGAGAGGGACCGCTTTGTTTTAATCCTCTATATACATGTATTTATAGTTTGAGTATCTTAGTGTTATCAAGGACCCTCAATATATATATATGTATATATATATATATATATATATATATATATATATATATATAGAGAGAGAGAGAGAGAGAGAGAGAGAGAGAGAGAGAGAGAGAGAGAGAGAGAGAGAGAGAGAGAGAGAGAGAGAGAGTTATAAAAATTACGCTTTTGGTACTTATATTTATTTGTATATCAATTTATAGAAAATTTAGATCAATCTTTTATTGATAAATAATTAAAGCATATCAGCTACAAACCTGTGCAGAGAAACTTAATATTTTTCCGATTTCATACTTGCATTTCTGCTATTTTCATGTTCTGGTCCACCATGGAAATAAGCCAAGGCAAGATTCACAAAGCATTTGGTACTCCCATTTCATACATCATAGTTTGGTGTGCTTTCAGCAATATAATTGCACCATCCTGGCATATGTGTGCATAAAATATTACCAATCAACATTCAGTGATAAAAGTTAAGTACATTCAGGCCTAGTGATTATCTTAATGTATTTTTCTTCTTGCTTTTGTAGGGAAAATGCACAACTTCCTAATTGCGGGATAATTTATCTGTTAATTTTCCTCTTATTATTAAACATGATATGTGCGCAAAAATTCTCTAAAGCCTTACATGTATGAATACAAAATTTTTCTTATCTTAATTGATAACATGGCGATGTTTATTTTAAAATTTATTTTTACTAATATTTGCTAATTTTCATCAGATTTTTGTACAATGTAAGGGAAAATAGCCAAATCAGTGCAATAACGACTAAAATGTTGTGATTTCGTCAACCATGTGAAGGCAAGACACTACAAACTCTCCAAAATGCACCATTACATTTTGCATGCTCAAATTCACTTTTTTAGGGGGGGGGGGAGGGGGGGAGGTTGGCGGCAATGCCCTGAGACACCCACCACCCCAGCATGCCTTTGGCTCTTTTGGGCCATGCAGGTCACATTTGGACCACTGAAAAAAACGACGTACTTTTATTTTTTAGGCCACTTGGGTCTCTTACTAAGTTTTTAGCACTGGCCTGGGTTGTACAGTATTTATTAGGGAATGGCGACTTAAAAGTACTTTTTTTTATTCCATTAATTTTAGGGTTCGGCGTTTTTAGTAGGGTCTTTCAGGTTACCGGAACCACACATATATTTTTGTCAGGCCTTGGGTAACTTGGACATGTGTTTAAACATGTTGAAAATGGATGTTCTTTCCCCTTTTACACATTACCTCTTTGGGGTCAGTTTAATTTGTAACCTCGGCACAGCCGGAGGCACTTGTATAAAATTAAAAATCTTACTTTGTCAAATTGTCACCAGAAGTCATAGGTCACAAGCTAGGAATTTGGTAGTTCATTATGAATATGTTTCACGCACCGAAGCCATATGGGATGGATTTTTGAAGTTTTGGTGGGCAAAAGAAATCGCTCTCAAGGTTGTAGGTTGGTGCTGGTGTCCATCTACATGTTCCTTGTAGCCACATACTTTCATATGGTTCTCTTTATATTTGCCTCCCTTTTTTCTGCTCTGTGACCCTGCAGCAGATTGTCCTTTTATGAATATCAGAGAACCACATCGTTAGTGTCCATCTGTGTCTGCCACTGAGCTTATAAAAAGTTTATCTGGATCTGGATGTCAGTTACATTGCAAACATTTTTGTTGAAAGGGTTGCATATGCAGAAGTGGTTTGGTCTACAAGCTCTAACCTTAGCATCTATGATCTAGATGTCACCCATATCCTTCCTTTTGTTTTCGCAAGAATATAATTTCCTCTTAATCCAAGCAACTGCAAGTCTAAATTGATCAATTTCAATCCCCATACTCGTTCGTGTGTCCCCACGTTATACAATGAAGGCGAACTTACGTAACACAAATATAAACATAATTCACGAGTTCATAAAAAGCATGACACATATTTGCACATTTCAACTCAATAATGAGAACATAGTTAAAAATAGCAAAACGCAGAGATTCAAAAGATACGAAAACATCAACATCAATTTTCCAATACGAATATGAAGAAACAAATTTATATCCTGACTGAAAGCAGGCAGTCACCCATAATAGGCTACAGAGAGTCTTCTTTAACCACACACGATAGTTTTTCCCAAAAAATACACCTTATCATCATATAGGACGTAAATTTAATTAATGTAGCAGCCCTGTATATTCATCAATAGTCAAGGACAAAAATATAGTTAAAGACATACTGCATACCTTTTCATGGCTGTCAGTAGGTGATTTTTTTCAGGACAAAGTGTTGAAATGATTTTCACTACACGATATACGGCAGGTTGGTTAATTTGGGCCCTTTCTATATACGAGTAATTGTGCCTTGCTGCATTTAATTTTTAATGCCTTAGATATCGAATGCCAACTTCATGAGCGGTTCCTTGAGTTTGTCTACAAACCGTTTTATGGTAATAGCAACATTGTAAGAACTGTACCAGATCAGAAGCGCCTGTGTAGTAAGTCATTCAACTGTTTACAATTCTGTAAACCATGTTCTGGTCAAATTTAGTCTGTTCTAGTTTCATGGGATTTCCGTTTCGTGCTATAAAGCAACATCTATTCAACACGAAGAAGTCAAGATATATATTCACCCAGGTCATTGATGAGACAGACATGTGCCAATGTAGGCCTCGTGAGGTGCTGTGTGTACTCACAAATGGAGATTGTGGTGCAACTGTTGAGCATTTTTGTATGACATAAAGTCAATAATAACTTCCATTATGCTTGGTCGCGATTTACCTGATTTTGGTGGCAATTTCTTTAACCTTCTCTCTCTCTCTCTCTCTCTCTCTCTCTCTCTCTCTCTCTCTCTCTCTCTCTCTCTGCCCCATATTTACTGACATCTGTATAGTTGTACAAATAAAAAGGGTATGATAGTAATAACTATAAAATGTAAAAGGTCAAATACATTCACACATTACATTATCATACACATACATAATATTATGTTAAATTAGCTATCATGTTAGCACCTCTATCCTTCATCATTAACTAAAATGGTTTTTAAAGGTATTTTTTTGGCTGAATGTGTGTGAATGTGATACACCACTTTTTACAACGAACTTAATATTTGTGCATTAACTGTATGATGCGGATAGCTGAGACACAATACTATTCTTGTATCATTAATAATAATAAATTATTGTTTGCTTTAAGGTTTGTAATTGATAATAGCGTTGTTAGTGAACATACAAGATTACAAATAGTTACAAATGCCAAAAAAATTAAAAGCTGAAAACATTTTATACCAAACCCCAATAAAAACAGGTAATCTAATACGTTTAATAGATACTTCATTAATTTGGCAACATCACTTGCTGATAAAATTGTACACACGCGTGACCCAATTTCTTATCTCAGGGATACTGACATTTATTCGTTCTATTTTTATGTTGCCGTTGAATAGGATATTCTATCAATTATAAAATTATTAAAATTATTAAAAACTTCTAGTCCAGGCTGGGATCAAACACATCCCAAAGTTTTTAAATTTCTCTCTAATGAAATAGCGTCCCTGCTCACTTGAAATATAAATGTATAATTAACCACGTGCGTTTTCCCAAATTCTTAAAAACTAGGCTGCGTTACACAATTCTTTAAAAAGGTGACACTGAATTCTTGAATAATCATAGACATATTTATGTTTTGCCAGCTCTTTCAAAGATTCCGGAAGAAGTGGCACACAGCTAAGCGGTTAACTATTTAGAAAAGTTTAATATTCTATGTGATTATCTATTTGGATTCCGGAAAAAAAATATAGTGCCGAATATGAAGGACACGATAGCCAAAACTTTTCAGATAGAGGCTGATTGCATATATTTACAAAGAGAACTGTGGCAGGAATGTTTTAAAGATATTGGTGTGACCAATAATTTGACTGGGAATTGCACGTATCGAAACATCCAAAAAGATCAGTGAAATTATATATTTTTGTACCAAATAAGAATTAGTTTCAGCAAAAATATTCTAATGTACTTGAAGTTATCTATATTGCATATATTGTTACATTACTTTGGCTATCACATATCCGACACTAGGAAAGCTCGTAAAGTACAGAACAAGATATAATCTGAATAATCACATTTTCCGATTTTAATCACTCTACAAATACATGATTAATAAAGTATAAAATTATACAGTTCCATAATTATATATATATATATATATATATATATATATATATATATATATATATATATATATTAATAAAGTATAAAATTATACAGTTCCATAATTATATATATATATATATATATATATATATATATATATATATATATATATATATATATATATATATATATCTTACGAGAGTTTTTATGTATAAAGTCAAATATTATCTAGTGCAAAAATAGAATAGGAAAATGGGAAAATGTGTTTACTGAAATCTTAAATGTACATGCTTAAACATTGTACCAAAAAGAGGGGGGCAAGGGTATTTTCGTGACTCGTGATCCTATCTTTTTAATTTCCGTGATCTGTGAAACAATAGAATTAATTTTCGGGATTCGTGATTAAACCATTGCTCGTGAATCGTGAATATGCATATAAGCTGAATAATTTTTCCTGTGAACTGTGAAAACAATTTTTTTCCTGTGAACTGTGATCAAGACCCCCCCCCCTCCCCCCCCCTAAAAAAAGTGCAAGAACTTTTATTTGTCACATACCTGGCGGTTGTTCTTTTGTGATATCTGGCCATCACTTGTAACGGATAACTTTGTCTAATTGTCAAATTCCTTTTCCTATTGGTATATTTACCAAAGGTTTGGGAACTACTTTCTCACACATATTCAATTAGGTCACCATAATTTTCAGGTGTTCCTAGTGTATGGGCCAAATCGAACACTGTATGGTGTTGAAAGGAGTCCCCATTATTTTATTCGGTGAATGGCATTTTAAAAAATGATCACCATTTTCATCATATTTTTCGTTTTTATTTTGCATTTACAAGCTACCCACAGTACTTTTTTGTCGTAACACTGGTTATAGGCATATTGAGCTGTATTTTGTTGAGGCACAATTTAACAGCTCCGCGTAAATGTGCGTGAACAGGTGCAGACCACGCCCAAGAAAATATCAAAACAAAGATACCTATTTCGAAGCTTGAAAAAGATACTCGAATAACAAAGTGTAGTTGGTCATTCCTATCACTTTTTCAGGTTTGTGAGAAACACAATTCGGCATTGGCAAGGCATGATGTATAACGTTTGTTGCAGTTTTGGTTGGAGTTTGCTCGGTAAGCGTCGTAAAGGCTGTAAAATCCAACAACACGTGGCAGACACGTTATCCGCCATTGCTCGCCGATGGCAGATTCTCTATGCATCTCATTTTCCAACAAATACTGGGAGTCTTCTTCAGGAAAATTGCTGAGCGTCATGAAAATTCAACAATTTTGTCTTAACCGCCAATTAAATTCTGGAAACCATTAATGTCTCTTTTATCAGACTCATTCCGGAGTGTGGAAGTCGGGGATGGCTGCACGGATGCAGATGCCCAAAGCTTGAAGGAATGCAGCTGACTGCAGCCAGAATAGTTGCTGGTGCAATGCCTGGAACATCGAGTGCCAAACTGTATGAAGAAATTAGAAGGCAGACATTAGCATCTCGCAAGGAAAATGCTAAGTTAATTTTGATGTACAAGATTGTTAACAAATTAGTTCCAAATTACCTGCAATCTGTAATTCGAAACATTGTCAACCCTGTTGCATCTACTTACAACACTCGTCAAAGATTTGAGTTGCCTCATTTTCGAGCCGGAACTGATCTTTTTAAGTGACCCACTCTTTCCATCAATGGTACGCCTTTGGAATGTGCTACCTCTTAATGTCCGAAACTTACCATCCTTTTTAAAGTTTTTTAAAATCCAAAATACTTAAAGATTCCTCTGGATGGGACTGATTTTCGGAACTCTACGATTTTTGAAACAGTTATGCCTCTATTTTACACACCCGCCTACGCTAAGGCAGCGGCCAGCTGAACTCGCATCTTTTTTAAATTGGTGTCAAAATGAGTCCTAGGTGCAAGTGCGGAGCAGCTTGCTAAGATGTAGAGCATAATTTTTTCTCGTGCCCATTGTATAGGTCTGCTGTGGCACGTCCCAAAATGCACACAATTGGATCAATGTATGCTCCCTTTTCCTTACAACCGGTTTTGTACGGCTCTCCAGCTTGTACTTTGTGGATAGTTTACATTTTTTTTCGTCATGATTACATAATTATTTATTCTCGTTTTCTCAAAAAGTTTATGATTACGTAATTATTATTTCTTCTCGTTTTCTCTAAGGGTACACATTGAAGTAACGTCAGTTCAACGTGCAATTTATATGACAGCCATCTATTTATAAGTTATGTTCAAATTATGCCTCTCTATGTGTCCTTCGTCTGCTGTGAATATTTCCTCATATTTTGTTTGTTGCATGACTGGCCAACTTTCACCCTTGGCTGTTCTTGCATCAAATGTTTGTCACGTATTGTCCTGTATTCATGTTGTATCCCACTCTGCAAAGGAATTAACATAGGGCACTGCTCTTTTCCCAATTGCTATACCACTTTTTTCAATGGAAGTTGAAGTGACGTGTAATAAAAATATGTTTAAACCGATAATTTATCATTTTAATATAAATTGTAAAATAAGTAACTGAAACTTTCTACAGATTTGTTGAAATGCATTGAATGCCCTGTCAGTATAGGATGTAATACAAGTCCCTGGGGATTTCCTCTCTGCAGCAGAACATGTTGTAGGAATTTATTTATTCTTTTGCAATAGTGATCGTTGTATGTTGTACCCTGTGTCTTATTATGGACATTAAAAAAGCCGTGCAAAATACAAGATAATGACATAGGCTGCATTGTCCATGCGTTATAACTTGGTGCAACTTGAAAACTGACGTGATGCGCCATATGTTGTACATGTGTTACGGGCGCAGTGGCCGGAACATCGAGTTTGTATTTGTGTTTGGTATCATGAAAGGTGTCCAGAAGACAGTGTATATCGAGGTAACACTTGCAAGTGTTGTGGGTATTTAATACAACAAAGGTCAACAGAGGTATATTTCATGTTCCACGCTCAGGGGTTACTTCTAGGTATTCATGCTGCTCTGATAGTTGTCGTTTTCTTATCTTTTTACTCTCATCTCCCTTTGGATGCTCGCATGTAGGGATGTCTGTTGATTCGGTGATCACTTTTCCGGTGGGTGAAAGCTGAGTTCTCTTGACGATATGAGGCAGTGGCCTTGGTTGAACCTTTGTTGTTTGATCCATTGATACAAAGGCTGGATTGTCGTATGGGAGTATCTCTATATATGGCCCGCTATCCTTACGTGGATGACAGGAGCATTCATACACTTCATCTGAGGGACGCACAGTCCCTTCTAGCTCCGTGTAAGTGTGACTGCCTTGTCGAGGTCGAGGTAGTGGTAACGGTGGACGGGTGGTTTCATGCGTTGGTCCGTCTGTATACGTGTTATTTGGGTACAGTGGAGGTTTGTTGGGTCGTTCTCCATTTGCTACGCTGATGCTCTTTGGTTCATTTCCACGTCGAAACCTAGGATTAAACCATAAACATGTACTGCAGACTCAGTATCACCCAAGGGAATGGAGACCAAATAGCTGCTAATTTGGAACTGTTCCAGTAAGTCATATGAAATATCAAATATAAAAAGAATGAGGTCTACAAACTAAATTTGTGTTCAGGGTTTCGTATATGTATTGAGTGAACTTAACTCTTTCACTGCCAACTGGTATTAAAGTCGAGCTACTTAAGCCGGACTGCTCTGAGTTAGAATAATGATGCTCGATTTGCGTTCCTTGTAGAAACACCTTCATTGAAGCACGAGCATGCATGTACCTACTTAAAATATAATGGTTCAGGCCAATAGCTTATCTCGGCGCGCTTTGGGCGCATACATAAAATAGTACAAGTCAACACCTTTCATCGGCACGCTTGGAGTGGATACATATAATATAGTATTACAGATCAACAGGTTTCGTCGGCATCGTTTGCGCGCATATATAGAATATAATAGTACAGACCAACAGCTTACATCGGCGCGCTTTGGGCGCATATATAGAATTTTAATACTACAGGTCAACAGCTTACTTCGGCGTGCTTTGGGCGCATATATGGAATATAATAGTACAGGCCAACAGCTTACATCGGCGCGCCGTGGGCGCATATATAGAATATAATAGTACAGCTCAACAGCTTACATCGGCGCGCTTTGGGTGCATATGTATAATTTTAATAGTACAGGTCAACAGCTTACTTCGGCGTGCTTTGGGCGCATATATGGTATATAATAGTACAGGTCAACATCTTACTTTGGCGCGCTTTGGGCGCATTGCCTCCTAAGTGTGCCGAGGAAAGCCGTTGACTTAATCTCAACCTTGACACTGAACAGCTAATATGGAGGTTCTGGTGTAGCAAATACTCTAGATTGTTTGTTTTTTTTACATGACAGAGATATTTGAACTTAATTATCTTTTTCACATGCTTTCAATTATTCCACTGCTTGTCTTGGTCAATATCATTATCACCCTGTGGCCGAGTTCCAATTATCAATTCAAAGTGTCTCAATGGCTATCACGCAAATGTCTCGTGGCCAAGGATTGTGAATTAAATGGATAATCCGAAACATATAGCTAAGCTTCGTTTTGTAAGATCTG